>PVHT020000254.1:7572584-7658752 GCA_004024745.2 Catagonus wagneri | reverse complement strand
TGTAAATTATCAATCTTTGCCTCCAGTTTATTTCCAATGCCTTGCATCATCTTCAGCATCAACAGTCTAAAGTCTCTTTCTGAGAGGCTGATAATCTCCTCATCACTGAGCTGTTTTTCTGGGCTTTTCTCTTTCTCCCTTATCTGGGTTAGAGTTTTCTGTCTTTTCATTTTTATAGGTTTTTGGTGTGGTGACCTTTGTGTCGACAATAGAGTTGTAGCCTCTCTTAGTTCAGGTGTTTGCCTCCCCTGTGGCTAAAATTGGTATGGAGGGGGCTTGCTGTAGGCTTCCTGATGGGAGGGAATGATACCTGCTCACTGGTAGGTGGGGTTGATTCCTCTCCCTCTGATGGGTGGGGCTGTGATCCCACCTGGATTAATGTTTGGCCTGGGGCTTCTCAGCGCTGATGGGAGGGACCAGATTTTCCCAGAAATGGCCCCCTCCAGAGAAATGCAGGCTGATGAATGTTCCCGAGAGCTTCACCTCCAATGCCCTCCCCCCACAACGAGCCACAGTCCCCCCTATTTTCCCAGGAGATCCTCCAAGAATTTCAGTAAGGTTCCACCCGATTCCTATGGAGACTGCTTTGCCCTGGGACCCAGTGCACATGAAAGTCTGTGTGTGCCTTTCAAGGATAGGGTCTCTGTTTCCCCCAGTCCTGTGGAGCTCCTGCACACAAGCCCCGCTGGCCTTCAATGTCAGATGCTCTGGGGGCTCTTTCTCCCTGTGCCTGATCCCCAGGCGTGGGGTTTTGACGTGAGGCTCAGAACTCTCAGTCCTGTAGCTGAGTCTCTGTGATGCAGTTACTTTCCAGTCTGTGGGGCTTCCCAGCCGGGAGGTATGGGGTTGCTTCTATCGCGTCATCGCCCCTCCTACCTCTTGATGTGGTCTCCTCTTTGTCTTCTGGAGTAGAGTATCTTTTTTGGAGGTTTATAGTCCATTTGGTTGAAGGCTGCTAGGCATTTGGTTGTAGTTTTGCTGTTTTTCCAGAGAGAAGTTGAGCTCCAGTCCTTCTATTCTGCCATCTTAATCCAATCTCCGATGCTACATGATTTAGACACTACTTGTCTCGCTGATCTCATCTCATCCCCCTCTTCCCTGCCTTCCTTACTCTGGTCCTACTGGTCATCCCTCTCTTCCTGGAACGTGGCAAGTTTCTCACATCTCAGGGGCATAACTCATGTTGACCTCTGTCAAGAATGCTCTTCTCAGGAGTTCCCCTTGCGGATCAGTGGTAATGAACCTGATTAGTATCCATGAAGATGCAGGTTCAATCCCTGGCCTTGCTCAGTGGGTTAAGGATCCAGCACTGCCATGAGCTGTGGTATAAGTCACAGATGCATTGCTGTGGCTGTAGCACAGGCTGGCAGCTGCAGCTCCAGTTCGACCCCCTAGCCTTCCATATGCTGCACGTTAGGCCGTAAAAAGCAAAAAAAAAAAAAAAAAAAAAAAAGCTCTTCTCCATTTTGTACAAATAAATGTAGCTTATTTAATCCTTACAGCAACCATACAAAGTACATATTATTAAATCCTGTCTTTTTTCCATTCAAATATATTATCACTTAAGACAATTAACTCGGCATGGGTATTATAAAAGTCTCTGAAAAAAGTGGGGTTGGTAACCGAGAGCCTGTGGGGCTAATCCAGCATGCTTCTCACCCATCTTTTTTTTTTTTTTTTTAAATATAGACTTCATTTTTTAGATCAGTTTTAGAATAGTAAAATTGAGCAGAGAGTACAAAGTTCTCGCATTTTCCTGGCTTTTCCCCCAATATCAACATTCAGCAAGAGAGGAGGACATTTGTTAGAATCCACGAACCTCTACTGATACGCCATCATCACCCAAAGTTCATAGTTTCCATCAGGGTTCACTCCTGGTGGTGTACATTCTACAGGTTTTAACACATGGACGACTCGTATCCACCGCTGTGGTATCATGTGGAGTAGCTTCGCTGCCCTAAAAACCCTCTGCTTCTGCCTATGCCCTCATCCCTCTTGCCCCTCTAATCCTGCACATCACAGATCCTATACTGTCTCCATAGTTCTGCCTTTTCCAGAATGTCATATAGCTGGAATCAAACAGTATGCAGCCTTTTTGGATTGGCTTCTTTCACTTAGTAATATACACTTAAGATTGTTGCATGTCTTTTCACGGCTTGATAGCTCATTTCTTTGTTCTTTTTTAAGTGGAAATACATGTGACATATAACACTCTGTAAACTTAAGGTGTACAACATGTTAATGTAATGCATTTGTATACTGTAATATGACTGCCATTGTGGAGATAGCACCTCTCCACGTTTCTTTTTTGTGGAGGGATAGTTAAGATCTAGTCTCTTAGCAAGTTTGATGATTATAACACACTATTATTGTCCATATTGCTCAGTTTTTTTTTTTTTTTTTTTAGTCTTTTTAGAGCCACACCCCAGCGACGCCAGATCTATGTCTGTGACCTACACCACGGTTCATGGCAATGCTGAATCCTTAACCCACTGAGCAAGGTCAGGGATCAAACCCGTATCTTCATGGATACTAGTCAGATTCTTAACCTGCTGAGTCACAGCAGGAACTCCCTTGCTCACTTCTTTTTAATGTTGAATAATATTCCTTTGTCTGTATGCACCATTATTTATCCATTGACTAACTTACTTGGACATTTCCAAGTTTTGGCTATTATGAATAAAGCTGCTATAAACATCCATGTGCAGATTATTCTCCACATTTTAATTATCAGGATACTGGACAACAGGGAGATGAAGTAATCTGTCTAAAGTCACACAGCTAATAAGTGAGCACAACACTGTGTTCACTTATTAGCTGTATGACTTCAGACAGAATATAATTTCAGGGTCCTCTGAGGTCAGGCTAGAGAATGAAGGTCTTAAACGTCAAGTGCTGGAGCTCCCACTGTGGCACAGCAGGTTAAGGATCCAGTGTTGCTGCAGCTGTGGCTGGGATTTTGATCCCTGGTCTGGAAAATTCCATATGCAGCAGGTGCAGCTGAAAAAGAAAAAAAAAATTCCAAGTGCTTCAAAGGGATAAAAATGTGGCCTGGAAGAGACACTACAGTCAATAGATGAAAGTTATTGCTGGTTAACAACCAAGTTGTTTCTTTTCTGCTTCAATCATGTTGAGCATTAACTGCTCTTCTTGGTGTGCCCAGATCAAAAAGAAAAATTTATATTAACAGTGATGATTCATGTAGTACCTGAAAGAGACTGGAGTATTAAGAAAACTGCCTAGTGTGTGCACAAAATGCAATTTTTATTAGGCAGATTTAAAACATAGATCTAGAGACAAGCCAAGAGTTC
This sequence comes from Catagonus wagneri, assembly GCA_004024745.2. Lineage (NCBI taxonomy): Eukaryota > Metazoa > Chordata > Mammalia > Artiodactyla > Tayassuidae > Catagonus > Catagonus wagneri. The sequence goes on along the minus strand of PVHT020000254.1, from coordinate 7,655,441 downwards.
ATCAAAAGAGAGTCGCTATATAGCAGTTTGATTTTTGTTTTTGTTCAGGGAAGCAAAGAGAAATCATGAAAGCTTGGAACTCAGTGTGAGGTTCTACAAAAAAAATCATAATGCGCCGCAGGGCAGAAAACTAATGAACCCAAGAAGAAGCTTCAAAGCAAAACAATTATGTAACCAAGGGTTTATCTGCAGGCTCCACACATTCCACAGAACTCCACAGTGGTATATAAACAATGGTTTAAAATGATTACATTTTATTCTTTCTTTATGCTTATATTCTACCCATTTCTTTAACATTTCTTTCACATTCTTCTTCCTTCCATGTTAATTTTGCTCATGGACTCAGAGCAGTGCTTTCAATGCAAGCCTGTGTCTATGCGGAGAAAACCCTCAGTCTATGTTATAAATTAAATTTCTGTCCCTTTTACTGTTGAGTTTAATCTGTTTACATTTATTGTTATTTTGGATAAATTTGGATATCTGTCATCTTATTTCGTGTTTTCTATTTATCCTGATTTTTGTTTCTTTCTTTCAGGGCTGCACATATGGCATATGGAAGTTCCCAGGCTAGGGGCTGAATCAGAGCTGTAGCCTCTGGCCTACACCACAGTCATGCAAGATCCGAGTCACGTCTGCAACCTGCACCAGAACTCATGTCAACGCTAGATCCTTAACCCACTGAATGAGGCCAGGGATTGAACCTGCGTCCTCATGGATACTAGTCAGATTCGTTTCTGCTGAGCCACGACGGGAACTCCCAATTTAACTGTTTCTTGATATTCCTTTATCTGTCTCTCTTGGTTTTGGAAGTATATGGGTTGTTGTCGTTTTTTCTCTATCCTTTACATTCTGAGGTATTCTTACTTGGCTTAGAGTGTGAAGTTAATTCCTCTACCCTACTGCTGAACAATGACAAGGATCTTAGAAAATATCAATCACAATTAAGAAGGAATGATTTCTACCTTATTTTTAAAACCCCCAAATTGACATGTTGGTGTTTTTTTTTTTCCTTTAATTTTTTTAGGGCCACACCCTCATCATATGGAAGTTCCCAGGCTAGGGGTCTAATCAGAGCTACAGCTGCCGGCCTACACCACAGCCACAGCAACACAGGATCCAAGCTACGTCTGCGACCTACACCACAGTTCACGGCAACGCCAGATCCTTAACCCACTGAGCAAGGCCAGGGATTGAACCTGCATCCCATGGATGCTAGTCAGATTTGTTTCTGCTGAGCCACAATGGGAACTCCAAGTTTTCTGGGTTTTTTTTTGTTGTTGTTGTTGTTGTTTTTGCTTTTTAGAGCTATACCCATGGCATATGGAGGTTCCCAGGCTAGGGGTTGAATCAAAGCTACAGCTGCCGGCCTATGCCACAGCCACAGCCACATCAGATCCAAGCCACGTCTGCAACCTACACCACAGCTCATGGCAACACCAATCCTTAACCCACTGAATGAGGCCAGAGATTGAACCCGCAACCTCATGGTTCCTAGTCGATTCATTTCCACTGCACCATGATGGGAACTCCCAAGTTTTCTGATCTTGATGGTCATTTATGGTTAAGTTGGAGAAAGTTCTTACGGGTTGAGAGGGAATGGCATGTCAACAACATTCTCAAATAGTTCAGAAACAAAGTATTCTTACCACTTTTCTACAAGTCTGCGATTGCTAAAACACTGCTAAAAACAACAGGTTTAGACAAACACCAAGAATATCATTTATAGAGAGAAGTGACCTATTAACAAGAGGTTAAACATTAAATAAAACTTTTTTGCACACCAATGGGAAACCAGGGTTACTTCGGGAATTGAAAAAAAAACTTTTAATTAAAAAAGTTTTTTTAAAAGCACAAAAACACATGTACCCTTTATAACTTCTTATTTAGGGACTCTAAGACTATTGTCATTCTTCTGACATTGTGAGTAAGGCTTAAGAGAGAAATTGTTATGCTTATTCTATGACAACCCCTTCTCAGAAGGATATTATTTAAAGGTCATTCCGAAAATTATACACCAACCCACCATGCATGCAGAGTTTAATTATTTCAAGGCTGATTCACCCAAACTCAGCTCCTTCCTTCAATCTACATCCCACCTATGGCCCATCTTGAGAAGTCTATCAATTACTAATCCAGTCAGTGGGCTCACATTTCCAGGACAGCATCAGTTATCTGCAAAATAAACTAACCTACACAGTCCAATTTGAATAATATTGTTTCTCCTGGATGTTAACAGATGAACAATTATTTTCAGCATTAAAGTCTAGTAGAGAGTATATCACAGTAACTCTACTACATGCCATTTAACTAGAAATATCTCAGGTAGTACAACTGAAGGAAAAAAATCAGCTAAAAAGAATTCAGTCTTTTTATCCCTTTAAAGTAGCAACATCAGTTTTTGTGTTCCGACCTCACATTCTAGATACACCAGGAAAATGTTAATTGTCAAGAAATAGAAAATACCGCCTAAGAAGAAGTCTAGCTCATTTGAAAAAGAAGATGCAGCAGCCTGACCTCAAAAAGGAAACAATGTTTGGACATGAAGTGAAGAAGAGACAGGGATGTATAATGGACAATAGCAGGATCTAGCATTACTTGCATAATGAAATGAATCAGAGTAGCAGTTTAGATTAAAATTTCTTAGCTGAAAGGCAACAGCGATACATTGACACAGAGAAATAAATAAAATCAGAGTACTTCTAAATATAAGCCTTTCTAGGAGGACTTTAATTACCCTGCTACAAAAGTACTCCAAGTGACACTAGTCTTGGTATGAGGCTTTCAGCAATAATGTGGTGCTACAATGTGCCCTTTTCACAGCCACAAGTGCAAACTCCATTATTATCGTTATTATCGCTTTCTTCAGGGCTTGCTCAATTGTATTCCACAGATATCATTAGATCATGTAATTTACTTTAAAAAGATTTAAGACTAAAGCTGCAAACTGGCTAAGAAGAAGCAACAGACTTGGTTCTTAACATTTGGTTGTTCAAAACCATCAAATGTTGAGTTCTCATCACCTTTAAAGATACTCAAAATAACATAGCTTGAGGTCTAAAAACAACTCCAAAAATGCAGTCATAATATTTTACCAAGCCAATGTAATTATTACTGATTTTCCCATTTATAGGTTATTTATTTAATACATTTATTTATAAGTTACTTATTAACTAAATCCTATTTATTTGGATATGTATTACCTAATATGTATATACTTAAACATATAGGTACATATTTATATACACATTATGTGTGTATTTATATACACATAATGTGTATATAAATGTATATACATAATGTGTATATAAGTATGTATACATAATGTGTATATAAGCATGTATATATTAGAATGAATAATATATATACATATATTTAAATCAGCATATGTGTTTATAGTCACGACTTTATATATTGCAGAAACACATGAAGATCTCTGCATGACAAAAGTGGCTGTTCCGCAATGGGAAACAAATGGGAGCTATATAAAGGGAATGTATCTGGATTTCCTCAGCAAGCACACACTTCTAAGCCATCACATACTCTGCTATGGTGGACGCGGAAGCGACTGAACCTGAGTGACAGAAGCTGTGCAGTGGATCCCTTTTTACCAGAGACCTGGAAGTGCAGGGAACTGATAAATGAAACTGCAGTATATAATGCCTGGAACTATCAAGTCATTCAGTCAACAATTAATTCAACAAATATCTACTGAGCACCTGCTACACGCTGAATGACCAGACTCTCAAACTCCTGCACCAACCCAGCCATCCTTCCCTGCCTTCTTGTTACAGGCGAGAAGTCTTACTGTGTCTCCCAAAGACTAACATTTCCCCTGGCTGGAGATCCCACACTTCTTGCCACACCAGAGACCTCACTTTTCTGAGAATTTTCTCAGTCAATTCTTTCCCAACAGAAGGTAAGCCTGCTTGAGCCTCTCCTACTTTCTGATGGCTTTCCCTCCATCTCCCCCTCCCCTCCTTTCAGATAAGAACATATACCAATTTGATGTTCCTTATCTAAGCTAATTTTTGTCAAGAAGTATCTCAAAGGAAGAGAATCAAGACTTTAGCTGTTCCCGTCGTGGCGCAGTGGTTAACGAATCCGACTAGGAACCATGAGGTTTGATCCCTGCCCTTGCTCAGTGGGTTAAGGATCCGGCGCTGCCATGAGCTGTGGTGTAGGTTGCAGACATGGCTCGGATCCTGCGTTGCTGTGGCTGCGGCGCAGGCCAGTGGCTACAGCTCCGATTAGACCCCTAGCCTGGGAACCTCCACATGCCACGGGTGCGGCCATAAAAAATGACAAAAGGCAAAAAAAAAAAAAAAAAAGACTTGAGAGGTCTAGCCAGATGGAGCTAATCAAGCTGTCTTCCTTGCTTTGATGTATGGGTGTCTGAGATGACAGAGGTCTCAAGAGCCACATGGAGAAGCACACCTGGTAACTCCCCTTCAATCCTGCAAAGTAACACAAAATGCTTTAAATCTACCCCACTGCAGCCATATTTAATGACATAGTTACAGTTTCTTTTAAAAATTCCTTGCATATGGAGTTCCCATCATGGCACAGTGGAAACGAATCTGACTAGGAACCATGAGGTTGCGGGTTCGATCCCTGGCCTTGCTCAGTGGGTTAAGGATCTGGCGTTTGCCATGAGCTGTGCGGTAGGGCACAGACGCAGCTCAGATCTGGCGTTGCTGTGGCTGTGGCATAGGCCGGCAGCTGTAACTCCAATTTGACCCCTGAATCAAAGAAATGGAAAGATATTTCATGCTCCTAGATTGGAAGAATTGATATCGTTAAAAAGGCCAAACTGCCCAAAGCAATCTGTAGATTCAAAGCAATCCCTACCAAATTACCCATGACATTTTTCACAGAACTAGAACAAACAATCCAAAAATTTATATGGAACCAAAAAAGACCCAGAATCACCAAAGCAATCCTGAAGAACAAAAACCAAGCAGTTGTCATAATTCTCATAGACTTTATACGCTATCACAAAGCCATAGTAATCAAGACATTATGGTACTGGTACAAAAACAGACATATGAATCAATGGAACCGAACAGAGGAGCCCAGAAATAAACCCAGATATTGATGGTCAATTAATATTTGACAACGGAGGTAAGAATATAAAATGGGAAAAAGACGGTCTCTTCAGCAAGTGGTGCTGGGAAAACTAGACAGCTGCATGTAAATCAATGAAACTAGAACACACCCTCACACCATGCACAAAAATAAGCTCAAACGGCTTAAAGACTTAAATGCAAGACAAAACAACATAAAACCCCTAGAAGAGAACATAGGCAAAACATTCTCTGACATCAACCATACAAACATTTTCTTAGGTCAATCTCCCAAAGCAATAGAAATAAAGACAAAAATAAACCAATGGCACCTAATCAAACTGACAAGCTTTTGCACAGTAAAGGAAACCATCAAAAAACCCAAAAAGACAACATAGGGAATGGGAGAAAACAGTTGCAAACAATGCAACTGACAAAGGCTTAATCTCCAAAATATACAAACATACAAACAACTCATACAACTCAACAGCAAAAAAAAAGGAAAGAAAAAAAAACCAATTGAAAAATGGGCAGAAGACCTGAGTAGACATTTCTCCAAAGACAACATACAGATGGCCAACAGGCACATGAAAAATGCTCAACATTACTAATTATTAGAGAAATGAAAATCAGAACTACAATGAGGTACTTTGTACCAGTCAGAATGGCCATGATTAATGTCTCCAAATGACAAACATTGGAGAGGGTGTGGAGAAAAGGGAACCCTTCTATACTGTTGGTGGGAATGTAAATTGGTAAAACCACTATGGGAAACAAGTGAGTATGGAGGTATCTCAGAAAACTAAATATAGAACTACCATATGATCCAGCCATGCCACTCCTGGGCATATATCCAGACAAAACTTAGACTGAAAATGATACATGCACCTGTATATTCATTGCAGCACTATTCGCAATAGCCAAGACATGGAAATGACCTAATGTCAAATGACAGATGAATGGATTAAGATGTGGTATACATACCCAACAGAACACTACTCAGCCATAAAAAAGGACAAAATAATGTGATTTGCAGCAACATGGATGGAACTAGAGACTCATACTAAGTGAAGTAAGTCAGAAAGAGAAAAACAAATACCATATGATACCACTTATATCTGGAATCTAATTTATGGCACAAATGAACCCATTTACAGAAAAGAAACTCATGGAGAACAGACTTGTGGTTACCAAAGGGGAGGAGGTAGGAGTGGGATGGACTGGGAGTTTGGGATTAGTAGATGAAAACTATAGTGTTTGGAGTGGATAAGCAATGAGATCCTGCTGTATAGCACAGGGAACTATATCTAGTCACTTGTGTTGCAACATGATGGAGAATAATGAGAAAAAGAATGTATGCATGTGTATAACTGGGTCACTTTGCTGTACAGCAGGAACTGACAGAACATTGTGAATCAAGTATAATGGTTTTTTTTTTCTTTTTTCTTTTTTAGGGCTGTACCCGAGGCATATGGACGTTTCCAGGCTAGGGGTCAAATCAGGCTACAACTGCCAGCCTACACCACAGCCACAGGAACATGGGATCCAAGCCATGTCTGTGACCTACACCACAGCTCACAGCAACACCAGAACTTTAACCCACTGAGCAAGGCCAGGGATCGAACCCACATCCTCACGGATGCTAGTTAGGTTCATTAACTGCTGAGCTACTAACGGAACTCCCTAAAATTTTTTTTAAATAAAAAAATTCCTTGTAAAATATTATGTTCTATTCAAGTAAATGCAAAACAAAGGTAAATTGAAAGGCAGGATGATTTAAGCTTTAACAGATATTTCTTTGTTTCTGTTTGCATCCACTAACCCCAAACTCCCAGTCTATCCTTCCCCTCCCTCATAGGCATAGAGAACAAGTCTGTTCTGTATGTCTATGAGTCTGCTTCTGCTCTACAGACAGGTTCATCTGTGCCACATTTTAGACTCCACATATAAGTGATATCATATGGTATTTGTCTTTCTCTTTCCGACTTACTCCACTTAGGATGAGAATCTCTAGTTGCGTCCATGTTGCTGCTTGTGGGTTTTAATAACACTCACCTAAGCTGAGGAAGAGTGGAGGACTCAGGAGAGGCTTAGCTCCCCAAGGCTGAGATTCAGACACTTTCAAAGAGGGTGTGGCTTCTGGCTACCTGAGAAGCACTCGGCCGCTGGTGGCTCAGCAACCCCTGGGAGAGCAACAACCAGGGCTGGGTGCCAGGGCCTGCTATGTGTTGAGACCAGCTCTCTCAGTGGGAGGAATGCAGCCAAGGATACAGCTGGAGCTAGTGACGAAACAGCTAGGCAGGCGAGGAGAAGAAGCCTCCAGAATGTGGCTTAAATTGGTCTGTGAGGACCCTGAGCTCTTGCACTGAAAAATGGAGACCCAGACCTGGGAAGGGAGGAACAGCTGACCCTTGAACAACGCATGGGGGCTAAGGGGTCCGACCTTCTGTGCAGTGGCAGATCCACACGTAACTTAGAGTCAGCCCTCCCATCACTCCGGCGTCTTCGGTATCCGTGGATTCTCCCAAGTGCAGATCGTGTGGGACTGTAGCATTTACTACTGAAAAGTATCTGCATATGACTGGACAGATACAGTCCAAGGCCCTGTTGTTCAAGGGTCAACTGTACTTCCTGCTGCTCTCACCCTGTGTTGGGCTGCACCGGACTGGTCTGCAAGGCCTGCACTTGCCCAGCTTTAGGACCAAATAAATAGCCCAGAGTTAGCGACAGAGGCGTCAGTGGCTTAATGGATGGGGGAGCTGATGTGTCTGAAGCAATGTCCGGGAGCGACGCCCCACTGTGTTTGGGAGGGCGGGCAGGACATGGCAGCGGGCAGGCTTCACTCCAGGGAGAAGGGAGACTGCTGTTTACAGGAGGAACTGACATCAGGTTGGCTCATCAGTTACCAGGGCAACCAGCAGAGGCGCAAGCCCCTCCCAGCCCCCTTGGTAAGAACAAGCACTAGCTGGGGCCTGGCGCAAGCATATAGGAAGGTCAGTCATGTGAGCAGACTGTAGGTGAGGCAGGCACTGGCGGAGCAGGGGATGCTGAAAGAGCAAGAGAACAGCCACCTCGGGTGGCCTGACCATATGCCTTGCAGTGTCTCCAGTCCCTCTACTGATAAAGCCTAAACACTGCACTGGCTGGCAACAGGGGAAGGCGTACAGGGTCTAAGTCCAAGACCACAAAGCAAAGAAGCCGAGGGATAATAAATTGATAATGGACACCACACTTACTCTTTTTCCTCATCCACTTTGTCCTGCATTTTTAAGGAAATGTAAGCATGTGTTGCGAGATTCAATATTTATCACTATATTTAAGAAACAAGTCACAGGCATGAAATTTCATTCAATTATGCAATATTTTCAAGGTTAAAAAGAACGCTAGTCAGCTGAAGGTTTCCAATGTTGGGGGAAAAAAAATAAAAAGGAAGTGTGAGAGCTGAAAAACAAATTCCTAAGTCCCAAAGCACAAGAGATTAATACTCAAACTAGAAATGTGTTCTTCATCATCAAATGCCACAAGTCAACTGCCTGACTGTGTGTAGCATGGTGTTAATGCTACACTCAACAGTACTACATCAACTGGATGTTTACTCAGTTATTTTCAGACCTGAAATAATTTCTCTAACCTGCTTCCTCTGAAAGAATATCCTCCCCAGCAAATTACCCTAGCATGGCCACATCTGTGACACCACTGAACTCCAGCCGGAGACTGAGGATTTAGGCATCAAAGATGAAGAAGAGAATAAGCTATTATATAAAGAATTGAAAGGAATTCTGAATGCTCTGAAATCTGTGAAGCCCAGGAACCCTTCAAAGAGTTGGTCAGCTCCTATAATGGAAGAGTCCAGGGAAGGCAGTTCATGTAGTCAGGAGAAAAGAGGACAACTTCTGCAGCTAAAAATAACCCTTCAGAAGACAAATTTTAGAGGATTCTTTTTGAATCTAATAAAGGGAAAAAAGAAAAAGAAGAAGCCATGTTTTCCAAATTAAGTTTCGAGGAAACCATCTAGCCTAGACAGCATTTCTATGCTCTAACTTTGGCTCTTAAAAGCTCTCAAGAGGACGGATGGAATTTTCAGCTAGGGAGACGAGGAAGGAAGCTGGCTCTAGGTTTCTCTAAGACCCAACCAACCAGGACCCACAAATAACATCTTCAGCAACAAATCCCAAATTGCCCTCCTCCTTGACTCTGTCCTTAAAATTCTAGCCATGAAGCTGAACAGGGAGCATTAGTCCAAGCCAGACTGTCTGAATTTGAGTCCTGGTTCTACCTGCAGGCCCTGGGCTCAGGGTCTTAACCTTTCTGAACCCCTACTTTCCTCTCCCTCAAGAAAGCCCCAGTTTATTAGCAAAAGGGAAGGAATTACTTTCTCTCCCACATTAGCCTGTCCGGACCTCTTTCCATGACTCAGTAAATGCTACCAACATCTACCCAGCTGCTCAAAACCCACGAGTCCTCTTTCATTCCCCTTGCTTTTCGCACATACAATCCCTCTGCAAGTGCTACCAGCTCTACTTGCAAAACAAACTCCAAACTGATCAAATTCTTCTTCTATCTCCTACTGTCAGTCTTCACGAGCACCTCCCCATGGCTACTCTAAATTACTCCTAACTGTTCTCCTGGCTTCTACTCTTGCCCTCTTCAATCCGTTCTCCAGACAACAGCCAAAACAATCTTCTAAAAGCATACATCAAATCTCGTTACTCCCTTGCTAAAAGCTCGGTAGCTCACCAATGCACTCAGAGTAAGACTTGAATTCCTTCCCTGTCTGGCCTCTGCCTGCCTCTCCAGCCTCCTCTATTTCTACTCCCTTTGCTCTGTCCTCTCTAGGCACACCAGCCTCCTCTCTGTTCCTGAAATTCGTCCATTTCATTCTTTTTTTTTTTGTCTTTTTGGGGCCACACCTGTGGCATACAGAGGTTCCCAGGCTAGGGGTCCCATCAGAGCTGTAGATGCCAGCCTACACCACAGCCACAGCAATACCCACTGAGTGAGGCCAGGGATCGAACCCACAACCTCATGGTTCCCAGTCAGATTCATTCCCGCTGCGCCGGGACGGGAACTCCCATTTCATTCTTGCTGGGTGACTTCGCCTTTGCCGCTTCCTCTGCCAGGAATATCCTTCCAGCCAGTCTGTGCACCCCCGATCCTCATCACTCAGGTTTCGCTCAAATGTTACCTCCTCAAGTGGACTTCCCACCACCCTGCCCCATGCTGTTCCCGTGTTAGGACTCCTCGTCTCTCACCCTCCCGGTTCAACTTCTCCCAGTTCTTATCTCGGGCATAATTAAATCAGTTATGTGCTGACTTTTTAATCACCGCTCCCCACTGAGACTTCAAGAGAACAGGACTCAGCAGTAACGAACCTGACTAGTATCCATGAGGACAAGGGTTTGATCCCTGGCCTCGCTCACTGGGTTAAGGATCCAGCGTTGCCGTGAGCTGTGGTGTAAGTTATAAATGCGGCTTGGATCTGCCATTGCTGTGGCTGTGGTGTAGGCCGGCAGCTACAGCTCCAATTTGACCCCCTAGCTTGGGAACTTCCATATGTCATGGGTGTGTCTCCCCCCCCCCCCAAAAAAAAAAAAGAGAACAGGGTTCTTGACTCTTCTGTTATCTTGTCAAGGAGTCATAGTTTCAGGTTATGTGTCCTGAACCCCATCAAAAGCTATTCTCTTCCTAAATAACTGAATGGATTCCATTTGAAGAGGCAAAGCCTGGACCCTCTAACTCCCCTTAACTATGCCGCACATCACCTTGTACTCAAATAATTACTGAGATGAATTTAATTCACTTTGTTGGTTACTCTAAATATTTCATTGAAAAAAACTTCTTTCCTCATTCCTTCCAAAATGCTTCCAGATACCTGCCCATAAATATTGGTCATCTCCTACGTTCACAGAAAAACTTGAACTAAGATCTACTTGGGGATAAACTTAAATTTGAGAAAATTATTATTATTTTTATTATTATTATTATTGCATTTCAGGGTCACACACGTGGCATATGGAAGTTCCCAGGCTAGGGGTCAAACTGGAGCTGTAGCTGCTGGCCTACACCACAGCCACAGCCACAGCAACACCAGATCCGAGCCACATGTGCAACCCACACCACAGCTCACGGCAACACTGGATCCTTAACCCACTGAGAGAGGCCAGGGATTGAACCCACTTCCTCATGGACACTAGTTGGGCTCGTTTATGCTGAGCCACAATGGGAACTCCTGAGGAAATTTTTTTTTAATCTCCAAAAAAACTAAATTTAGAAATAATAGTGATCAGAAGATTAGAATTGAAAGTTGGGGTATATCTTGAGCTATGTAAATGTTATTAGCGTTTTAAAAACAAAAACAAGCTAATCTCCCTAGCAAAAGTGCATAATGGAATTATTTATCCATTACTCTAACATGTAAGATTAGCATTGTCTGTCACACATTAATCTCCACAATTCTTTCTTTTCTCATTTACCCTTCAGGGTAGATTCTTCCTTTACCCTTCAGTGTTTAACAAACATCCACAAATACAAAATATGTTGTGCGATGGAGGAAAAAAACAGAGGCTGTTTTAATCATAATATAATAAAACACAGCAAATGCACCTCAACTTATTCAGTTCAGTCCTGCAAGTATGAATGTTATCCAGGCCTCCCCAAAATAGAATTCCTCTTAGAAACACAAATAATTAACACCAAATTCATTTGTCTTAAAACCCAGCTTTAGCTTCCAAAGGCTGTAGGCAACAGCATCCACCCTTTTTGAATTTTAGCTGTTTCTCTGAAACCCAAACTTTAGCTTACAAAATGAAAACAAATTAGGCAAAGCACTCAGATACCATCTTGGGAGCATAATTAAGTCCAAACAGCTGGACTGATAACTATGCATTTGTTTGGTAAGTAACAAAATTTCATTTATGTATTACGGTCATGATTTCTTCAAGAAAAGATCAGATCAAAGTCTGCATTCATTAAAAAAAAAGTGACCATTTAATGTTATAAACATTTTTCCCACAGAAATTTAGTATCTGCTACACCTTCCTACTGCAGAGGTCTCTCATTTCTGTTCCGCATATTTTTATCCCAAGCATCTGAAAATTTTCATATATTAAGGAGGAAAGCCTGGATTTCTGCAACTGATCAGATTGAAATAAGTAACAGATGGAGCACCAATCCTGAATCTGGGACAAAATGCATGACTCTGATAAGCCACCCAACTACTCGGGGCCTCAACTTATTCTTCTGAAAAAGATGGAATGGGACAAGGTGTTTTTCAACATTACCATCATCTTTGAGATTCTCTCCCTGTGAAAAAAATCATAAATAACTACACTAATTAACACTACCCATAGATCCAGAAAACAAAATGCCAATAAATAAAACCATCAGTTCCTAAAAAAAGAGACGGAGAGTTCTCACGAGGAAACGGGGACCGTCGGATGGTGGGGGAGTGAAGAACAGATTACGCTGGATGCCTACTGGCAATCAAATTTCAGAGTTACTCTGATTTTGTCTCTGAAGTAAACTGCAGAACAATCAGACTGCTGTTAACTGCATGACCTAGGCTAGTCATAAATAAAGCCTTCCTCACTTGTGAAATCAGGCATCAAGACTGGCACACGGTAAATGCTCAAAAAAGATTTGTTGGGGTGTGGGAAGGGGGGGAAAATGTGGAGAATGGACCTGTGTCTCTCAATTTTTTAAGTTGTTTACAATAAGCACATATTCCTTCTGTAACTGGAAAACGTATACTTATTAATAGCACCACAAAATCCACACACTTTTATATTCATGTTTTCTATGGATCAGCTACAGAAATGCAAGTGCACTAAAGTCATTTCACTGTGATTTCATTATTGTTGGGTAGTAACTCTGGTAGTGCCATTATCATTTTGTGACTTGGCATTAAGCAGAAATAAGTATAAAATGATAATGCTCTAGTTTATGTACACTGTCCCTTATTTTATTACAGCATCATCTATAAAATCTTGAGGGATAAAATTTGCTTCATTTTTCCTGTGTGCAGCTACAATGGAACATTGTGTTTCTTTCTCCCAGGGTACTATAATTCAATACTGCCAACGCAGATTCACAGACCTTTCCTTTCTCTAAGCATTTCAAAGTGTTACACAGCATCTCTCATGCACTGTTTTTGCACAGCGTATTCAAAATGATGAGGGTGGAATTCCCACTGTGGCTCAGCAGGTTAAGAACCTGACTAGTATCCACTGAAAAAGAAATGAGGAAAAAAAACTGACTACATGAAGACTAAACAACATACTACTAAAAAACTAATGGGTCAATGAGAAAATCAAAAAGAAAATTAAAAAAAATACCTTGAGACAAATGCCAATGGAAAGACAACCATACAAAATCTATACAATGCTGCAAAAGCAGCTGTTAGAGGGAAGCTCACAGTGATACAGGCCTTTCTCAAAAAAAAAAAAAAAAGAAAAAGAAAAATCTCAAATCAACAACCTAAGTTACCACTTAAAAGAATTAGAAAAAGAAAAACAAAACCTGAAGTCAGCAGAGGGAAGGAAATCATAAAGATCAGAGTGGAAATCAATAGAGATTCAAAAATCGCTAAAGCCAAGAGCTGAAAGGGTAAACAAAATTAACAAACCTATGGCCAGACTCACCAAGAAGAAGAGAGAGAAAGTAAACAAAATAAATAAAAAAGAAAAATCTCAACAGATACTGCAGAAATACAAAAAACCTTAAGAGAATACTACGAACAATTATATGCCAACAAATTTGACAACCTGGAAGAAATGGACAACTTTCTAGAAACATACAGCCTGCCAAAACTAAATCAAGAAGAAAAAGATCAACTGAACAGACCAATCACTAGAAATGAGATTGAATGTGTAATTAAAAAAAAAAAAAAACACTCCCTACAAATAAGGGTCCAGGACCAGATGTCTTCACAGGCAAATTCTGTCAAACGTACAAAGAAGAAATTATACCCATCCTTCTTAAACTTTTCCAAAAGATTGAAGAAGGAACATTCCCAAGGACATTTTGTGAAGCCACCATCACCTTAATACCAAAACTAAAGATACTACCAAAAGCAGAAAATTATTGGTCAGTATCTCTGATGAATTAACAATGAAATATTAGAAAAGGGATATGAAAAAAACAATATTTTGTAAAATCACACCAAAAAAACAACCTAGGAATAAACCTGATCAAGAAGGTGAAAGGTTACATGCTAACTATAAAACATAAATCAAGGAAATAAAGAGGATTCAAAGAAATGGAAAGATATCCCATGCTCCTGGACTGCAAGAATTAATATTGCTAAAATGGCCATACTATGCAAAGCAATCTACAGATTTAACGTGATCCCTATCAAATCACCCATTACATTTTTCACAGAACAAGAATAAATAATCCAAAAATTTATATGAATTCATAAAAGAACCAGAACTGCCAAAGCAATCCTGAGGGAAAAAAAAACAAAGCAGGAGGCATAACTCTCTCAGACCTAAGACAATGTTACAAAGCTACAATAATCAAAATAGTGTGGTACTGGTACAAAAACAGACATATGGATCAATGGAACAGAATAGAGAGCCCAGAAATAATGCCAGACACATATGGTCAGTTAATCTTCAACAAAGGAGGCAAAAATATAAAATGGGGAAAAGACAGTCTCTTCAGCAAGTGGTGCTGGCAAAACTGGACAGCTACATGTACATCAGTGAAACTAGAACACACTCATACCATGCACAAAAAATAAACTCAAAATGGTTTTAGACTTAAACATAAGACATGACACCATAAAACTCCTAAAAGATATGGAGTTCCTACTGTAACACAGTGGGTTAAGAATCTAACTGCAGCAGCTCCGCTTGCTATGGAGACATGGGTTTGATGCCTGGCCCAGTGTAGTGGTTAAGGGATCAGGCGTTGTCACAGTGTAGGTCAGATTGAATCCCTGGCCTGGGAACTTCCACATGCAGTTATTTTTTTAGAGTAACTAGAAGAGAACAAAGTCAAATCATTCTCTGACATAAGTCATACAAACATTTTAGGTCAGTCTCCCAACGCAATAGAAATAAAAACAAAAGTAAACAAATGGTATCTAATCAAACTTGTAAGCTTTTGCACAGCAAAGGAAACCATAAGAAAAACGCAAAGACAACCTGTGGAATGGGAGAAAATAGTTGCAAATGATGCAACTGATATTACAAAGAGAATTCCCATTCTGGCTCAGTGGGTTAAGAATCCAACTAGCATCCACAAGGATGGAGGTTTGATACCTGGCCTCGCTCAGTTGGTAAAAGATCCAACATTGCCGTAAGCTGCAGTATAGGTCACAGATGTGGCTCTGATCTGACATGGCTGTGGCACAAGCCAGCAACGGCAGCTCTGATTCAGCCCCTAGCCTGGGAACTTCTATATGCTTCAAGTGAACCCAAAAAAGAAAAAAAAATTAAAAATAAAACATACAAACAACTCATACAACTCAACAATAAAAAAAACAAACAACCCAATCAAAAGAATGGGCAGAAGACTAAATAGAAATTTCTTCAAAGAAGACAAACAGATGGCCAGCAGGTACATGAAAAGATGCTCAACATCCCCATTATTAGAGGACATGCAAATCAAAACTACAACCTCACACTGGTCAGAATGGCCATCATTAGTAAGTCTACAAATAACAAATGCTGGAGAGGGTGTGGAGAAAAGGGAACACTCCCACTCTGTTGGGGGAATGTATATTGGTACAACCACTTTGGAAAACAGTATGGAGGTCCCTCAGAAAGCTAAATATAGAACTACCATATGATCCAGCAATCCCACTCCTCAGCATTTATCTGGACAAAACTACAATTCAAAAAGACGCATGCACCCCTATGTTCACAGCAGCACTGTTCACAACAGCCAAGACATGGAAACAACCTAAATTTCCATCAATAGATGAACAGTACATATCTACAATGGAATACTACCCAGCCACAAAAAAAGGACGAGACAAGGAGTTCCCATTGTGGCTCAGTGGTAATGAACCCGACTAGTACCCATGAGGACACAAGTTCAATCCCTGGCTTTGTTCAGTAGTTTAAGGATCTGGAATTGCTGTAAGGTGGTGTAGGTTGCAGATGCTGTTTGGATTCAGCAGTGCTGTGGCTATCGTATAGGCCAACAGCTACAGCTCTGATTCAACCCATAGTCTAGGAATTTCCATACGTTGCAAGTGTGGCCTTAAAAAAAAGGGAAGATGAAATAATGCCATTTGCAGCAATATGGATGGATCTAGAGATTCTCATACTAAGTGAAGCCAGAAAGAGAAAGACAAATACCATATGATATCACTTATATGTGGAATCTAAAAGATGGCACAAATGAACCTCTCTACGAACTCACAGACATAGAGAACAGACCTGTGGTTGCCAAGGGGGACGGGCTAGGAGTTTGGGGTTAGTGGATGCAAACTGCTACATTTAGAATGGATAAGCAATGAGGTCCGACATACTGTACAGGGAACCATAGCCAATCTCTTGGGACAGAACATGACGGAAGAGAATATAAGAAAAAGAATGTATATATATGTATGACTGTGTCCATTTGCTGTACAGCAGAAATGGGCACAACACTGTAAATCAGCTGTACTTTAACAACAACAACAACAAAAATACATGGCCAGAAATATTCTAATGAACATTCTTTTTTTTTTTTTTTTTTTGGTCTTTCTGCCTTTTCCAGGGCCGCACCCGTAGCATATGGAGGTTCCCAGGCTAGGGGTCTAACAGGAGTTGTAGCCGCCGGCCTTCACCACAGCAACGCGGGATCCGAGCTGCGTCTGCAACCTACACCACAGCTCATGGCAACGCCGGATCCTTAACCCACTGAGCAAGGCCAGGGATCGAATCCGCAACCTCACGGTTCTTAGTCGGATTCGTTAACCACTGAGCCACGAAGGGAACTCCTAATGAATATTCTTAATACAACTAACACAGGAAATATGCTAAATTCATAGGCTATGTACCTATACAAGGGTCTAATTTCTGGTTAACTGCTCTTTACTCTTACTCTTAGTTAACTCACAATCTCTTTATATCAGTAACAAAGAGAAAAAACATATAACCATCGCCGTCACATCACTGATCACAGTTATGATAAAAACTGAACATTAATTTACACATGTGTGAGATTATAATACCTGGCATTTGGGAGGCTCTCAACAGACTTTCCTTTTCTTTTCTTTTTTTTTGTCTTTTTAGGGTCGCACCCGCAGCACATGGAGGTTCCCAGGCTAGGGATCTAATTGGAGCTGTAGCTTCTGGCCTACGCCACAGCCACAGTCACGCCAGCTCCAAGCCATGTCTGCGACCCACACCACAGCTCACGGCAACGCTGGATCCTTAACCCATTGAGCAAGGCCAGGGATCGAACCCGCAACCTCATGGTTCCTAGTCAGATTCATTTCCACTGAGCCACAACAGGAACTCCAAACTTACCTTTTCTTACCTCATTCATTCTCTTGTTAGATCTAATAAGTTACTCGGTTTCTTCACAAATAGCTCTTTAAGACACACGTACAGTAAATTACAGCAGTGAACAGGACTGGCTAAAATGCCTTTTTAACTTCGAATAAAAAGGTTAGAAAGGGAAGATAATTGTGATGCGATAAGCTATCATAATTAGCACCGTCCAGGGATGAAATGTTTCCTGCCCACAATGTGCAAGAAAGAAAGAAATCAGTTGGAGGTAAGAGCAGGCTGCACTGCTGATCTATCACTGGGCTTCGTGAGCCAGAAGGTCACTGTAAACCTCTGCTGTGGGGTCCCAGAATTTAAACTGACCTTGGTGTTAGAGGTTTTCAAGGCACCTGCCTGGCATGTGCCAAGCCTGTGCTCAAAAAGTGGAGGAACAGAAGGCTTGGCAGGTAGTGCTCTGACGCAGTCCTCGGGAACATGATGTCAATCCCCAGAGGCCTTGGGAAGGATCTAATGAGGAAGAATCAAGTATTTAAAGGTAGAGCTAAGTCAGGCAGACAGGGATGGGCGTCCAAATGTCACCCAGCAGCTATGTGATCTGGTACCTTGACTTCTCTCCATTCACGTGCGCTCACCTGCACAAGGACCACAGAGCCGCCTCACAGGGCTGGCACAGTGTTAAAGCTGAACACAGACATCGAGTACCTGGACCTCTCGGCAAAGACGTTAGCAGCTCTACTGTTTACAAAACTGGAGGCAACCCAACTACACAATAATAATGGAAGGGTTAAATAAATTATGAATCTATAAAACATGATTATTATGCATCCATTAAAATTGTCTTCATGGGGAGTTCCCATCGTGGCTCAGTGGTTAACAAATCCGACTAAAAACCATGAGGTTGTGGATTCAATCCCTGGCATCGCTCAGTGGCTTAAGGATCCAGCGTTGCCGTGAGCTGTGGTGTAGGTTGCAGACACGGCTTGGATCCCGCATTGCTGTGGCTGTGGCATCGGCCGGCAGCTGTGGCTCTGATTAGACCCCTAGCCTGGGAACCTCCATATGCTGCGGCTGCGGCCCTAAAAAGACAAAAAAAAAGAAAAGAAAAAATTGCCTTCAGGAAAGTATTAATGACAAGAGGGAAGACTCCTGATAACCCTAACCTGAAAGAAGTTAGATCCAAAACTACATATATAGTTTTAATGTATTTGCATAAAAGTGTAAGCAGGTGGCAGTTTTCAAATTTTTTATATCAACTGTGGTTTGCTGCCCCCCAACCCCAAGCACATGTGGAAATGTATGGGGAGCCTTTCTTATCTGTCATACTGACCAGCGAGTGCTACAACCATGATAGACAAGGCCAGAGACGCTAAACACTCTGCAATAAACAAAGAGAACAACAACAACAACCTGCTGGAGATCCACAGTGGGTAAGAATCCAACTGCAGCGGCTTGGGTTGTTACAGAGGCGAGGGTTCAATCCCCAGCCCCGTGCAGTGGGTTAAAGGATCCAGCGCTGCTGCAGCTGTGGTTGTAGGTCACAGCTGTGGCCTGGATTCAGTCCCTGGCCTGAGAACTTCCATACACCATGGGTACAGCCATAAAGGAAAAAACAAAACAAAAAAAAAACCTGCCTTCCAAAATGGTAACAGTGAATGAGCTAAGGAATAAACACTTAGAATGATCCTAGGCCAGACAACAGCTTAGTTTTGCAAGCATCTGTGCCAGAGAGAAGAGGCACGTGTGGACTACAATTTGCATATATCACCATTATTTTATAAAACTGAGCAGAGATGGGTACCTCAAAATGCTATTATCAGTGTTCCAAAGCAGAGAGAGTACAACAACGTGATTGGGAAAAAGAAGGAAATCAAGAGAAGTACAAAAGAGTGGTGACCTTTTAATATGAACTGTCTAGGCTCTCACCAGCTTTCACCAAGTGAATATGCATATATTTGGTTATACATCAACAGAACAAAAATGGGAGTTCCTTTGTGGTTCAGTGGGTTAAGAACCTGCCTGATATCCATGAGGATGCAGGTTATATCCTTGGCCTCGCTCAGTGGATTAAAGATCCACATAGCCGTGAGCTGTGGTGTAGGTTGCAGCCACTGCTCGGATCCTGCACTGCTGTGGCTGTGGTGTAGGCCGGCAGCTGTAGCTCCGATTCGACCCCTAGCCTGGGAACTTCCATATGCCACAGGTGCAGCTCTAAAAAAAACAAAACAAAAACAAACAAGCAAAAACAAACAAACAAAAAAAACAGGAACAAAATTAAAGCCTGTATTTCAAATATGGAACTTCACAATCACAAACTATCTAAAACACGATGTGTCATTTGCAATTTTATAACATGTTCATACTTTCCTGGAAGAAAATAAATCCACATAAAGTATATTGTGCACACTTGTATTTCAGGCTTCTGCACATGTTTTTAAAAACATTATGTGCAAACATAATCATTTACAGAGAAAAGGATGGAAGGAAAATATCCAAAAATTATAATGGCTATTCCTGGAGTTCCCATCGTGGCACAGCGGTTAATGAATCCGACTAGGAACCATGAAGTTGCGGGTTCGGTCCCTGGCCTTGCTCAGTGGGTTAACAATCCGGCATTGCTGTGAGCTGTGGTGTAGGTTGCAGATGCGGCTTGGATCCTGCGCTCCTGGCTGTGGTGAAGGCCAGTGGCTACAGCTCCGTTTAGACCCCTAGCCTGGGAACCTCCACACGCAGCCCTAAAATGACCCTAAAATGACAAAAAGGCAAAAAGGCCAAAAAAAAATACTAATAATAATGGCTATTTCTTAGTAGTGGAATTATCAGAGGTTTTTATTTTATTCTTTACTAAAATTTTAGATGAAAGAAATAAGTCTGTAATGTCCTGAAGAAAATCCAAAAGTCAGCCAAACAGGCTAAATCACACATGTTTAAGGTGAATGTCAGGTTCAAATGAAAGCAAGATAAATCTGGGCTGGGTGAAAAGAAGGACTAGGTTCACAGCTGGGCTATGTCCTCACAGTTGGTCATCTGTTGGGTAGCAAGTGGCTCAGGCCATGGACAATACAGCCCCACGGTGCGTGTTCTACCAGAGATAAGGTACTATGAAAATGTACTGGCAACATGTTCAAGATCCATACAAGCAAAGGCTACGTTAGTCGGTACTTTAGGGATAGATGTAAAGTCTATCCCGCTACTAAGATAAAATAGCAAAATAACACGGAAAATTCTCTGGCAGGAGGTAGTCATAAGTTAAGCAGAGCCGATTACTGGGAAAGGAAATGAGTTCATTAGAAAGGTAATTTGGAAATATGCACCGAAGGGGGGAAACGGGTATCAAAACACTCATTCATTTATGCATTTCACAAATGTTTGTCGAGTGAGACCTCCCAAAGCGCTGTGGGATGTCGCTCACCCATTTCACACGGTGACACGTTTCCTAAGTGACCAGTCACCCTGTTGGGCGCACCTCCTTTTCTTGACCTACTTGGGCATGAGGCACGTGAGTGATGCCAGCGGTCCCTCACTGATGTCCAGAATGGATGTGAATGACAGGTGTCAAAAAAGTTTCCTCTCGGGGAGTTCCCATCGTGGCTCAGCAGAACTGAATCTGACTAGCATCCATGAGGATGCAGGTTCAATGCCTGGCCTCGCTCAGTGGGTTAAAGGATCTGGCATTGCTGTGAGCTGTGGTGTAGGTCGCAGATGGGGCTCAGATCCCACATTGCTGTGGCTGTGGTGCAGGCCGGTGGCTACAGCTTCAATTCGACCCCTAGCCTGGGAATTTCCATATGCTGCGGGTGTGGCCCTAAAAAGACAAAAAACAGTGTCCTCTTCCTCAGCACTACATACAGTGACCCTTCACAGATGTGCCCTTGGAAGAAAAAGTCATTTATAGATAAAAGAACATTCTTCTACGAGGAGTATGTTTGTCCTAAAATCGCCTTCTTTAAGTTACATCTTTGTTTTAATATGTTGAGACCCAGCAAATAAATTCATGTCTATGACAATAACGTTGTTCAGGATTTGCTGCCCTGCCAGCATCACCAAATCTCTTCTTTCGTGTTGGCCGGAATCTCTGAAAGAGGCTCTGCTCATCTGCTTGGAGGAGACGGTCCTGGGGGCTGGCTTCTGCCATGTGATTAAAAAAAGCCAGCCCGGGTCAGGACCTCAGTAAGAGAACTCTCACTCCATCCCCCTGTTTTTCAGACAATGCCACTTCTCCCCTGTGCCTCAGGGCCCCAAGCCCAAAGAAATACAACTTTGGGATTCCTGGCACGCAGGAGAGAGGGTATTGCCCAGCTGTACAGAAGTACAGAACAGAAAGAGAATCTGGTGTCCAGTAGCTCTTTCTTTTCTTTTTTCTTTTTGGACTGCATCTGCAGCATATGGAAATTCTAGGCCAGGGATCGAACCCACACCACAGAAGGGACACAAGCCGCTGCAGTGACAAGGCCAGATCCTTAACCCCCTACACCACAAGGGAAATCCTCTAACAGCTTCTTAAAACAGACTTTCAACCAATCCTCGCGTTTACAGCCCACCATATTTCTGGAAGTACTTGTTCCATCAAATCCTAAAGTTAAGTGGTGTGAATTGGTTGTTTCTTGGCTTTCTCCACTGCTGCCTAATGATAAGCTTTCTGGACTCTCAGTTGGGGTTCAACCAAAGAAGCAAATCACTGCAATGTGTGTGTGACCACAGACAGACTGGTTACACAGCTTTGGCCTTGTGCACCTGTGGGAACCAGTTAAGCGGTTTCTCTAAGGTTGTCAACTTCACGTCTGATTCTGAAGCTGAAGTCCGCAGGGCAGGCGGGCAGGCAGGGATGCAAGGAAGATGGATGCAAAGTAGGGGAAAGAAAAGCTAAAAACCACAGCACAGCCTTGAGCCCATGAGGACCGAATGAAATCCAAGTCCCTGCAGCCTCTGACCCTGGTGACAAGGGTTTTTGGAAGAAGAAGCTGGAGCCCTGCCTCACAGCAGGAAATACACACATCTGGCCCAGGAGTCGGAGATGCTGACAAGGATCCAGGGAAAGGCAAAGCAGGTGCAGGCCCAGCCGCTGCTTCATGCCAACTAGGTGTCATCAGCTCAGCCACAAAGCGCGCTGTGGTGGACAGCCTGTGTCTTCAGTTTCATGGGTCTGCAGATGCAGGGAGGGTTTTGCTAAGGGATCCAGTCTGAAAAGATCCAGATGCCTTGATTCTGGACTTTGAGCTGATGCTGTAAGGGGATGAGATGCTGGGGCCTTGGGTGGAGGTGAATGTACGTTTGCACGTTGGAGAGACGGACAGTATTCAGTTTCCAAACACGGCTTTCCAACACGAGTACTCCCTCACCGTGGGGTGGGTGTACAAACCCACCCATGAAACAAAAATGTACAAAATTGTACAGAACTAAACACACAAATGAGTACAAAGAAGACGGAAATCTGAATACGACCGGTGGATGACCTCATTGTTTACATCAACATCCAGCCTCCTACAATGTTGGAGGGAATGTAAATTGGTACAACCACTTTGGAAAACAGTATGGAAGTTCCTCGGAAAACTAAATATAGAACTACCATATGATCCAGCAGTCCCATTCCTAAGCATTTATCTGGATCAAACTACAATTCAAAAAGATACATTTGGAGTTCCCACTGTAGCTCAGTGGGTTATGAATCTGACTAGTATCCATGAGGATGCGGGTTTGATACCTGGCCTCGCTCAGTGGGTTAAGGTTCTTAACATTGCCGTGAGCTGGGGAACAGGTCATGGATGAGACTTGGATCCTGCACTGCTGTGGCTGTGGCATTAGCCAGCAGCTACAGCTCCAACTCCAATTTGACCCCTAGCCTGAGAACTTCCATATGCTGCAGGTATAGCCCTAAAAAGCAAAAAAAGAAGAAAAGGAAGGAAGGAAGATGCACCCCTTCGTTCATAGCAGCACTATTCACAATAGCCAAGACATGGAAGCAACCTAAGTGTCCATCAACAGATGAATGGATTAAGAAGATGTGGTACATATATACAAAGGAATACTACTCAGTCATAAAAAAGAATGAAATAATGCCATTTGTAGCAAAGTGGAAGGACCTAGAAATTATCATACTAAGTGAAGTCAGCCAGACAATGCAAGACAAACATCATATGGTATCACTTTTACGTGGAGCCTAAAATATGCCACAAATGAACCTATCTACAGAATAGAAATAGAACTCACAAACATAGAGAACAGATATATGGTTGCCAAGGGGGAGGAGAGAGGGAGTGGGATGGACTGGGAGTTTGGGGTTAGCAGCGGCAAACTATTACATTTAGAATAGATAAACAATGAGGTCCTACTATACAGCACCAGGAAATATACCAATCTCTTAGGACAGACCATGATGAAGAAAGGCAATATATACATAGGTGTGACTGAGTCACTTTGCTGTATAGCATAAATTGGCACATTGTAAATCAACTACACTTTAAATAAATAAAGTAGCTATTTGGAGATTTAACGAAAGCTAACATCCTGGCTATTTATACTACTTCTGCAAAATAATACCTTTGAGGGGAAATGGGTAAAGACTTCTCTGTATCATTTCTTACAACTGCCCATGAACCTACAATTTTCTCAATAAATATTTCAATTTTTTTAAAAAAAGATGATCCTCTAAGATCCCTTTCCTCACATCCCTCCAATCCCCACTCCCGCATAATCCCTTCCTCTTGTGTATGAGTTGGATCCAGGGACAGTGACCAGCTTCCAACAACGCTGCACACAAGTGGCGGGATGTTACTTCCACGATCAGGTTTCGAAAGACTGTGCTTCCGTCTGCTGGATCCGCCCTGCTGCCCCTCGGCTCACATGCTCTGGTGAAGCAAGCTGCCATGTGGGAGTGGCCCACGTGGCAAGGAACTGGCCAACGGCCAGTGAGACATGATTCCTGCAGCCCGTTCCCCTGGGAGGAATTAGATTCTGCTAACAAGCACAGAGGTAGCCTGGAAGCCCTGGGGTGACTACAGCCTCAGTGCAAGACAGACTCTGAAACATGCCTGGATTCCTGACCCACAGGGATTGAGAGATAAACGTGCATTGTTCCAAACCACTAGCTTTTGACATATTTTGGTAAATAACAATAGATGTCTAACCCAGGCTTGTCATTTTTTTTGTCCTTGTGCTTTCTAGCTCCAATATTTTGCTGCTGCTGCTTCATTTCCCAATTTCTTTAACCTTGTGGGCTTATATATATATTTTTAGTGCTGTGTTGTGTTTGTTTTTTTAGGGTTTCAGAAGGTAAGCCATTATGTATTTGCTGAATCTTCCACTTTTTTTTTTTACTGGAAGTCACTCTCAAATCTTCTGTTATGGATTGTTTGTGTCCACTTGCCACACCCTCCCCTCAAATTCTTATGTTGACGCCCTAACCACCAGTGTAATGTATTTAGGAAGTAGGGCCTTTGGGAGGTAATTAGGTTAAATGAGGTCATGAGGATGGGCCCCCATGATGGGATTGGTGCCCTTAGAAAAGGCTCCAAAGCTTTCCCTTCTGCCAGGAAGAGGGTTCTTACCAGAAACCAAATCTGCCAGCCTCCACCGACTGTGGGAAACAAATATCCATTGTTTAGACCACCCAATCAGTGCTATTTTGTTACAGTAGCCTGAAACAACCATTATACTCTAAGACTAACAAAATGAATGAGAAAAACAAACTGATGAGCAGTCTCTGAGTCATTTTATTCTAAAATTTTCATGTCACATGAGTCTAGTTCAGCAGATGAGGAGAAATTCTGTTACCAAATGACCCTTTTCATATTAATCACTTGATCAATGTAGCATAATCAGAGGGCTTTATTTTCTTATAGTTTTAGCTAGCAGTGGAATTTAAAATGCCCCAGTTTGCCATCTGCTTCGTTTTCACCAGCATGAGCAACGGCAAATAAAAAGAAAGGTGCCTTCAAAACACGGACCAGAGAAAAAAGAGATACATGCCCAGACTATGGATTCTACTTGAATCACAGTAAGAGTGGGCCCTAATTTCCAGAAATCTTCAATCACATTATATAGAAGCAGCGGAACTACTTTTACTTCTCTATTAAGTCGCTATTAAAAAAAGAAGAAAAGAAGTTCCCATCGTGGCACAGCAGAAATGAATCCAACTGGGAACCATGAGGTTGCAGTTCGATCTGTGGCCTCACTCAGTGGGTTAAGTATCTGGTATTGCCATCAGTTGTGGTGTAGGTTGCAGACGTGGCTCGGATCTGGTGTGGCTGTGGTATAGGTGTAGCTCTGATTCTACCCTTAGCCGGGGAACCACCATATGCTGTGGGTACAGCCCTAAAAAAAAGAAAAAAAAAAGAATGTCAGAATTGTGTAATAAGCATCTTTGGTAGACACGGAGAAATAAAACTTGCCTGGATTTCTCAGAGCTCCTGTTAAAAGCCCTGAGATGTGGAAATATATACGATATAAAGATAATGAATGTTTGCTTTTGCTTCCCTTAGACATGTTTTGTTTTCCACATACCCTTAGGATTAGATTCAAGGCCATCTGTCTAGTTAACTGCTCTGATCTGAAAGAGATGATGAAACTTGTCTTCTCTCCACCAGAGGCCACATG
Source organism: Catagonus wagneri (assembly GCA_004024745.2). NCBI lineage: Eukaryota > Metazoa > Chordata > Mammalia > Artiodactyla > Tayassuidae > Catagonus > Catagonus wagneri. The sequence continues at coordinate 7,629,340 of PVHT020000254.1, read as the reverse complement.
GCGACAGCCCAGATTAGGCCCATAGGCTAAATTCCCAAAGAGCCAGGAAGACTGCAGAGCTAGCTGCAAACAGCTATGGCTACCTCTCCAGTTATTTATAGAAGTCCAGGGCTTGGACACATCTCCTGGTCATAAAAACCTGAAGACAGGATGCTTAACCTGCCCGCACAAAGATGCACATACATTCTAAAAGGTTAGGGTCAGACCCAGGACCGCTTCTATGCTATCTCAAAGAAGCAAAGGTTTTTCTCCCTCCCAAAGAGGGGAGGGGACTGCCTGCCTCTAAATGAAGAAAATACACTGTTCTCTGTCTCTTGTCACTGGGGTGAAACCTGCCACCTGCAGAGAGAAATCCCAGGAGCTCTTATGTGTTGCCTATGGGTCCCGGTACCAGGACCAATACTGCAGTGGTGCTCTAGTCATGGGTCTGGTGAGAGCAATAAAGACTCTCTTCCCTGACCAGATGCCCCATCTTCCCCCGTATTCATACACACACCCCCCAATCATGTAAGTAGAGTAGTATCTCAAGCCCCTCACCGTTTTTTGTTTTGTTTTGTTTTTGCTTTTTATGGCCAAACCTGGGGCATATGGAAGTTCCCAGGCTAGGGGGTCGAATCAGAGCTACAGCTGCCGGCCTACACCACAGTCACAGACAGCAACATAGGATCCAAGCTGCATCTGCGACCTACACCACAGCCCACGGGAACGCTGGATCCTTAACCCACGGAGCGAGGCCAGGGATCGAACCCACACCCTCATGGATACTAGTCGGGTTCACAACCTGCTGAACCACAACAGGAACTCCCCCCTCACAGTTCTTAACAAAACACTACAGATTAGCAGACCTAAGAGCAAATAAGCAAGTTAGAAAAGGAACACTGACTGGGAAGCAAAGGAGACTCAATATATTTCAGATCAATCTTTCAGAAAAAGGCTCCTCAGAGGTCAGAGATTCATATGGGATCATAGAACTAAAGAATATAAAATAATAAAAACATGTCTCAAAACCCTCCAAGTTCCATGGGCCTCTGATTCTAGCCCATCCTAAATAGGTCCTGTTCTCCAAGCTAAGATCAGGAATCAGGGTCTTCCCAGCCCCCTCTCAGACCCACTCCAACCACCAGCCGGGAGGGCTCCAGGGACGCCCAAGTATCTAACACAATGTTTTAGCCGCAAAGAGCTGATCACTTTGAAGTCAGTGCGGGCTCCCCTGAGCATCAGATGGATGATTGTGCTGGCCTGATCTTTACAACAGCTTCTTTTGTTTTTAAAGTGTTACTGAAGTCTAGTCGATTTACAAGGTTGTGATAATTTCTGCTGTACAACAAAGTGATTCAGTCATACATAGACACACATCCATTTTCTTTCAGATTCTTTTCCCACACAGATTGTCAGAATACTGAGTAGAGTTCTCTGTGCTATACAGCAGGCCCCCACTGGCCAATCACTGCATATACCTCAGTGTGCATAGGCCAATCCCAAACGCCAAGTCCTTCTCCCCTCCCTCATACCTGTCCCCTTTGGTAAGATAAGTTTTCCAAAGTCTGAGTCTGTTTCTGTTCTGCAAAGAAGTTCATTTGTATCTCTTTTAGATTTCACATATAAGTGATACCATATGATGTTTGTCTTTCACTCTTTAACTTCACTTAGTATGACAGTTTCTAGGTCCGTCCATGTTGCTATAAACGGCATTATTTCATTCTTTTTATGGCTGAGTAATATTCCATTGTATGTATGTACCACATCTTCTTTATCCAGTCCTCTGTTGATGGACATTTAGGTTGCTTCCATGCCTTGGCTACTGTTAATAGTGCTGCACTGAACTATTCAAATTATGGTTTTCTCCGGAAAGATGCCCAGGAGTGGGATTGCTGTATCATATAGCAGTTTTTAGAGGAAACTCCATACTGTTTTCCATAGTGGTTGAACGAATTTACATTCCTACCAACAGTGTAAGAGGGTTCTCTTTTCTCTATACTCTCTCTAGAATTTATTATTTGTAGACTTTTTGATGACGGCCATTTTAGCCAGCGTAAGATGGTACCTCATAGTAGTTTTGATTTGCATTTCTCTAATAACTATTGATGTTGAGCATCTTTTCATATGTTTTTTGGCCACCCATATGTCTTCTTTGGAGAAATGTCTCTTTATATCACTATTTGCAGATGCCATGATGCCATACATAAAAAATCCTAAAGATGCTACCAGAAAACTGTTCAGGCTCATCAATGAATTTGGCAAATCTGCAGGATACAAAATACGCTGAAATCTACTGCATTTCTATATAGTAGCAATGAAGATCAGAAAAAAAAAAATGCAGTCCCAGTTACCATCACACCAAAAAGAATAAAATACCCAGGAATAAACGTACTTAAAGAGACCAAAAACCTGTACTCTGAAAACTAGAAGACACTGATGAAAGAAATCAAAGATGGCACAAATAGATGGAAAGATACACCATGCTCTTGGATTGGAAAAATAAATGTTGCTGAAACAAGTATACTACCCAAGGCAATCTACAGATTCAATACAATCCCTGTGAAATTACCAATGGCATTTTTCACAGAACTAGATCAAAAAGAACTTAAATTTGTATGGAAACACAAAAGACCCTGAATAGCCGAAGCCATTCTGAGAAAGAAAAATGGAGCTAAAGGAATCAGGCTCCCTGATCCAGACTATATTACAAAGCTACAATCAATCAAAACACTACGGTACTGGTACAAAAACAAAACTATAGATCAGTGGAACAGGACAGAAAGCTCAGAAATAAACCCAAAAACTATGGTCAATTAATCTATGACAAAGGAGGCAAAAATATACAATGGAGAAAAAAGTCTCCAAAAGTGGTGCTGGGAAAACTGGACATCTACATGCCAAAGAATGAAATCAGAACACTAACATCAAACACAAAAATAAACTCGAAATGGATTAAAGACCTAATGTAAGACTGGATACTATAAAACTCTTAGAGGAAAACATAGGCCGAACACTCTCTGACATAAACTGCAGCAATATCTTCTCAGATCCACCTCCTAGAGTAATGACGATAAAAGCAAAAATAAATAAATGGGACCTAATTAAAAGTTTCCACAGCAAAGGAAAAAGACATAAACGAAACAAAAAGACACCCCATAGAATGGGACAATATATTTACACATGAAGCAACTGGCAAGGAATTAATCTCCAAAATATACAAACACCTCCTACAGCTCAATATCAAAAAAAAAAAACAAACAACCCAATCAAAAAAGATGGGCAAAACATCTAAAATACCTTCCAATCGATGAATTGACCATTTTACTACAATAGCACAAAAAAAAGTAAAAGAAAGAAAATGTATGGGAGTTCCCCTCATGGCTCAGCAATTAACAAAGCCAACTAGGATCCATGAGGATGTGGGTTGGATCCCTGGCCTTCCTCAGTGGGTTAGGGATCCGGCGTTGCTGTGAGCTGTGGTGTAGGTTGCACATGCAGCTCAGATCCCGAGTTGCTGTGGCTGTGGTGCAGGCCAGTAGCTGTAGCTCCAATTCAACCCCTAGCCCAGGAACTTTCATATGCTGAGGGTGCAGCACCCCCCTCCAAAAAAAAAAAAAAAAGCAGAAAGAGAGAGAGAGAGAGAAAGAAAGAAAGAAGGAAAGAAAGAAAGAAGGAAAGAGAGAAAGAAAGAAAGAAAATGTAGGCTACTCCTGTCATTTGGATGATAGCTGGAATGTATTACAGGCACTGAGCACTAGCAGAAGAAAGGAAAATGCTACATCTGAGCTGTAAAGGCTCAGAACTCTAGGTCACATAATTCCATCCTTCCTTTTTCAGACAAGGGTACCAGGGCCCCCAAAGTTAAAAGGATTGCTAAGGTTGCACAGGTAATCGCAGAACTAAAACTAGAACCCAGGTCTCATGAATTACGAAAAAGTACTTTTGCTATTTAATCAAACACAAAAAATCTGCCCTTCCTACAGCAGCCTAGGAGATATATCCCTTAAACTCTAGTCCAACAAGCAACTTTCCAGCTGACTGACATCTCGAAGTTACCTCCACCCTAGGAAAACATAAACATCTATCTGCGCCTGACATACAGCATTTTTGACTACCAATTAACATTCACATGGTTTTAATATGAGATCTGAATTTAGCTAGCTCAGCTCGGTTCACTGGGACTGGACCAGCCCAGTAAAACAATAAAACCAACACTTTTGAATCCTCGAGACCACTCAGAAGATCCAGCAGAGAACATTCATTCTAAGGAAGAGCCAACTCCAAGGACCTTCCAGACAGCCTCCCCCAAACACTACTGTGGAATAAAGACCTTAAGAGACTTTAAACACATGCTTTGGGACTAAAAATATTTAACTTCAGAAAAAAAAAAGAGTAAAGGTTACAAAATCCAAGCCACGATCAAGTAGTACTTTTCTACAAATTGGTGCACCCACTATGGAGAACAGTATGGAGTGCCTTACAGAACTAACATGTGATCCAGCAATCCCACTCCGGGCATATATCCAGACAAAACTATAATTTGAAAATATACATGCACCCCTATGCTCAAAGCAACACTATTTACGATAGCCAAGCATGTAAAAAAAAAAAAAAACTAAATGTCCATCAACAGAGGAATGGATAAAGACGATGTAAGACTTTACACACACACACACTTACTCAGCCATAAAAAAGAATGAAATGTCATGTGCAGCAACATGGATGGACCTAGAGATTATCATACTAAACAAAGTCAGTCAAAAAGAAAAAGATAAATACCGTATGATATCACTTACCTGTGGAATCTAAAATACAACACAAATCAACGTATCTACAAAACAGAAACAGACTCACAGACAGAGAACAGACTCAAGGCTGACAAGGGGGTGGAGGAGAATGGGGGAGGGAAGGACTGGGAGTTGGGGATTAGTAGGTGCCAACTATTACAAGTAGAATGGCTAAACAACAAGGTCCTACTGTAGAGCACAGGGCACTAGTCAGTACCCTATGATGAATATGATAAAGAATTTATATATGTATAACTGAGTCGCTCTGCCATACAGCAGAAATTAACACAACACTGTAAATCAACTATATCAATAAAATTTGTTGAAAAAAGAATAATGGCTGTAAAGATGCTTCCAGTAGTTCTAGTATTTTCCACAATTCCCAAGACTTTTCCTATCACAGAAGACATACACCTAAAAGAAATCCACAAGGCTCAAAGGATGCTGGGAGAGATGGAATGGGGTTTTGAATGAAAGCGATGTGTAACAAGTTTCCCTCGATTTGACATTCATCCCCCGCAAAGCTCAGCACTTAATGAATAAGGCTTCAAATTCCACTGTAAGCCATGATATCCAACTCTGTTCTTGGACCACAGGGCTTAATCAAATATCCAGCATTAAGAATATCTTCTACCTTCTCCACTTTCACCTTTTAGCTCCAAATGAAGCAATAGCTGTTTTTTTTTTTTTTAACATATTAAATGTCAAGGACATTCAATGCCTTTTCAACCAAAAGTTAAAATTTAAGCATTCTTCAGAGCTGATAAATGTCCACCCTATTTATTATCACACAATACTTGGCAGAAATAGAATAGCTGGCTATATTCTGAACAGCTGAATATAGACTGGTCTGCTGAAATACCGTCACCAATTTATTCTTTTGATGCCAATTCAGGAAACAAAACAAAGTTAACCATTTGTTTACGGAAAGACAATTGCATATGCATATTTTAAAAGTAAAAGGAGCTCAATGAAAGAAGTCTCAGTTTTAAGTTCTTACAGATTCTATTCTATTCTATTTTATTTTATTTTATTTTATTAGGACTGCACCACGACATATGGAGGTTCCCAGGCTAGGGGTTGAATTGGTGCTGTAGCTGCTGGCCTACACCACAGCCACAGCAACACCAGTCCCAAGCCGCATCTGAGACCTACACCACAGCTCACGGCAACACAGGATCCTTAACCCACTGATTGAGGCCAGGGATCGAACCTGCGCCCTTGTGGATATTAGATTCATTTCCACTGAGCCACGATGGGAACTCCTCAGTTTTAAGCTCTCAAACCAACCCTTTTTAATCCGGCCTCCCTGGCAATATGAAAAATCAAGAGCCCAGATCATAGGTAAAAGAGAATTTGGGAGTTCCCGTCGTGGCGCAGTGGTTAACGAATCCGACTAGGAACCATGAGGTTGCGGGTTCGATCCCTGCCCTTGCTCAGTGGGTTAACGATCCGGCGTTGCCGTGAGCTGTGGTGTAGGTTGCAGATGTGGCTCGGATCCTGCGTTGCTGTGGCTGCGGTGTAGGCCAGTGGCTACAGCTCCAATTAGACCCCAAGCCTGGGAACCTCCACATGCCGCGAGTGCAGCCCTAAAATGACAAAAGGCAAAAACAAAAAAGAGAGAGAATTTGGCCCAATGTTTCTGAGATTTAAATTCACTTCTTTAGACTCTCGTTCATATTCACTGCTGTACGTTCCTCGCCACTGTGCCGGTCTTTGTCCCATTTTGGGACACTTCTCCTTCCGGTGGCCCGCTTCCGTCCCCACCACAGGCTGAGCTTGCTCTGCCTTTGTGAGTTTTCTCCAGGCAGGTTAGGGGACTGCCCTTCCCTCGACGTGGCTCAGTGGTTAACAAATCTGACTAGGAACCATGAGGTTGCAGGTCTGATCCCTGGCCTTGCTCAGTGGGTGAAGGATCCGGCGTTGCCGTGAGCTGTGGTGTAGGTTGCAGATGCGGCTCGGACCCCGCGTTGCTGTGGCTGTGGTGAAGGCCGGCAGCTACAGCTCCTGTTAGACCCCTAGCCTGGGAACCTCCATATGCCGCAGGTGCGGCCCTAGATAAGGCAAAAAGAAAAAAAAAAAAAAAAAAAACCTCCCTTTTCCTAAAGCCAGCATCTAGTATGCTGACAGTAAATCCCACAGGGCCCCCCAGGGAGCTCCTGGAAAGCTGAGGAATCACATGCAGATAGGCCACCAGGTAGACCGCTGTGCCATTCCTGAAGACCGCCTGCAAACTGGAGCGCTGTGACCCTTACAGCAGAACCACTTTTCAACAACCACACAGAATCTATGAAAGCAATTAAGGCAGGTACGACGTACTAAGTGCTCCAGATACACAAAGACTATACGCCATGGTAAACGCCTTATTCTAGAAATACTGAGATCTGCTGGATTTCAGAGAGAAGTGGCAGCCTGCAAAGCAGCAGGTGTCATTAAATGTAAATGGAAGAAGTTAAAGCTACACCTCTTCGCTCAGGCTTTTCTCCTCCAGTGAGATGGAGCAACACTTGGCCAATAACTGTGTCTAGGAGTAAGTCAAACTGACAAGTACTTTCAGATCCCTGGGCCAAGGACACCATTCAAATGACAGAGGGGCAGCACCAGGGAAATTCACAGACTTAAATTCTGCCTCTCTGGCTATCTCTGAGAAAGCTCCAAGCAGTCATTGAGCAAAATGATCCAGAAAAAAAATTTGCTGTATTATATTGCTGAAGGTGATGAATTACAGGAAAATTCAAAATGGCTAAGACGTCTATCTTAATTTTTTTTTTTGGCTGCACCCATGGCATGCAGAAGTTCCAAGGCTAGGGATCAAACCCAAACCACAGCTGTGACAACTACCAGATCCAGGTCATCAGGGAACCCCCTAAGAGGCTAAGACTTCTAAAGAGGCATCATCAACTCACTTTATGACTAGATCCAAAGTAGGGGATGTAAGTATATAGTGCACTGGCAATCTTAAGATAATTAAGCTCCCTCAGTTACAGAGGGAACTTACAAATAAGTCTTTTCCATCACTCTGAATAAGAACATTGACTTTGGTGTTCTCAATCAATTCTACTAAAAAAAAAAAAATCACTGTGTACTTTGGATACTTGATCACTATTTTTTTTTCCTTTTTTGTCTTTTTAGGGCTGCAACTGTGGCCGGGCTAGTGGTCGAATCTGAGCTGAAGTTTCAGGCCACAACCACAGCCACACTGAATCTGAGCTGCATCTGCGATCTACACCACAGCTCAAGGCAATGCTAGATCCTTAACCCACTGAGTGAGGCCAGGGATCGAACCCACAGCCTCATGGATACTAATCGGGTTCTCAACCTGCTGTGCCACGACAGGAACTTCTGCCTGATGACCATTACATGCAGACACAGAAAGGAAGGAGACAGACACTTACTTCTCAGAAGGCCCAGAAGTGACCTCAAATAATCATTCAGTCTCTGTCTTATATATACTTGAAAGGCAAGAGGGCTGTACCAAATGGGTCTTGAAGTGCCAACGGCTGCATTACCCAACTTTGTGAGAAAATTGGAAATAAAGACTATTTGGTATCTTTCCTCGAATTTGCTTTTCAACAAAAGTCTAAACTAGTGTTTCGTTTCTTTTTTTCTTTTTTCTTTTTTTTTTGTCTTTTTGCCGTATCTAGGGCAGCACCCGCAGCATATGGAGGTTCCTAGGCTAGGGGTCTAACAGGAGCTGTAGCTGCCGGCCTTCGCCACAGCCACAGCAACGCAGGATTCGAGCCGCGTCTGCAACCTACACCACAGCTCTCGGCAACGCCGGATCCTTCACCCACTGAGCAAGGCCGGGGATCGAACCCGCAACCTCATGGTTTCTAGTCGGATTTGTTAACCACTGAGCCATGACTGGAACTCCTGAACTAGTGTTTCTTATCACTCTAGTGTTTCCCTGCACTCTGTCCCCAGGCCTTAGGGAAAGCTGTTTTCCTCATTATGTGGAAAAACACTGGTTGACATGAAATAAGATGTGTGTGTTTACACTTGCACACGCATAGACAGCCACTTGCTCTAGCCTTGAAGTGAGGGTACTGGCACTTTTAGCACTGAAAGAAACATTCATCTGCAGTTGGGAAATAATGAAGAAAACATAAAACCATGAGTGGAATCTCCCAAGTAAAATCCTAAAAAGGAGAATGAACTTATAACACGGAACATACTTTAAAAATGTTTTTTCACTGGCTCTCCTGCTTTCAATCTCTCCACATGCACACTGCTATTAAATTCTTCGTGCGACTGATGGAGAAAAATGGTCTCTCTGGTCTGATGAAAATGTACAGGGGTGTAGGTTACAGAGGTCTATGCCCTGTCAAAAGGCATAAATGTGCACACAGGATGTGCGTATTTCACTGTATGTAAATTTTACCTAAAAAAGGACTATAAACAAATATTGAACTCTAGGGAGTAGGTTTTCTCAACAGTGGCACAGAATGCTTACTTTTAAAACTTCTATTTTCTGTGTATTCAAGGTTTGAACAAACTATGAAATGAATTTAAATAATGCGAAAAGGTTCCTGTTAGATATGCAACCTTTGGTATTAGATTCGAATTGTTGGTATCAAATATGAAATCATGGTATATATGTGTGTATGTTATATAAATATATACAGTGTGTTACAGAATATATAGGACTAATATACATTCATTTATATATATATATATATATATATTTTTTTTTTTTTTTTTTTTCTTATTGCCTTGGACTTCAACTGGTAGCAAGTACTATGACTGGCAGCAAGGAACATACATGACCAACAGACTGTGGATTTAGTTTTTGTTGTTGTTTTTATGGCCACACCTGCAGCAGTTGAATTGGAGCTGCTGCTGCTGCTGCTGCAGCCTAAGCCACAGCTTATAGCGACGCCGGATCCTTAACCCACTGAGCAAGGCCAGGGACCAAACCCGCATCCTCACCAAAGACTATGTCGGGTCCTTAACCCAATGAGCTGCAACGGGAACTCCCAGATCTTTGTTAGCCGCTAAAAGCAATCTGGGTTCTTCGGAGAAAAAGCTAAGTCCAAGGTTCCAGCAGCAAAAATACAAAATTAGCCTAAAACATCTTGTTGCACCACAAAGTAATGAGGTACTCTGAGAACATCAGAACTCATCAGTTAAACAAAAAAAACCTTGGAATTCCTGACAGGGCGCAGCAGAAATGAGTCTGATCATAAGGTTTTGGGTTCGATCCCTGGCCTTGCTCAGTGGGTTAAGGACTGCCGTGACCTCTGGTGTAGGTTGCAGACGCAGCTCAGTTCTGACGTTGCTGTGGCTGTGGTGTAGGCAGCAGCTACGGGTCTGACTGGACCTCCAGCCTGGGAACCTCCATATGCTGTGCGTGTGGCCCTAAAAAGACCAAAAAAATAATAAACAAAAAAACCTCCTAGAGCAGAAGGAAACAAGTTTCCAGATTCTAGGGCCTATCAACAGCCAGCACAATGATGAGAATATCTGCCAAAGGCCCATTTTGTGAAATTTCTGACCACCAAATGTCTTTGTAGGGCAAAGAAAAGACGCCCCCAACCTCCAAAAATAAAAAACCAGAAGCAGAATAGCACTAGATTTAACACTGAAGCTAAAATGGATTGCGAAATGCCTCCGAAATTCTGAAGAAAAGGCTTCTCCAGAGTTCAACACACAGCCGGTACAAGCAAGCTCCCCAGGGCAACGTCTTTAAAACAGTTTTCGTTTATTCATGTACCCCCTCCTCAAATCCACCAGAAGAGCTGCTCTAACAAACTGACTGAGTAAACGACGGGTCGGGACCCAACGGGCAAGAGGACGACAGCACAAGGAAACCAGAAGAGGCAGCTGCAGGCAGAAGCCTCTAGAAAGATCTCGCGAAGATGCAACTGAAAGAATTTCCAGCGAGTTCCAACAGAGTGAGAGGAGATCTGCCCCACTCCTCGGGGAGGCGGACCTCCCAAAGGAAGACCAAGACTGCATTACTCAGTAGTGTGATGAAAATGAAGTGCAAGTGTGTGTGCTCACTTGGCTCGAGACCAACAATTTTTAACACTGGGCAAGACAAATTTTGGACAGAAAAGGAGAAGTACGCCCTGAACACCGAGCTAAGATTATAACTTGGTAGAGAGAATGGGGGTCAAGAAATGTGGGGGAGAGGCGAAGAGAGCTGAACCCTCATCTTCCAGAGAGGTCAACACAAAATGCCTAAAACTGAAACATCAAGGGACAGCAATATTAGTGCATCATTTCAAGCCAGAGGTGAATAAATAAAACCCATCCACTAAAAAGAGGAAGTGCTTGCTTTCAGGACATGATGGAGGCCTGCTGCTCATAGCAACTTGAATAACTATTGGACTCATAATGCAGGCACATGTGAACCCACTGAACGTTACAATTTAAAAAAAATTTTTCCTTTGCATTTTCTCCACAGCCATTCCAATAAAAAATGGCTCAATTTTAAAATCTCATAAAAAATAAAAGAGATAAGATGGAAAAATCATTAGATGTCATTTTCATTATTCTAATCAAAGAGTATTTTCTTAATGATTTTTATTTTTTTCCATTACAGTTGGTTTACAGTGTTCTGTCAAGTTTCTCCTGCACAGCAATAAACTTTTTCTCACATTATCCTCCATCATGTTCCATCACAAGTGACTAGGTATAGTTCCCTGGGCTAAACAGCAGGATCTCATTGCTCATCCACGCCAAATGCAATAGTTTTCATCTATTAACCCCAGACTTCCAGTCCCTCCCACTCCCTCCTTCTTCCCTCTCAGCAACCACAAGTCTGTTCTCCAAGTCCATGTGCCAAACAGTATTCTAAAGCTGGATTCAAAAAGATATAAACTATAAGCAAACAAAGCAAAAGGAAGCCAGGTACAGAGCATCAACCGTTACTGTTCATAAAATACTTCCAGATGTACATTTATTCACATAAATATCCAAAGGGAGAAAGACTGAGGACCAGAAAGTTACTCATTCTTAGAATTAAGAGAAAAAAAGACTTATGACATTACCCTTAGCTTAATTCTAATAGCCTTCCAGAGGAAAATCTTCTAAGAATATTCTCTCCTGGGAGCTCCCTTCGTGGCTCAGTGGTTAACGAACCCAACTAGCATCCATGAGGATGCGGTTTCGATCCCTGGCCTTGCTCAGGGGGTTAAGGATCCAGCCTTGCTGTGAGCTGTGGTATAGGTTGCAGACGTGGCTCAGATCCCACGTTGCTGTGGCTGTGGCGTCGGCTGGCAGCTACAGCTCCTGTTATACCCCTAGCCTGGGAACCTCCATATGCCATGGGTGCAGCCCTAAAAAGCAAAAAAATAAAAAATTTAAAAAAAGAATATTCTCTCCTCACAAGGTAACAGAAACAAAACTGATAATTGATATGAAATTGTGCTTTGAGGGGTACTTCTCCAAGTTAAAAAAAAGAAATAATATAGGGAACCTACCACTGAATTGTCATTGGTAATTTTTTTGGATCTGTATCAACTAGAGGGAAGAAACAGGAAATGCTCCTGACATTCTTATCTAAGGCATGGTAAAGCAGCTTTGAATACATGCCACGTCTAAGAAAGAAATGTGAAGGTTCCTATATGATGAGGCAGATGGACAAAAGTCAAAACGATAAGTAACACATACTAAGCACCTACTATATGCCAGGCCCTAGGTTACCAAAGGGACATAATTCCTACCGTCATAAAACCTACCGATCAGCAGAGTTAAAAGAAAAAAACAAAAGCCATCAGAAATGTGATTAAAGTTCACCCAGGAATTAATCTTAGGCAACACCAGTGAAGAGACTCAAGTCAATACAAGACAGTCTGTCTACATGTTAGTTTCCATATCCTGGAACAGGAGGTGGTGACTGAAATGAAGGTTAATTGGAGAACTCTGTCCAAGATGCTTCAACTGAAGGGTTTTCTCTACTGTTTTAAACTGAAGCAAGTGGGGTGAAAGCTGAGGTAGCCAGCACAGCATCCACGGCTGCAGAGAAAGGGAAAACACTTCCTGAAGCTCCAAGTGCTTAAAAGTCACTCCTACAGAAGAACTAAGAACCAAGAAGACAGACTGCAGAGTGACTGCCTTGAAAGTTATTCCTAGAGGGGAGATAAAAGCCAGAGTGCAGATACTGAGATAGACAAAGCAATAAAACAGCCCTGCCCTGCTTCTGACAAACAGGGTTCTCTGGAACAGCAGCCCTGCTCACCCACACAAGGCAGGGCTTGTCGGGCCAGGCATGGGCTTCACCCTGAAGCAAAGGAAGTGGCTAAAGACCATATACTTCAGGCTCCACCTTCCAAAGGCACTGGCGTGGGCAACAGCAGCAGGAACATCTGCAGGACTATTACAAGAATGCTAATGTGGTCACACAAAAATAACTTCCAAAAGCACAATATATTGACTTTAAAGAAGACTGGCACTTGGAGTTCCCATTGTGGCTTAGCTAAAACGAACCCCACTAGGATCCATGAGGCCTCGGGTTCGATCCCTGGCCTCGCTCAGTGGGTTAAGTATCCGGCATTGCCATGAGCCGTGGTGTAGGTCGCAGACACAGCAGCTACAGCTCCGATTCAACCTCTAGCCTGGGAACTTCCACAGCTGCATGGGGGCCTATTAGCCTATTCACTATACCTTTCTACTTCTTTTTAAACCAGGCACTGTTACTGCCGATCAGTGGTTTTCAAAGTGTGTTTCAAAAGTCTGCAGTGGTAACCCAAAAACCTGGATGACCAGATGGAAAGACCAGACAAACTAGAGCCTGAAACCCCAGCACCATTCAGCATAGGTGTCCATTTAATCTGTTTTATATCTGAGGTTTCATTCAAACACAAAATAAGATTCTAGTACTCACATTTAAAATTTTTTTAATTCTACGTTGTTTATACCTGCTAGATTCCTGAAGGTTTATCTGGTAGTCACAAATAAAATAAGAGAACAAATAAATTGATCACAATAAAATATTTCTAAAAACAAATTAACTTTAAAAGAGCAATGCTAAGGAGTTCCTGTCTTGGCTCAGGGGTAATGATACAAACTGTTATCCATGAGGACTTGGGTTTGATCCCTGGCCTTGTTCATGGGTTAAGGATCTGGCATTGCCCTAAGCTGCAGTGTAGGTCACAGATGCAGCTTGGATCTGGCATTGCTGTGGCTGGCGGTTGCAGCTCCGATTTGACCCCTAGCCTGGGAACTTCCATATACCACGAGTGGGGCCCTAAAAAGCAAAAAAAAAAAAAAAAAAAAAAAAAAAAAAAAAAAAAAAAAAAAAAAAAGGAGCAATGCTAAAATCCAACCTTTGAAAGCCACTTTAAAAACGAGCTAATCAGAAAATCAAATGTGAAAAGCCAAGAAAGAAAGTATCTGGACCAAGAGGGTCTTCTAGTCAATATTTTTCCTGGAGTTTCTGAACCAGTTCATTGTACCATCTTTCAGAAAATACAAGTTCACTCAAGAATCTAAGGAATTTTATGTGAGAACCTGAAATGCAACTAACTAGTACATACTCAGTGGTACAGATGCATTATGAAATATTATGCAGCCATTAAAAACTGTTAAGAGTTTTACTAATATACTAAAAACTGCACAAATCTTATTACAAATTTTATTACTTTGGTGTAGTTAAAAATGAAATTTATCAATATTTTCACCTATATATCACTTTTAAGATGAACATATTCTATATTTTCTTCCAGCACTTCCAAATTTTCTCCTATTGAGTGCTTCAAATCACAGGAAACCTATGTTGTGAATGTATGAAGTATGAAATTACACTTCTTTATTTCTCCAAATGGGTGATCCATTATCCCCAAATCATTGACCGTATAATCTACCTTTCTCCTACTGCCTGAAATTCAACTTCTAGAATGTACTAAATTCACACTAACCTATAGTTTGTTTCTCTATTCATTCTTCTGTTCCCTCAACCATTTATATTCTTGAATCAATACCACACTTAATTACGACAGTCTTAGATGGCATCTGTTAGGACAAATCCTTCCCATTGCTCTTTTTCAAAATTTTGACTTTTTTTTTTTTAAATGAATTTCAAAATTAGCTTATCAGGTTCAATGAAAATCTTACTGCACTGACATTACAGGCTAGTTTACCAATTATGACTCATGGTTCTACTCGTTTCTGGATCCGAGCTGGACCCTATGGGACCTTCCCAGGATGTGGACCCCCACTGATGTCCTCCGCCTGCCTTTTTGTCCACAGAAAACTTTAGTCAAATAATCAATCTAATCAGAGAAACGAGGAAATAGAGAAAAAGGAAAACAGTCAAGCAAGCAAGAATAACAGTTTAGCCATTCAACAAAATCAGGACCTTTAGTTCTTCCTCAAAGACTGTAGATAAGATTCTAAGCCACGTCCTTGGAGCAGTTTTGCAGATGCTCAAGTCCCTACCAGGTGGAAGAAGTTGTGCTGCCCACAAACTCGTACATCCCAGACTGGTCAGAACCAGAAGGTTGATGACGCTGACTCCCAATTACCTCACCACCAACCAATCAGGAAAATGTCCACCAGCGGACGCCAGCTTGCTCCTTGACACTGTGACTCCTCCATACCTCCTTTGGGGGGACACCGTCCTTGAGGCACTAGCCTACTGTGTTCCCTCTCTGCCTGGCAACTACAGCGACTTTTTCTGTTTCCTCCAACTCTGCCCCCAAGTTTCTATCTGGCATCGGTGTACAGAGACAGCGAATATTTCGGAAACATCCCCACAAAAATATGGAACACCAAAAGTGACATACAACTGAAAACACATATTGAAAAAATAAAAGCCAAGGGAATTCCCGTCGTGGCTCAACAATTAACGAACCCAAATAGGATCCATGAGGACGTGGGTTCAATCCCTGGCCCTGGTCAGTAGGTTAGGGATCTGGTGTTGCCGTGAGCTGTGGTGTAGGTCGCAGACACGGCCTGGATCCCGTGTTGCCATGGCTGTGGTGTAGGCCAGCAGCTGTAGCTCTGATTTAACCCCTAGACTAGGAACTTCCATATGCCGTGGGTGTGGCCCTCAAAAGAATAAATAAATAAATGCCAAGAATTGGTGATGTCTGGCCAAGGAAAGCTGTCACAGTGAGGCATAAAACTTGGCCCTTATCTTTGGAAGGAAAGACCCTTGTATGGAAGGAAAAAAGGTCTGGCTGATGCACTTCACTCACATCACCTAACAGAAAAGAACTAGTTGGTCAGGAGAGGATTTTTTGCTAGTCTTGAACTAGAAAATGTAGCCTTTCCTAAGGGATAAAAATAGCAGACAGGGAGTTCCCTTTGTGGCTCAGTGGTTAACGAATCCGACTAGGAACCGTGAGGTTGCGGGTTCGATCCCTGGCCTTGCTCAGTGGATTAAGGATCCGGCGTTGCCGTGAGCTGTGCTGTAGGTTGCAGACGCGGCTCGGATCCCGTGTTGTTGTGGCTGTGGCGAAAGCCGGCAGCTACAGCTCCTGTTAGACCGCTAGCCTGGGAACCTCCATATGCTGCGGGTACGGCCCTAGAAAAGGCAAAAAGACAAAAAAAGAATCTTCAATTCAGGGATGGAGGTAAAACAAAATTTTCTTTCACTTGGCCATTTCCGATATCTAATGTTTGCTAAAAGCTAATGATGTTAGCATCAGTGTACAAACATTCAAAACTCAACACCCAACACAAATACCAGTTCCGCTGACATAGTCAAACACAGTGAGTTCAGTGACTCAAACACGAAGTTACTCCTCAGTGTCGTCACACGAAATAATGTCTAGGCTCCTGCCCGAGGGAACAGAATGAGGTACCCGACTGCATCACCGCAGCAAGATGACAAACACATCAATCGGCTGCAAAATTTCATCGAAATTTCAGGTCATCTGTTAGCAGGACTATTTTGAAAGATTGGAAAGAGGTGATACATTTTTCAAGATGTATTCTTACCAGTTCAGTCATAATGCCACCTTGCCCTTCGGTTAGGACATGAAGGTGAAAGTTGTGATCTGGCTCCTACAACTGTAGGTAAAGGTTACCGAAAAAAGCTAACTTCTTCAATGACAAATGAACCTTTTCATTTTTTTAATTTATTTTTATTTCTTTTTGTCTTTTTTTAGGTCTGCACCGGTGGCATATGGAGGTTCCCAGGCTAGGGGTCAAATCGGAGCTACAGCTGCCAGCCTACGCCACAGCCACAGCAACATGGGATCTGAGCCGCTGTCTGTGACCTACATCGCAGCTCACGGCAACATTGGATCCCCAGCCCACTGAGAGAAGCCAGGGATTGAACCTTCGTCCTCATGGATGCCAGGTGGGTTTGTTAACCACTGAGCCATGACAGGAACTCCCAAATGAACCTTTTTAGATCTGTCTCTTAGATAGTGGACATAGCTCTTTAAAGTTTCTGCATTTTAGATCATATTGTAGCCATTAACCACTTCGGATTCTGCTTCTAATTACTGTAAATATATCAACTGAAACAGCTAACAAGTTTTCATTTCTACTGTGTTAATTTTTTCAGAACAATAAAGGCAGTAAAAATTACCACTTACACTGTCTGAGACAAGAAATAAATACTTCTGAACCTAATTCATCTACAAAGCTTCCAGTCCAGGCTTATGCTTGCTTTATATGTGCCCATGACTTAGAAAAAGGTTATGATCTCAATGAGGCAACACTTAAAACACTGTTTTATAAATTAGTCATTTAGTCACTGTTTCTTATTAAAATCTAGAATTCTGTCTCAAGAGAATACTCTCATTTCCATGAACTTTTTTTTTTTCTTTTTTGGCCACCCCGCAGCACAAGGAATCCTGGGCCAGGGATCAGATCCAAGTCCCAGATACAGCATAAGCCACAGCTGCATCAGCTGCTGCATTTTTTAACCCACTATGTGGGGCTAGAGATCAAACCTGCATCCTGGAGCTGCTAAGATGCCTCGGATCTCGTTGCGCCACAGCAGGAGTCCTTACATAAACTTCTGTTTCAAGGCTTTTGTGAAAGTAACTCAAATTTTTTTGGTTCTGTTACAGAGATTTGGTTACTTCTCATCTAATTGCCACTTTTTTTTCTTTGCTTAAAGGCTGCACCCATGGCATATGCAAATTCCCAGGCCAAGGTTGTCAAATCAGAACGACAGCTGCTGGCCTACACCACAGCCACAGTGATCCAAGTTGAGTTTGCGACCTACACCACAGCTCACGGCAACGTCAGATTCTTAACACACTAAGCAAGGCCAGGGACTGAATCCACCTCCTCGTGGATCCTAGTCGGGTTCGTTACCACTGAGTCTTGATGGGAACTCCCTAGTTGCCACTCAGACCTCAAATATTTTTGTTTTGACTCAATCTCTGGAAAAACTTAAAGCTGACTATAAGACACAAATCTCTTCCATGTGGCAATGGTTGGGATTTTTGCACTGACCCATAGTCGCCTGTGAATGAATTTAAACATCAGCTCCCCTTTCTCAGATGTATTTATGGCCATTTATCAGAAAAGCATCATACACTGACCTGTCCTCCACGTCCAGGATACAAACATCACCTCTGGGGTGCATGCCCTTGAATAACTACAAAGCCTGCACCACTCTACATGGTGGTCCTGGCTTTTCTTTAAATGTGAAGTTTCATCAGAGTCCCAACCAATAAAATATGCTAGAGAGGGGAAAGAAAGAAATCAACCTCCACACTAATTCCAATCCATAATTATGCATTTCAAAAGTATAAAACAGGAGTTCCCATCGTGGCACAATGGAAACGAGTCCAACTAGGAACCATGAAGTTGCAGGTTCGATCCCTGGCCTCGCTCAGTGGGTTAAGGATCTGGTGTTGCCGTGAGAGGTGGTGCAGGTTGCAGACACGGCTCAGATCCTGCATTGCTGTGGCTGTGGTGTAGGCCAGCAGTTGTAACTCCGATTCAACCCCCAGCCTGGGAACCTCCATATGCCGCAGGTGTGGCACTAAAATGAAAAAAAGTATAAAACAAAAGTATCACACACTGTCCTTGACCTCAGAAAATGTCTCACTGAATTAAACACGGGGGAAAAAATCAACCCACTGTAAAGTATAATCAATGACGATCGGAAGAGTGGAATTAAGTGTTGGTGGCACTCTACCAAGGACAGCCAGGACCTGTGAAAGAGAACAGAGCTGCTAGGAATGCTGGAGGCTGGATATGCAGGACCTGGATATGCAAATAGAAGGAAAAGGATATGGAAATCATCATTACGTCCCAACCTCAAGCTGCTTTTTCTTGCTACTTGTCTGTCACCCAGCAATTAAAAGAATTTCCTCTTTAGGATTAATCGTGGGTTTGCCCAAGTCTAGTTTATTATTTTTGTGCTCCGAGAGGGAAGAGAAACCTGGGGCAGTGTAGTTTACTGAAAGTACCTCTGGGCTTCATCATCAGAGGACCTTGATTTAAGACCTGGCTCCACCACTGATGGTGTGAAATATTTAACCTTTTCTGGGCCTCAGCATTCCCATTTATTAAAGAGTAATGCCTGTTCAGGAGTTAACATGAGATCACGTGTACAGAAAATCGCTTTTAAACTTGTAGGTAGTAAGTTATTCTTAGTCCAGTTTTCATCCATCAACCATCTTGAAATTCCGATTTCAAGAACTATACAGCAAGGTACTACCTCAAACTTTAAAATTTGAGACACTGGTTTACTTTCTTTTAGGTGGTGAAAGAGAGAGAGACTGGTTGAATGATTTTAAGTGACAGGAGAGAGCTCTGTACTCGTTTAACTATAATTCTGCTATAATCGTGCTACAAACACAATGCTGATCCCTGTCTTCTTTTGAATTTCCTTGCCCAATATTCTTGGATTGTCTGAAGTCACACCTCACCGCTGACTGGCTCTGCGAAGAATTCAAGCCTCTTTTAATGAACTGATGTTAATTAACTTGATTTTCTGTTTTGAAAGCCCACTGCTTCTTTTTTTTTTTGTCTGCCTCTTTTAATGAACTGATGTTAATTAACTTGATTTTCTGTTTTGAAAGCCCACTGCTTCTTTTTTCTTTTTGTCTTTTTGCCTTTTTTTTATGTAAAGCCGCACCCGTGGCATATGGAGTTTCCCAGGCTAGGGGTCCAACAGGAGCTGTAGCTGCCGGCCTTCGCCACGGCCACAGCTACATCAGATCTGAGCTGCGTCTGCGATCTACACCACAGCTCACGGCAACGCCGGATCCTTAACCCACTGAGCAAGGCCAGGGATCGAACCCGCAACCTCATGGTTCTTAGTCCGATTCGTTAACCACTGAGCCACGAAGGGAACTCCCTGAAAGCCCACTGCTTCTTTTGAAGAAAGCTGATGTGGAACTTTGTTCAACAGTTTGCTTACTTCTTTAGAAACCTTTAAAAAAGGCTTTAGGGAACTTTATACTTATACATCGTAAACAAATTTCCACATGAAAACTGGGGCGGCGAGGTCATTTTTGCGGTACACTTTAAAATTTAATTTCACAGCTCTTACAGAACCCAAGTATCCATTTCAAACTATGAAACGATCAAGTTTTAGCAAGGGTAAAAGCTTTTCTTCAAATAAATCCGTGTACTCAAAGCCTGAAAAGACGCCATTTTCTAATGTTTTTCCAAAGTGAGACCATAGAGCGGACTGGCTGCCGGGAGTGGAGGCCTGAGAAGGGCCAGCGGGGGCTGCGCCTTAGCTGCTTCATTAGATGGTCAGTAAGTGGAAGGGGAGGGCGGCTGTGGGCTGAGGCACAGGGAGAGCACACGGCACCGTCTACACCCGCTCTGTCTGAGCTACCATCATGTATAGTATGAAGCAAAGAAAAGGAGTGCCGACTTCAACTGCCGCTGGTATCAGAGGGGGAATACTAAGAGGCCGGACTCAGAAAAAATTAGCTTCTTCATTAAAAATGATTTAATAGGAGTTCCCATTGTGGCTCGGTGGTAACCAACCCAACTAGTATCCAGGAGGATGCAGGTTCGATCCCTGGCCTTGCTCAGTGGGTTGGTGATCCGGCGTTGCTGTGAGCTGCGGCGTAGGTCGCAGATGCAGCTCAGATCTGGCCTTGCTGGCTGTGTCACAGGCCGGCAGCTGCAGCTCCGATGTGACCTCTAGTCTGGGAACTTCCATATGGCACCGGTGTGGCCCTAAAAAGACAACAAAATGATTTAATAAAGCCCCTGACGTCTTAAGCTGGCCCAGTAAGACCGAGAATTTTGCCATTTCAGCTTCAAAGAATGTTAATATTTAAGGGAACAATAAGAAAATGATTTTGAGTGAACTGCTGGCCTGGTCCTTCAACTCAGGGCCGCTAGTCCCCTTGAGGTGGCCTTGGGGCCACCTTACCCCAACTCCCCCACTACCAATCCAGAGCTCCGGCACCGCCACCCCTGCACCCACACTCTGTGAAGAGGCCTTTGTGTGTAAACGCTCCTCTCATCACCCTTATCTGGCTGCGCTGGGTCCCGTGGGGACTCTGAATTGTACAATCACTTCACTCTAAGGGTCCAGAAGGGTTCCCACATTGTTGACATGCTTTGTGCTTCCAGGGTTATCTTTGCCTTTCTTTGCTATTTGATAGTTTAAAAAAAGGAAAATGGTATCTACTGCACTGCTGTCTTTGTGTTTTTTGACTACCAGTGATGTTTACTGTTTTTCATATGTTTATTAGGCATTCTGAATTTCCCTTTTCTGAAAATCACGTATGCCCTTTGCCCATTTCTCTACTGAGCTACTAGTGGGTTTTTTTAAAAAAAAAGTAAGTTTGAATGATCTTCATATATATTTGTCATCTGGATGAAAGTAACAAACATGTATTCGACTTGGCTTAAGCAAGAACGGCAGTTTAGTTAAGCTAAGGGGGGTCTCGCACGGAGCCTAAATGAAGCCTGGGGAAGAGACTAGAACTAGGGCCTGGAGTGTCAGATTGAGGAGGGAAGTCCTCTCGATCCCTATGTCATTTCTCCTCTTCTCTGCGTGTCAGGGTCACCTTGCCTTCTCACTACGAAATGATGCACACTGCTTCCTGGTCCCCACGGCAGGAGTGGATGTTCACCCAACAGCTCCTCGTGTACGCCTCCACTCCTCAAAAGGGCAGCCAGCAGAGGCGATACTCCTATACCCAACTCCAAACTCCTCGCTCAGGTGACCAACTGAATGAATGAAAGTCATGTCCTACCTAAGATGGCCAATTCTGTTGTAACCATGTATTTACAAGCAAAGCACTTTCCAGGGAAAACAAGGGGACTAACAGAGACCATACAAGTGTTTACTGAAGTTTTACAACTGGGAGTTCCCACTGTGGCTCAGCGGGTTACCAGCCCGACTAGTATCCATGAAGATGTGGGTTCGATTCCTAGCCCTGCTCAGTGGGTTAAGGATCCAAGGTTTTTGTTTGTTTGTCTTTTTAGGACCACACTTGCAGCACATGGAGTTCCCAGGCTAGGAGTTGAATCGGAGCTGTAGCTGCTGGCCTACACCACAGCCACAGCAACGTCAGATCCTAGCTGTGTCTGTGACCTGCATCACAGCTCACAGCAACACCGGATCCTTAACCCACCGAGTGAGGCCTGGGATCGAACCTGCATCCTCATGGATGCTAATCAGATTCGTTTCTGCTGAGCCACAATGGGAACTCCAAGGATTCAATGTTGCTGTGAGCTGCGGTATAGGTTGCAGCCATGAGACCTGGTGTTGCTGCCAGCAGCTACAGTTCAAATTCAATATGCCACAGGTATGGCCCCAAAAAGCAAAAAAAATAAAATAAAGTTTTAAAATCAAGAGCATTACTATGCTAAAATATAACAGCAATCGTTTTAATGGTCACTGTTGTACCTATGAAGACCTTTTCTAAAATCGAATAGCTTTAAGTAAGCAAGATAATTATAAATATTAAGATATTTCATCCTAATTCAGTTTCAAAGGAACATTCAGGTAATGTAATTTCTCTGCAAGAGAGGTTAGACTTGGATGTTTCCACATAATTACAGGCATCACAACAACTGTTGATCACAAAGCTTAGTCACTGGCACAAATTCAGACTTTGCTAATTAAATGGAGGCACGATCCCACTAAATAGAATAAAAGAAACTGCTGGGACTCTATAAAGTGAATTTCATGTGGAAAGAAGGACGATAGAGCACCGATGCTTAAGACCAAACAGACAGGCAGCTCACCAGAAACACAACACTGTAAATCAAGTATATTTCAAGAGAATGAATTTTAAAAATAAATCAATAAATAAAAATGGATCGTGGTTTAAAAAGATCAAATGGACACCATTTATGAGTGGCACGTGTGGTCACCTCCAGGCCCAACCTCACAGCCAATATTCTAAACCCAAACCTGCACAGAAAGACTGATACAATCGTACAAATCAAAGGCCAAAACACAAACCACCCCAATTAGGTAGTTCATGCACTGGAAACAGTCCAAGCTTTCTCCTGGTGGGGAAGGCAGGTGCTAAGGGGCGGTCAGCAAGGGACGTCTAGCAGCTCAACAACTTCTAGCTCACCGTCTGGGTTTAGCGACCCTCGGGCGGCAGCGGTTCCCGCCCTTGCGATGAATGGACTGTGTGCCTGAGAGACCTCACAGAGCATCAGAGACGTCGGGGACCTCAGGGGTCACCTCAGCTGACCTCCCATTTTGACCTGGACCTGACCCCGGTTCCAACCACCCCTACCTACTTAAGTCTACTTCTTGGCGTCTCGATAATTCACCGCTTATCATCCTATCTACTCAGTCTAACTTCCTCATGTGCTTCTCATACTTCTCGGCAGGGGAAGGCGATCCCGCTCTGCCTTATCTGTTCCCACTTGGGTTGGGTTTCCTGTTTCTAGATCCAGTTCCCTGATTTCTGGTCCAGACTATAGCACTGAGTTCAAAATAACCACTCCTTCACCAGCGCCCAACCACAGTCTGGCCTCTGGCGCCCATCCCACCTTGGCCTGACCTATGAGGGCAGGTGCCACTTCCAAGTACTGCCCAGGGGTTGCTTTGTGGTGGTTATTAATTTATTGCCAAATTCCAAATTCACTCTTTTTCACTGCTCTGAGAAAATGAATCTGGGTTCTTTAAATATTTTTCCTTTGCTGGTTGGCACTAAAGTTTTATTAGTAGGAGGCGCTAAAGAGACACTGGAGTAAATGGGTTTTTACCTCCTGGTTTTGTCGTCTTCACTGCGCAGGCTCCTGTAGCACCAGAGGATTCCCCAGGGCTTCTCTAGCTTCTGCTCAAGTTCATCTAGTAGCCTAAGAGTCCTGTATTAGAGGAGCAGTCTACCTAGTCTCTTTAATAAGTGGTGCTGGGGGCGTAATGCTGTAAATCGACTATACTTGAGGAAAAAAAAAAAAAAGTAATGCTGGGAAAATTGGAAAATGCAAAAGGATGAAATTAGAGCATTTTCTCACACCATTTACAAAAAATAAACTCAACGTGGATTAAAGACTTAAATTGTAAGACTGGAAACCATAAAACTCCTAGAAAAAAATATAGGCAGTACATTCTTTGACATAAGCCTTAGCAGTCTTCTGTTGTGAGCCACGTGGGAAGTCCTACTAGAAATATTTTTTTGGATCTGTCTCCTCAGGCAAGGGAAACAAAGGCAAAAATAAACAAATGGGACTATATTAAACTAAAAAGCTTCTGCGTAGCAATTATAACCATCAACAAAATGAAAAGACAACCTACTGAATAGGATAAGATATTTGAAAAGTATGCTGATAAAGGGTTAACATCCAAAATATACAAAGAGCTCAAACAACTCAAAATCAAAAACCAAAAAATCTGATTAAAAAAATGGGCAGAATACCTGAATACAGACATTTTCCCAAAGACATACACATGGCCAACAGTCACGTGAAGATGCTCAACATCACTGATCAGATAAATGAAAATCAAAACTACAGTGAGCTACCACCTCATACCTGTCGGAAGGACTATTATCAAAAAGACAACAAGGAGTTCTCTTGTGGTGCGGCGGGTTAAGGATATAGTGTTGTCACTGCAACAGCTTGGGTTGCTGCTGCTGTGTGGTTTCGATCCCTGGCCCAGGAACTTCCACATGCCACAGGTGAGGCCAAAAAAAAAAAACCAAAAAGCAACAAAAAGGCAACAATAAATGTTAGCAAGGATGTGGAGAAAAGGGAACCTAGTCCACTGTTGGTGGGAATTTAAATTGGTACGGTCACTATGGAAAATAGTATGGAGGGTCTTCCAAAAATTAAAAATAAAACTATCATATGATCTAGCTATTCTACTCCTTGGTATATCATCTGAAGAAAATGAAAACACTAATTTGAAAAGATACATGCATCCCAATGTTCACAGCAGCATTATTTACAATGACCAATATATAGAAGCAACTAAGTGTCCATCAACAGATAAATGGAGAAAGAAGATGTGGTACACACACACACACACACACACACACACCGGAATATTACTCAGCCACAAAAAAGAAGGAAATTTTGCCACTCGCAGCAAGATGGACGGACCTGGAGGGTACCATGCTTAGTGAAGTAAGTCAGAGTGAAATAAATACTGTATGTTTCCACTTAATATGGAATCTAAAAAATAAAATGAATGAATCTAAAAAAACAGAAATATACTCATAGATACAGAGAACAAATTAGTGGTTACAAGTGAGGAGAGGGGTTTTAACACGGCCAAGATAAGGGAAGAAGATTAAGAGGTATCAACTACTGGGTATAAAATAAATAAGATACAAAGTATATCACAGGGACTATAATTTAAATTGCCAGTGTTTTATAATAACTTTAAATGGAGAATAATCTATAAAAATACAGAATCACCATGTTGTAAACCTGAAACTAATAATATTGCAAATCAACTATACTTCAGTTTTAAAAAAAAGCAGTCTATGCACTGGTGAGCAGGCAGAATATATACAGTTTCTTAAACTGAGCTGAATTCTGCTCACCTATTCTGCCAAATCTGAGAAGTGATTTCTTTGCTCTGAAGCGACACAGAAGGACAAGGTTTCACATAATAACTTATCAAACATTTGAAAGCAAATATTTGCTTTTTTTTGCTTTTTCACCAGATCAAAAAATATCCAGCCCCATAATCATGCCAGATATAGATTCTTTTTTTGTCTTTTTAGGGCCGCACCCACGGCATATGGAGGTTCCCAGGCTAGAGGTCTAATCGGAGCTGCAGCCACTGGCCTACACCAGAACCACAGCCATGCCAGATCCAAGCCGCATCTGTGACTTAAACCACAGCTCACGGCAACACCAGATCCTTAACCCACTGAGGGAGGCCAGGGATTGAACCAGCATCCTCATGGATGCTAGTCGGGTTCCCTAACCACTGAGCCACGATGGGAACTCCCAGATATAGATCCTTAACATCCTAACTGCCTTCTCGATGCACCTCCCTCCCACCAGCTTGCCAGTGTCCCTTCTAAGCACTGTCCCAGTACCAAAACATGATGCCCCCATACAGCCGACAAGCTCGGCACAGTGTGGTGGGACTTATCACTGGCCATCATTAGGTGATGCACCTCCCTTCAGTCAGTTAGGATCCACATGAGCATTCATGGAAAGTCAAGGTTCAGAGGTGGCTTGTGAGTCAACTGAAACTCCTAGATCCATATACACAACTAACTACCAAGCAGGATTTACTCTTCCTATGCTTTTTTCCCCATCAAAATAGACTATCGTCTTCTGGCACTGCTAAATTACTTTTTTTTTCCTACTATTCTAAAAGTAATCGTGATACATGCTTACCGAGCCCAGATTAATCTGCTGCAGGACAGAATTAGAATAAGAAGCCTCCAGAAAAGGACACTGCCAGACCAGGCCCAGGCCCAGTTCATAACATCATAATATGTTCATTTTGGTGATAATATTATATATTTCCAATTGTGTGTATATGTGTGTGTGTGTGTGTGTGTATACACACATTTGTATGTGCTATATATATTACATAATATTATATATATAAAATAGCCCTTTGGACAATTTTTTCATTAGACTCCAAGTTCAAGGAATACATAGGTATCTATGAATCTAGCCATTTCATTTTATTAAACAATAATAATGTTGAAGTTTGTAAGAAGCAATGAGAAAGGAAAACATTTCTAATATTTCAAAATTATGCATTTAAGACTGATCAATAGTGATATCCAACCCTTGTGACAAATTAAAATTTAAAAAGCCCTGTGTATAAGCCTGAAAGATGGAGGTTCCCAGGCTAGGGGTCCAATCAGAGCTGTAGCTGCCAACCTACACCACAGCCACAGCAACGGGGGATCTTAGCCGCGCCTGCAACCTACACCACAGCTCACAACATTGCCAGATCCCTAACCCACTGAGCGAGGCCAGGGATGGAACCCACAATCTCTTGGATGCTAGTCGGGTTCGTTAACTGCTGAGCCATGACGGGAACTCCTTAAGACAATTAATTAGCATCTCTCAACCGTCTAAATATTTAAGATTTCCCCCTTTTAGACCATATTTATAGCAGGCTAGCCTACAAAATGCCAGTAAATTCATATACTAGATATGTATGATACTTTTAAAACTTTTACTGTTGCTCTTTTATCTATTAGTCACACCTCCTCTAAAGGAAGTCCTTTCCTAAGACCATATTGTCAGCATCTTCTCTCAACGATACTTTTTCCTCTTTATCAGGTGCCATTGCACAGACTTGAATTCTGGCTTCAAACTCTAATTGAACCATTAGAATTGGTTTCTCTCTCTTCCTGAGCTTGAAATGAGACTATACCCTTTCCCATTAAGTTACAGCCCCGAGGGCAGCTTATAATGAACCCAACGAGGTGTCAGACGTTCCTGTTTCAGCCCAAATTAAAAATGCTGAATTTCCACCACTTCCTTTAAACATTTTTCCAGGGAGAAACAGTTTCCCTGTAAATACAAAGGAAGCAAGATGGAGCCTTGGAAACTCAGTGCCCACAAAAAGCAAAACTGTCAAGTTTCTGGCCAAGGGGAGAGACTGCAGCAGATCAGGTAAATGTCCACTAAAATCCTTCATCCACCCCCAAGCCCTTCTGCAGCTAAATGTGGCCATCTGACCTATTCAATGAAATGTTCAATGACCATGAGCATAAGCATTACGTGGCATCTCCAGGCCTAGCCTGTAACCCTGTACAAGCCTAAAATTCCTTCCATGCTCTGCTGGGTTTGGAAGCCACGTGTCGGGAAGATGACAGAGGAACTGGTCAGCTTAGGGTTCCTGAAAGACTGTGTGAAGCCGAGTGGCCAGTGACCCGAAAATCTTATTTCAGAACCATTTTCTGAGAGAGAGAAAACTGACTTAAAGAAAGAAGTTTACTGTTGGGTCTTTTCTTTCAGCAGCATAGCTTATTCTAATCCACAGAGATAACAGAAAATTCATTTTTTTGAAAATGTTCCGGCAAGGAAAAGGGAGGAAACACATAATGACTGTAAGCTCTAACAGTGGGTTCAGATAAAAGACAAACGGCATCCGTGGCTTAAGAATTTCAAAGAGAAGTAACCAATAAGACAATCTGGGGGGTGGGGGGGATGCACTGAGGGTTTGGGACACAAATGCTATCAAACTGACTTGTGATGATTTTTGTACACCTATAATTGAAATAAAATTCATTAATCTCACACACACACACATACACACACAAAGAGAAATAACCTACTGGAATAAATGCCGGGCCAATGCACTGCCTGGTGATTGATACCCAAATCTTCGCCTTTTCAGCCATCATGTCACCTCTCCCACAGGAATCGGAACTCACTGCAGGGCTCCGATTCTCTCCCTGATATCAAATAGCAGCAGCTCATTACCTTACTCGCTGCCGTCCATTCTTCTCCTTCTCTCCTGTGCCAGTCATTGTGGCCTCACAGGTTTAAGCCTAATCCCGTTACAGAACACCGCTGGAATGCCCTCACAGCGTCGTATTTTTTCCTCTTCTTTGTCTATGGTACCAGTTCCTGTTATTTCAGCTCCACGTACAGTGACTATGTCTTCATGACTGGTCCTTATTAATGGACTCCCCTCCCTCATCCTTCTATACACACTGGATTGCTAAACCCAGACTCACCTTCTAGAACAGCCTCTTGGTTACTACTGCCAAACCTTGGTCTAGAGTCTACAGACCAGGATTTGGCAACTATGGCCTACAGGCCACATCTGGCCTACTGCCATTTTTGTCAACAACGTTTATTGGCACAGAGCCATGCCCTTCCATTTATGTATTGCCTACAAATGCTTTTGCACTACCATGGCAGCACCGAATAGCTGTGACAGATCATAGGCCACAAAACCTAAAAGGTTTACTATTCTGGACTTTCCAGGAGAAGTTTACCAACACCTGGGATAGACAAACATCACCCTCATAAAGACAATGGCAGCTATCTTCTTACAGCGCATTCACTTAGCACCACTGAACTAGCAGAATAAGAAAAACAAAGATATATGCCCCCAAATATTAAAGATATGGGACTTGCTCTTCAGGTGTTAGTAGTGTACAGAAATAAGAAGAATATTCATGTGGATAGGTAGGCATGCTGATAAGATACAGATGCAAAGGCCCTAATACAAGGGAGTTGCAAATACCAAATGAGTAGTAAAATGAGTGAATTTTAAATGAGTGAACTTCAGACAGACACGGGAAGGAAAGATGGGGGAAAAAAATGGGTGGAGAATCGGAATACACATTTTTCCAAAGAAGACACACAGATGGCTAATAGGTATGTGAAAAGGCGCTCTGTGATGCTTCCATTCCCAGACTGCTCCAGTGCCCATCAGCAAAGGCATGTAGTGAAGGAACACAGCTAACTTGGGATCGCTTGGTCT
The DNA here is from genome assembly GCA_004024745.2 of Catagonus wagneri. Classification (NCBI taxonomy): domain Eukaryota; kingdom Metazoa; phylum Chordata; class Mammalia; order Artiodactyla; family Tayassuidae; genus Catagonus; species Catagonus wagneri. The sequence goes on along the minus strand of PVHT020000254.1, from coordinate 7,599,841 downwards.
AGAATTCTTTGGACTCAAAGAGAATTTGTTTCTCTGGAACATCTAGGAATCAAGGTCCTGCAGGATATCAGTTTGTGACGTAGAATTTAACCTAATCAACATGATTCCTGTAAGGTCTTAATATGATGTCTAAAATGCTAATCCAGGTCAAATCGAGGACCCCGTTTCACAGAGAATACTCCCTACAGCCAGATCAGAGTGCTTCCAGACCCTTGAGCCCCTTCAGAGTCCACTCTGTGTTTATGCCCTTTCCTCCTACTCCAAATACGTCTGCTAAACCCTTCCTTACCCTGTTCTCAGAGCTTAGTCGAGGTCTCACCTCTATACAACTCTTCAATTTCTAATGATGCTTCCTCTCTGAATTCTTTCAGTATTTGTCTCTGATATTTAGCTCTCACAAACCAACTGGTGAATGAACACATCTCTCTTTTATGCGTAGGTACCTTATTTTTCATGCAACTTTTTTTTTTTTACTTTTTCATTACTCAGTGAACTTTATTACATTTTAGTTGTACAATGGTCATCACAACCAAATTTTATAGCATTTCCATCCCAAACCCCTAAGATATCTTTGTATATTTCCAATCGGCAAAGAATTTCTCAAAAAAAATTACAGAGAAAAGGGTAAATTAAACTTTAAAATCAAAACCTTTACTTTTCAAAAAAGATTGTTAGGAAAATAAAAAGGCACACCACAAACTGAGAAAAATATTTGTAGTAAGTGCATCTGAGAAATGCATATCCAAAATATATTTAATTCAATAAAAATATTAAAAACATAGTTTTAAAGTATGCAAAATACATTTTCATGCAATTTTTAAGGATCATCTCCGCAAGCTTTCACACCTAGCCCGAGCCCCTGCAGCTCCTTCCCTGAGATCTCGGGGCTTAGAGAAGGGTCAAAACCCACTTCAGACACAAGGGCAATATGAGCCATTAAAATGGGACAGACTAGGGCTTGGCTAGGAAAGCCCAAAAGCAAGAGAAGTGGCCTCCGCTTCTCAGAGCAAAAGAACCTAATGCCAGAATGGAGCGGGACGGGGGAGAGTTGGGAGAAGCCAACTTTCAGCTGAAACATCTTGAGGACAAGCCAGAACCAGCTCCTGGAGCTGCTGAGGGTGATGGCGGCACACGCAGTAGCAGTAAAGGCTCAGGTAGCAGCTAGACCCTCCACTCCTCTCCTGTGTATCCATTCTGCCCCCCTAAGTCCGAAAATACTGGGACAATGGCATGAAATTTCTATAGATTTAGTTTTTAAAAAGCCCCCATTCAAAGACCTCAGACCCTGGGCTGTACAAGGAAAACAGATGAATGGCAACCACTATACAGGGTTAACCTATCCAGGTTTTCAACATTCAATGGTATTCAAGTTGATTCAGCTACATACCCTGAAGGGGACTCCGTTAACCAGCCCCCAAGCATGGCAAGACCAACAGACGATGATCTTACTATGGCAACTCCATGCTCCAAAGGCGTAGGCCCCACGGTGGAGTGGAAATGGGGGCCTCACAACAGGAAAGGGTCTGTATGTTTCTTCAAATCATGAATCATATATTGCATTTGGTGGGGGGGTGGGGACAAGAGGAGTGTTTTTGAAAAGGCTAATTTTCGGAGTTCCCATCGTGGTTCAGTGGTTAACGAATCCGACTAGGAACCATGAGGTTGCATGTTCGATCCCTGGCCTTGCTCAGTGGGTTAAGGATCCAGCATTGCCGTGAGCTGTGGTGTAGGTTGTAGACGTGGCTCAGATCCCGTGTGGCTGTGGCAAAGGCCGGCAGCTACAGCTCCTGTTAGACCCCTAGCCTGAGAACCTCCATATGCCGCTGGTGCAGCCCTAGATAAGCCAAAAAGAAAAAGAAAAGGCTAATTTTCTGTTTTGCCCAGGAATTGTGTCTTAAGAGTTTTATCACTGATTTTAAAATTACCATTCTAAATTATTTAAGTTTTGATGATTAAGGTATTAGCACCAACACTGAGAATTTTTGCAGTGACGAAACAGCATGTCACAAAACAAAAACTGATATGACCTAACGCCCTGAGAAGCCCATTTAGCAAAGCCCTCCTCTGTGGAGAAAAGTGCCACCTTCCCCACATATAAACCAGCACCCTAAATCACCAGCACACTCTCTGAGCAGCCAGGAAAACACTTCTGCACCAGGCAGTCCTTACAGAATTTATGTTTCATCACATTACGCTGATCATGTCCTTTAAAAATCCCAATGTGAAAGCAGATCTTAAATGAAACAAAGTATGATTTAAGACTACCCCTTTAAAAGAGAATGCAATACATATAAAGATCAATTTGGAGTTCCCGTCGTGGCTCAGTGGTTAACGAATCCGACTAGGAACCATGAGGTTGCGGGTTCGACTCCTGGCCTTGCTCAGTGGGTTAAGGATCCGGCGTTGCCGTGAGCTGTGGTGTAGGTTGCAGACGTGGCTCGGATCCCGCGTGGCTGTGGCTGTGGCTGTGGCGAAGGCCGGCGGCTACAGTTCCTGTTAGACCCCTAGCCTGGGAACCTCCATATGCTGCAGTTGCGGCCCTAGATAAGGCAAAAAGACAAGAAAAAAATATATATATATCAGTTTGATTAACTTTTTAAAAAAATCTTCAAAATTCAAAGTTCCTATCACAAAAGCTAAGTAAGAATGTTTCTGTCTCCCCGCCCACCGCACTAAAGTCAGTGGAGAAGAGGAAATGGAGAAGGTCAGCCTTGGAGAGAACACTCCACGAAGGAAGTCCAAACAATATTTAGTTCTTCATCATCTATTCCTTCACTCCTCTACCTAACAAGCATTTATTATGCACCTACTGTGGCAGGGCAAGGCCCTCATAAAGAGAAATGGTTCTGATCACAAAGGGCTGAGAGAATCCAGGTGGGAAAATCATATGAACCCAACTAACTATAATGCAGCGTAGAATAAGGTACTGCAGGTACCGTGGGAGTGAAGAGAAAAGTGTAATTAATTCCACTGGCAGAGACCTCATAAAAACTGGGTGGGGCGGAGGTGGGTGGGTGCTGGAACTCAGCCTTGGAGGATGAGCATTCAGAAGGGTGAAGGACAGAGGGTGATGGGGCAGGGGCAACGCTGCCCGTGGAACATCACAGACACCAGCAGCGACAAGCCACAAGACGAGGAATTAGCGGCTGGACTGGGACCCATAGGGCATGAAGCAGAAAATGGAACTGGAGACAGGAAGCCACGCGATTTCTGGAGCTTGCGTTTTAAAGCTTGCTTACTTTGGTTTCATTAATAACAAACGCATGAAATCTTATTTATGGGGTCAAAAGAAACCATACTTTATCCTGAAAAATGAAAACTGCTGCATGATACGTTACCTGAATCATTCTTAAAGCGGAGTTGAAGAAATAAGTTGCCCAACTATAAAATGTCACAACAAATGTCCTTCAGCAAGGGCTCAGAGACCCAGTGCCATGCTGTTCTGTTTACACACATTATCTAAAGCAAATGTGGTCTGTTTTTTCAGGTTTATGGTCACATTACTGTCAGTCTAATAAAAATGTGTACTTAAAGCACATTCCAGTTGCATTACTGGTAGAAAAAGCAGTTATTCATCAGTATCTTTTAAAATCTCCTCTTCGAATATCCCATTCATCTACTAGGCAAACTCACATACCAAAAACAAAATATTTAACAGCCACGCAAGCACACACGCGCGCGTGCGCACACATGCACACGCACACACACACACACACACACCCCCACAGAGTAAGAAAAACAATAAGGATTCATGAAGAAGAATGATAACTTCTTCCTTCCTCCAAACTGGTTCAGGGCATTTATTATTTACTATTATGCCTAAGAAGTTGAAAATAATCAAATTCATCTTTAGGTCCTTGGAGCCATGCATTCACCATAAAAACACTCCGACTACCACAAAATAATTGAGAGCTGCCAGTGGAGTTAAAATATGAGAGATCACCACCTGCGTCCACGGCAGTTTTATAAACCAAACCATCTACTCGGTCTACAATATTCTAAGACCCTCAGGCGGAACCTATAGTCCTGGTGTAACCCTCACCAATCTTTTTTTTTTTCTTTTTAGGGCAGCACCTGTGGCATACGGAGGTTCCCAGGCTAGGGGTTGACTCAGAGCTACAGTTGCCACAGCAATGCTGGATCTGAGCCGCATCTGCAATCTACACTGCAGCTTGCGGCAACACCACATCCTTAACCCACTGAACGAGGCCAGGGATCGAACTTGCATTCCCATGGAGACTAGGCCGGGTTCTTAACCCACTGAGCCACAATGGGAATTCTACCCTCACCAGTCCTGAAGACTTTCCTCCCTTAAGTTGGCCACAATAACACTTTGCACACCTGTCAGCTTCTTAATATGAGGGTCAATGCTTCATGTCCCTTCTTGTTTCTGCTCATAGGCTACGGCAATTTCAACTCTCACTCCTCCTCCAATTTCAACTCTTGCCTCTCTTTTCGCTGCTCCCTATTTCCTGCTCTCAAATCTACTCAGAGAAATTCTCTGCAACAGAGTTTTTTCGTAGCGCAAATTTCACGTGTCATTTCTCACCAGTATCGTGAATCCTAGATCGAGCTCTAATTATCTCCCAAAGGGTTGTCAAAGGAAAGCTGGGAATGCCTGCTTTCTATTCCTGTAAACAAGGTAAAAACGATGCACAAGTCAGATAACACCATTAATGAATTAATTTAAACTGGAAACTCAGAATGGAGAGTTTAACAGGCCTTGGTGGTTGACCCAAACTCCCAGCGGAGGATACTGGAGGTAGCAAGGAAGTAGGAAGATTCAGGACAGGTGAAGGTGGTAAGAAAAAAGGTGAGAGGAAGGTAGAGAACCTCAGGACCACCCTTCTCTAAGACACAACCATACAGGTAAAATCTACCGCAAAAAGAGAACCAGAGCAGCAAAAGCAGATTCGTAAAGCAATTCAATTCAAAGCAGTCAACGTGGGCAGAGCACTTCTTGCGTGGGGGGGGGGCACACCAAGGAGACTGTGAACAAGGAGGAGACTGTTTTGCCATGCTTCCACCAATAACTGTTTTGAATATATCTGTTCAAACACCAAAGAGCTGATTTTTGAAATTAAAATTAAATTTTATTATTATGCACCACTCTTCCCCGTTAAAAGACGATTACAGAAAAATGGAGGAGGACATGAATGGAGGGAAAAATGAAGGCAGAGAAGATGAAACCATGAGCATGGTAAATACATAAAATGCATGTCAGAAGGGCTTTGACGTTGGTTAGAAAGGGGGTTGAAAAATCTGACCCTAAGCTTTCAGGCAGCCAGCGCACAGAGAGAACACCCCTGGCTGTATGCTTTACTGTCTGCATAATAAACCCCAAAGCTGCTCAGAAGACCAAGACTGGACAACAATTCAATTCTAAGACCAAGACTGGACAACAATTCCTTCCATGAGTTCTTGTAAGGGGCACCTCTTAACTGACTACCTCGTTTCATGGGCCTTGTTTCTTAACAAGGAATGCCAATGTATGCCAATGAGGAAAGTTCAGTAAAACGCTTGGATGGGGGATCCCACACCACACAGTCTAAACACATGGCTCAGAGAACAGAGTTGATATTTGCTTAAGAAACCAGGAAAATTAATACCAGGGTAAATTAAATGGGATCAAAAATTAGACACTTCTAGGAGTTCCTGTTGCGGTTCAGTGGAATCAGACTAGTATCCATGAAGACGCAGGTTCGATCCCTGGCCGTCCTCAGTGGGTTAAGGATCCTGTGCTGCCATGAGCTGTGGCATAGGTTGCAGACATGGCTCAGATCTGGCATTGCTGTGGCTGTGGTGTGAGCCAGCAGCTACAGCTCCAATTTGATCCCTAGCCTGGGAACCTCCGTATACCATGAGGGCAGCCCTAAAAGACAAAAAAAAAAAAAAAAAAGATACTTCTAGAATGTGGCTGAGATAAGGCTACTTTATTATCTACTGGTTTATAGCCTGTGGACTATCTTGAGATGTCTATTATGCAATGGTTTTTAAGGTCTCAATGCTTGATTCTGCTGAATAAGCAGTATTTCACAGATGAAATCACTGGCAATGACAGAATGAAATATTAGAGCGAGACAAGTCATAACAGAACACTGTTACGACACGCTCACTCATCAAATAAATTATTTTTTAAAGGGGAAAATAATTATTACAATTACTAGCTAAAACTGCCGCTTTGCAGATTGCCTCAGGTCATAAAAGAGGATTTTCAACCATTAAGACAAACATTCTGACATGGCTAATATTTTATTCAATAGTATATTTATAACTCCTGGTAAAATAACACAGCAGCAATTTTAGAGATGGAAAGCACTTTTGAGACCACTTAAATCTTGTTTTGAAAACAGAGTAAAACAGGCTCAAACAGACTGAATGACTCGGCTGAGTTTACTGTTAAACTGTAATAAACAGTAAGATAAAAATAAAAACAAAAGGGTGTTCCCTTCATGGCTCAGTGGTTAACGAATCTGACTAGGATCCATGAGGATGAGGGTTTGACCGCTGGCCTCGCTCAGTGAGTTAAGGGTCCGGCGTTGCCGTGAGCTGTGGTGCAGGTCGCAGATGAGGCTCGGATCCCGTGTCGCTGTGGTGTAGGCCGGCGGCTGTAGCCCACGTTTGACTTCCAGCCTGGGAGCTTCCATATGCCTCAGGTGCAGCCCTAAAAAGCAACGGCAGCAGCAACAACAACAAACCCCCCCCAAACCCAGTACTGATACCCAAGAGCTGGGAAGGTAATACTGTTTAATATTTAATAGACAAGCTGGCCTTTTCTATGGTGGTGTAAGAACAATCACCAACATATGATCAATCACTGTCCTCAGGAGAGAGCGCTGAAATCAGCAACAGAGAACACGTTGTGCCAGTTACCAACACACGAGGTAGAATGGTAGGCAGGTATCAAGTAAGAACGACATTATTAAATGCAGAGTAAATTCAACAGATGAAAACAATTTCTAAATTAACATCTGGGGGTGGTATTAAACACGTATGTATTGTTTCTACGAGTTAAAAAAAAAAAAAAAACATACTCAATACTTAAACTTCTCCACAAAGTGCACCTGAGTTTTTAAAATTCTAAACATTGCTTATGGAGGGACTCAAATCACAGCAAGGAGTCTCTCCAATTAAGTAGCAGAAAACATAAATTAAAAAAGGCACAACTGGGAGTTCCCGTCATGGCACAGCGGAAACGAATCTGACTAGGAACGATGACGTTTCTGGTTCGATCCCTGGCCTCGCTCAGTGGGTTAAGGATCCGGCAAGGCGTTACCGTGAGCTGTGGTACAGGTCAAAGATGAGGCTCGGATCTGGCATTGCCGTGGTTGTGGTGTAGGCCAGCGGCTACAGCTCCAAATCAACCTCCAGCCTGGAAACTTCCATATCTGGCAGGTTTGGCCCTAAAAAGGAAAAAAACAAAGGCACAATTAGAGAATTCCCTTGTGGCACAGTGGGCTAAGGATCTGGTGTTGTCAGTGCAACAGCCAGGGTCACTGCTGTGGCACGAGTGAAATCCCTGGCCTGGGAACTTCCATATTCCCCAGGTGTGGCCCCCAAAAGAAAAAGGCGCAATTAGGCAAGAGCTTTCTGTTTAGTGATAGTTTACCAGACATCATGATCACTCCAGGCTGTGTCCTCGAGAACCGAAAGGCCAGTAGGAGCCATGGATTGCTGGGTCAACCACTCAGCCACGGTGCTGCCGAAAAGCAGAGATGCTGCCACCAGAACGTGACCGTGGACCCCAGGCCCTGCCTTGGCCAAAAAATACAATATGCTCTGGTTCTCTTATGCTTCAGATGAGCATATCCATGTTGATACAATTTTTTTCTACCCACAAAACACTGACAATAACCTACCTAGGTAAACACCATCTATTTTTCAAAATTACTCAGGTATAAGGCACACTCACACTTTCAAAAAAGACCAATTGGGAATGCTTACCTGAGATACCATTAATGACAAGTCCTTTCAAGCTAGGATTTTATGAGTTGTCAGGTCACATATGTCACTTTTTTTTCCTGCTGCTTTTAGAGGCTCTAGAGGTTTGAACGTTCACAGCAAAAATACATAAAAATAATACTTTTCTTTAGCCATAGGACTTTTCATATCAAATGGGGCAATCACAAAACAGTGAGACCTCAGAAGGAAAAATGTCCCTACAACCAGTGAAACTGATTTGCCGAAAATGGTTTACGTCCTCCTAGCTAAAACTCTTAGGCGGCCAGGATATTTCTGTCAGTTTCTTTATGGTTCAATTTCAAAGAGCATAGAAAGAAGCAAACTCCAAAGTTTATCTTTATTCTTCAAGGGTCTGCAATCAGGTAAAATGATGGAAGCATTTCTAAAGCGCAGCAAATTGACTTAATAGCATGGCCAGTCAAGACTTATAAGACAAAAATTTGCAAATTAGAAACAGTCAAACGTAAGACTTCTTGAGATGATTACCTAGAGACAAAGTACCTACCACCGCTCCCCTATGATTAAGCCTAATAAGGCCCACTGCATCATTTGCTAAAAGAGCATCCAGTTCCTGCTGGGGCATGCAATGCCACGACCCTGGATAGTCTGTCATGTGGTAAATGCGGAGAAAAGAGCTTAGAGGTGCTAACTTGAGAAAGGGCAGCCAGTCTTGGGATTCATAAACATTCTACTGAAATGTTCAACGGATTTAACAGAAAACGGAATCGATAATTTTAGTTTTAAATGGTGTGTACAAGGAAGAGGGTTCCTTGTACTGAGTTGCTTTACTCTTTGGTATATCTTTGTAAAGTGCACCATTTATAATAAAAGCACAAGTTTCACAAAGTGAAAATAGCCTGATTCTCCAATTACTCTATTAAGCCTATTAATTTTACATTCTAAGAAGTTTGGCCCTTTCCTAGTCATAAGGAACAAAATGCCCTTCCTTCTTCTCTTTCAAACATTCAGAAAGGGCCGTTTAAATATTTCCTCCATCATTCCAAACTGAGGCTCAGAGGGTGTTGGGGGGGGGGGAGAGGGGGTGAACAGGAAGTGAAAGTGACACTATAACAGCAACGGCATCGCTTACTTTCTGCTTTTCTTTCAAGCCGCTGAAGGGAAAATAAATAAATCTTTTTCTCCTTAATGATCAAACTGATTTCTAAGGGTGGGAAGGTGACGCTGAAAACTAAAACTCAAACGACGCCCTCCCCAACCGAGAGCACCTGGAAGGCTCTTGCTTAAAAGGCTGTCTTTGCTCATCAGGCTCAGAGTTAGGGCTCCCAGGCTCCTGTCAGCCTCGATCACCATCCCAGTTACAATCAGTGCTCCAGCCCATCCCCCGCAACCCGGTCTTGCTGTGTATTTTTTTGTGCACACCAGCGCTCTCCCTCCTCCTCCAAGCAACGGTTCTACACAGACCACAATACAACTGTGTCAGGCCAACTGTTACTCATCAGCACACACTCATGATTCACCCGTCTCTCGGGTCTCGGAACAAAACGCGAGTTTTCCTTCCCTCGAGGTGCTCTTGGTTTGCAGGCTGGAAATTTCACTCTCCTACGACAGTGCATAGTCGGGGCAGTCCCGCTGCTCGCTTTACCGCTTTCTTAGCCCCCTCCCGCCACTTCGGCACAGACGATCCAGCCGACAGCAAAGCGGCTCTGAAAACTTACTCCAGACTGCGGTTTGGACGCGGAAAAACCGCCTCCCGGAGCAACTGCACTGCTCCCGCAGCCGCCGCCGCCGCCGGGTGGTCCCCGCACCCCACCTTAACTGAGGGCGTGCGCCAGCTCACATCCCCGCAGCCCTGGCCTTTCCTTCCCCCCGGTTCCGGGGGATGACCCCGACTCTGGACCTCCGGGCCCACGTCCACGGCCCGAGGGATGACCTAGTCTCCCGCGCGCGGAGCCGAGGTGGGGGTCAGCAAAACGCAGTGAAAGTCCCAGCCGCTCGGCTTTCGCTCCCGCCGAAGTTGCCCTACGCAAACTTTTCCAGCCGCCTCCCACCCCCCGGCGCCAGTCTCGGGCTTACCTGGGGCAGCGGCGGCCGCGGATGCGCGCGGCCTTGGGTTCCGGGGGTTGTCAGCAGCCGCGCGCGCCACGGCCAGGGGCCCCTCCAGCGCATCATCCCGTCGGGCGCGGCGCTCCGGCTCGAGTCAGCGGGCCATGGTCCGCTCCTGGCGGCCCGGAGCCAGCGTTCTCCGTGGGCGCAGCTTCGCCGGGCCCCCACCTCCCCGCGCCGCGCAGCGCTGGGCGGGCTAATGGGAGGGTGTGTCCCTCTCCTCTAGTCTGGTCTTCGTACACGCCCCGGCGCGAGCCTGTTTTCTTTCCTCCGACCAAAATTTTGAAAAGGGGGCGGGGGGAGAGAAAGCGCGAGGGACCCGCCCTCCGCATCTCAGGTTTGGACTGTCAGCGCCGATGCCTGGCCCGCCTCCCTGCTGCCCTTAAAGCCCCTTCTGAAATGAACGCGAGCGGGCCGCTCACACCTGGCGAGCTGTTGATTTCAAAACTTGCTGGTGATTCTGGGCACCTAGTGCCCTGGGGGCAGTCTTCTCTGTTCCACCCCCACGAGGCAGGGAAGCGTGGGGTGAGTGGAAAAGAGCGTCGGGGACCTGTAGAAGGGCAGGATCTCTCTGGAAGTTTCCCTCCTGGCGGGAGAAGAAAGCAGGCAGAGGAACAGGTCCACCGAGGCTCCGCCTCTCAGTTAGCTGGAGGCGTGGGCTGCGGGCCGGGGGCCCTCTGCTCGCTGGTGAGCGATGACTACTCCCAGGGTCTGCCTCTGCCAGAGGTTTGCGGCCCGCTGGATGGTGACCCACCCAGAGCCCTTTGGGACAGTCTCTCCCACAGCTGAATTGGCTTCTCCTTTGAAGCACGTTTTTAATTGAAAGAGCTGAGGAACCGAAACTTGGTTTTCACAACAACTGGGAAACCTAATGTTTTGTCTTGGACTTGTGTTTGTAAAAACAAAACACAAACCACTTAAGAGAAGCCTAATTCAAGCTTTCACATAGCTTTATTCACAACAGAGTTGGTAGATAGAATACAGGATGTTCCGTTACGTTTGATTTTCAAATAAACATAATTTTTTAATGTTAAGTATTTCCCAAATACTGCATGGGTCACACTTTTTTTTTAATGAAACATTTGGGATATACTTATGCTAAATGATGAATTGTTTATCTGTAACTCAAATTTAACCTGGCCTCCTGTATTTTTATTTGCTAAATCTCCAAGAGACTTGAGTTAATGAATCAAAACTGACAATGCAACAAGTGGTAAATCTCACCCCGTGATAATCTTTCTTTATTGAAAAAAGATGCAGGGAATTCCCGTTGTGGCTTAGCGGGTTAAGGGCCCCACGTGGTCTCTACGAGGATGCATTAGATCCCTGACCTCCCTCATTGCGTTAAGGATCCTGGTGCTGGCCCCAGCTGCAGCTCGGATTAGACCCCTGGCCTATGATTTAAAAAAAAAAGGAAGAAGAAAAAATGCAGGTATACACCATAGCAAAAACTTTGTCACCATTTAAGGCTGGTTCATACATGTTAATGAGCATCTGTGTTTCAACATACCATTTACCTCCACAGATACTGACACATTAAGTCCACATGGAAGTAATTTACCCGAGTCCTTTCTTTCTCTAGTGCTCCAAATGAAAGAGATTTATCTTGGCTATTGTGAATAATGCTGCAATAAGCATAGAACTGCAGATAACTTTTTTGAGATACTTAGTTCTTTTGGATATCTATCCAGTAGTGGGATTGCTGGATCTATGGTAGTTTTCTTTTCTTTTTTTTTTTTTTTTGCAGAACATTGATACCATAATGGCTATACCAATTTACATCCCCACCAACAGTGTACAAGGGTTCCCTTTTCTCCAGTAGTCATGATAAGGAAACAACACGTGTCCAGACAAGTAGGCAAAATTATATCAAGATGACGTATATACATAAAGTGGGATATTATTCAGCCATAAAATAGAAAGCAATCCTGCCATTATGACAATTTAGAGAAATCTGGAGGACAGTATGCTAAGTGCAATAAGTTGGAGAAAGACAAATACCATATATGATCTTACTTATGTGTGGAATCTGAAAAAGTCAAATCCATAGAAACCAGAGAGTAGAACAGTGGTTACCACAGGCTGGGATGTGGGAAAATGGGGAGATGTTGGTCAAAAAGCACAAACTTTCAGTTATAAGATGAATAAGTTCTGACAATTTAATGTAAAGCATGGTGACTATAATTAATAGTACTGTACCATATACTTGAAATTTACAGAGAGAGTAGATCTTAACTAGACCAACCACACCACCACCAACAAAAAAACGTAACTGTATGATGTAATGGATGTGTTAACTTACTGTGGTTTGTGGTTGTCATTCACGGTATATGCATATACCAAACCATCGTGTTGTACAGTTTAAATATATGCACTTTTTATTTGTCAGTTAATTATATCTCAATAGAAATGGGGGGGAATGTGATTCCATTTATAATGTCCAGAAAGGGTAAATCTATAGAGACAGAAAGTAGATTAGTAGTTTTCTGGGGCTGTAGTAGAATCGGGAGTGAGGCAAATGAGCATGAGGAATATTTTAGGGGTGATGAAAACTCCTAAACTGGATTGTGGTGATTGTTACACCAGTCTGTACATTTGCTGAAAATCACCTGTACACCTTTTTTTTTTTTTCGGCTGCATCCATGGGATTCAGAAGTGCCAGGGCCAGGGATTGAACCTGCGCCACAGCAGCGACCCAAGGCCACTGCAGTGACAACCCCAGATCCTTAACCTGCTGTGCCACCAGGGAACTCCAATTTACACACTTTAAATGAGTGAAATTTATAGTATGGAAATGTCACCAATAGCTGTTTATGACTTTTTTTTCTGAAAAGTTACCGTGCCAATTTTGCACTCCTAATTTTTATTATTTTTCTTAATGAACATCTCCCAATTTATATAACCTCAGGCTCCACGAAACTTGGATCTGCCTCTGTGGGTCAGGCATAGGCACTTTGTATTATCTTGTTTAGTCATTACCAAAACTTTTTGGGATTAGCATTATTAGCTCCCTACTACAGGTGAAGAAATTAAACCTTAGTAACTTATTGAAGATTATATAGTCAGAATTCAAGCATGGAATTGTATAACTATGACCCCAAGATTTTTGAACTCCAAGACCCCAGGATAACCTTGACCTTATACTACTGCCTCTTCTGACATCACATAGCCACCTACCTGACCTTCTCATAGCCACAGATGGGATTAGGATGAGGTGAAGTGAGATGAATTGTTAATGTGTGGGGTCAAGTCCCCTTCCTATTTAAAATTTTGATATTCTGTTCATCATAAATTTTTTTATGTTGTGATTTTAAAAAAATTACATAACTCATATGGAGGAAAAAGAATAGATATATGTATAACTGATACACTTTCCTGTACGCCTGAAACTGTAACATTGTAAGTCATCTCTACTGCAATAAAATTTTAAAAAATAAAATATTAAAATATTATCTCAATGGGTGAATTTTTGGTGCCCAAGGCAAGTGATTTGGTTGCCTCACCCTAGTTTTAACCTGGTGTCACATCCTTGATTAGGGCGTGAACATTCAGATTTGTGTTTTAACTTCAAACAAAAGCAGTCCCCCCCTTTTTTTTTGGCTTTTTAAGGCTGCACCTGAGACATATGGAAGTTCCCAGGCTAGGGATCAAATCGGAGCTACACCTGCCAGCCTACGCCACAGCCACAGCAAAATGGGGGATCCGAGCTGCACCCACAATCTACACTGCAGCTTGTGACAATGACGGATCCCCGAGCCACTGAGCAAAACCAGGGATCGAACCCGCATCCTCATGAATACTAGTCAGGTTCATTTCTGGTGCTCCACAAGGGGAATTCCCCATTGACTTTCATACAACCTGCCTTTGCAGACATTATTCACTTTTGTCCTCAAACCACCATTTAAGGACTCAGTTTTTCACAGATAAGCTGACATCAATAATGATACTGGATTATCTCCTGTTGGTACCACTTGCCTGCTTACCACTAGCTTCAGTCAAGGTGGAAGGAAAGTTTATTTACAAAAACATTTTATATGTATGTTACCTGGTCTTATTTGTAAACTCATCTGAATTGAGCAACTTCTCATCTATCTCTTTTTTTTACCAAGGGCCACGCCCAGGCTAGGGGTCTAATAGGAGCTGTGTCCGCTGGCCTACACTACAGCCACAGGAATGCCAGATCCAAGCCGTGTCTGCGACCCACAGCTCACAGCAACACTGGATAGTTAACCCACTGAGCAAGGCCAGGGATCGAACCCGCAACCTCATGGTTCCTAGTGGGATTTGTTAACTGCTGCGCCATGATGGAAACTCCTCATCTATCTCTTGAAGATGGCCAGCAGCACTGGAGTCCTGGGTGGACAGGAGGCCTGGCTAAGGGGTTCCCTTGTGTATCTCACTCTGAGGCCCCACACTGATTGAATTCTAGGGTAACTGGAGAAGAATATTCTTCTCCCCTCTCCTGCCTCCAGATCCTAGACCTTCATTTTTAACACCTAGAGTCATAAAGAACTTTATACCCAAATGAGAATACGTATTACTTTTGAATTCATATGGAAGATTTACAGCATAATGACCCTGTCTTAGGTCTCAGACGTAACCTCAAAAATCATTTTTACTTGCTAACAAACAAGCTTTGTTCATGAAATTAGAAAATGAAAAAGAGAAAGAAGGAGTTCCTGTTGTGGCACAGTGGAAATGAATCCGACTAGGAACCATGAGGTTGCGGGTTCGATCCCTGGCCTTGCTCAGTGGATTAAGGATCCGGCGTTGCCGTGAGCTGTGGTGTAGGTTGCAGACGCGGCTCGGATCCCGCGTTGCTGTGGCTGTGGCGAAGGCCGGCGGCTCCAGCTCCTGTTAGACCCCTAGCCTGGGAACCTCCATATGCCGTGGGTGTGACCCCCCCCCCAAAAAAAAGCAAAACAGAAAAGAAAGAAAGAAAAAACGGGAATTCCCTTGTGGCACAGAGAGTTAAGGATCCAGCATTGTCACTGCAGCAGCTCAGGTCACTGCTGTGACTTGGGTTCCATCCCTGGCCTGGGAACTTCTGCATGCGGCCAGCAAGCAGCTTCACAACCTAATGACTATATATTAGGCCTCAGAGAACATCGCAAAGAGTATTTTCACTTCCTAACATATAAGCTTTGTTCATGAAATCAGAAAACAAAATGAGAAAGCATCAGTACCATTGGAATTTGAATAACACGCTTATAAACATAAATGGATTAAACAGGAAAGAAGCGGAAATTGAGAACTATTTTAAAAAAACTGCATAGCAATGAAATCTAATCTTAAAACTTTGACTACTCAGGAAACTGTGTAGTTGTAAATGCATTTATTAGAAAACAGGAAAGTCTGAAAGTAAACGCATCTTACGATCTAAGAAGCTATAAAAAGAGCAGCAAAAATGAACCTAAAGGATGTAGTGGGAAAATGATTATGGTAAAAACAGAAAATGAATCAAATTTCCTCTACACTAAAGCAACCTCTTCCCAAAATAGAGTGTGTCATTAAAACTAAAAGTTGTTTGTTTTGGGCCATGCCAGCGACCCAAGCCACAGCAAAAACACCAGATCCTTAACCTACTGAGCCCCCAGGGAACTCCACAAGTTGTTTTGTTTCGTTTTCTTTTTTTTTTTTAACTCATCAGGACTGACAAACCTGAAACAATGATCAAGAAAAAAGAAGGAATACTTAAACATAACAGAAAGGATAGAATAACTACCCCCCCCAATTGCTTATATCGATCAAGTTAAAACTCTAAAAACCAGACTTGGCTCAACAAAGACAGTCTGAAGAGCTCAAAAGTCAGAGATTGAAAATGTGGCTAATGATCTACCTGGAAAAACATCCCAAAGCCCGGAGCTTAGTCTCAGCCAATTCAACCAAAACTTTCAGAATAGATAATACCTATCCTACATACCAAAATTTTAGCTAATGGATACAGATTGTTCCAAAGCATCAAAACAGATGGGAAGCTAATTCACTTAATAAAACTGGTGTAATGCAGAAGTTCCCATCATGGCTCAGCAGTTAACGAACCCGACTAGCATCCATGAGAACGAGGGTTCGATCCCTGACCTCGATCAGTGGGTTAGGGATCCAGCGTTGCATGGTGAGCTGTGGTGTAGGTTGCAGACTCGGATCCCGTGTTGCTGTGGCTGTGGCCTAGGCCGGCGGCTATAGCTCCAATTGGACCCCTAGCCTGGGAACCTCCATATGTCGCGGGTGTGGCCCTAAAAATGACAAAATACCAAAAAGCAAAACAAAACAAAGTAAAACAAAAAAACTAGTGTAATGCTGATACCAAAATCAATAAGTAAACAAAAAGCAAACTACAGACCCATCTTACTTATAAAGTAGATAGAACAGATCCTAAATGAAATATTAGCAAATGGAACCCAGTAGTGTAGTAAAAGAAAGATGGAGTAAAATTTAATACAATTGACTGCCAGGATCGGTTTCCAAGTTTCACATTCTCTTCATCCAAATATGCCCCAACAAAACTGTGCCCAGGGGCTGGTTTATTCACAAATCGTTCACTGGCTCCTTCCTTACCCTCTCACACCCGTTTGGGTCCGTTCACATCACCCCTCTGTTCGAAGCCCTTTGGAAATGCACCTCCTTAAGAATGACACCCAAAGGTTTCACCATAACCCGCAAAGCCCTAAAAGACGGGCCTGGCCACACTACCTGCTACTCCCTGCCTGTAGCTCTCACTCTGCTTTATTTTTCTTCTTCGCATTTAGTCATTACCCAACATATGATATATTTTTTAGACAGAATGCAAGAATGCAAGCTCCATGATGGAAGGGAACTTGTCTGTCTGGTTCACTGCTCTGAAACCATCACGTAACAGTGCCTGTCACAGACTAGGTTCTTAAATGTTTGATGAATGAATGAATGAAAGGATGAGAAATAAAACAAGACTTCTAAGTTTAAAACCGCAACTAATTTTAAGAACACAAACACATTAAATATTAAGTTCACGTGGAAGTAATTTACTCCACTATATGCCAGCTATTAACTGAGAAGCTTTACACATTCATTCCACACAATTCTCACCAAACTCTTATCCCAGAACTCTCATCTCTAGTAGAAATGTTCAGGCTTAGAAAACTTTAGGGACTTGCCCCAGGTCACACAGCTAGCCGAGGGACTAGAGTTTAAATTGTATTCTGTTTGGCTCTGAAACTCATGCTTATTTCTACTGGAGCTGGTCTGATATGCCATGACAGATACAGACCACTGGACCACTGCTAAGATCTCTCAGATCAGTTTCTGTTGTTTTCCAGTTTCTGCTGAGCACAGTACAGAATGTTGGTTGACATTCTTTACTGAAGATGAGATAGGAAATCTTCGTTTTTTTTTCAGGGGTTTGAGCCATCAGTAGCCCCTTCTTTCATTGGATTGCTATAGTATTTCATTACTTTTTATAACTGAACATAGAAGTCTTAAGAAGCACTCTGAAAAATTCTATAGATCCCAGATATAGTCCTCCCTGCCCCATTACATAGCAGCAAATGAATTCCTCTTCACCATCAGGATAAATCCCCTTTTGGCTTTGGTCTAAGGAGCCCCAAATAGCCAGATGGTGGTCATAGCTTCCAACTCAGTGGGAATATTATTGTGTCTCCCAGAGGAAGCGCTTTTCCTTTGGGAAGTAAGACCCTAAAATTGTGTGAATAGGTTAAGAGGGAACGCTCTCATTTCCAGTCTTGATTTTTCAGGCTTGGGAGAAAATGCTGGTTTTGGACTCAAAGCCTATACTGCATCCTGCAGGACAGAACACTGGAAGTCACTCTGAGTCTTCAAAAGAACATTCACTTGGGAGATCCCGTTGTGGCACAACCGGATCAGTGGCGTCTTGGGATGCGGGTTTGATCACCGGGCTAGCAGTAGGTTTAGGATCCAGCGTTGCCATACCTGCAGCTTAGGTCACAACTGCATCTGGGATCTGATCCCTGGCCAAGGAACTCCATATGCCTCGGAGCGACCAAAAAAGAAAAAAAAAATGATGTTCACCTGCCTATCAGGCCAGCTGTTTTAAGGGTGGTGATGGGGGGGAGGGGGGTATGACAAGTTGTATGTAGTAAGATAAGTGAATTCCCACTGCCATGACATTTGATCAGAAACAATGTAGAAGTCCCATGGTAATTCTCTAAGCCCGTAGATGGTGGTATTGGCAGAAATGCTACAAGCAGGGTGGGCAAATCCTTACCCAGACTGTCTTTCCACTGAGGACAAACTGCTCCATGACAGACAGGTCCAATGGAATTAACCTGTGTCCCACTGGCACCTTGTGTTCCCAAAGAAGAATGCCATATACAGGCACTTTAGCCTTCATGAGGGGCTGTCTGTAGCATTAGCCCAAGCATAGCTTCTATTCTTGCAGGTGTAGCAACTTTGTACACAGGTCATTAAGCAAATCCTGGGGTGGCTAAGAGGCTGACATCCACGGATGGTTCACTTTGTCCACCTGATTAAGGGGGACAATTCTTGCTGACGTCCTGTGGTGCACAACCACTGGGATACAACTATCTTCACACTGTGTCTATTTCACGAGATCCATCCAAGTAGCTGTTCTCTGAACCTCTTTGTCACCAGCTTCCAATCCTGTTCCTTCCATGTAACTGGACATCAGCTACTGCCCATGACGCTGGATCGCCCCACATCTCTCAGCTGCCTCATAGTCTAGATAAATGTACAGCTTGAAGTTCTGTCTACAAAGATTTCCTTTCACCACTAGACTAGTTCTACAGCAGTCCAGGGGGTGCTGTCATTTTATCTTAAAACCAGGTTCCGCTTCTTCTTTCTTTCATAGGGAAATACCTCACGAGACAAGAGATGTGGATTGAGGAAGGTGCCAACCTAAAAGGAGCAGCCACGGGGGTCTGAGCCACCAGCTCAGCTGAGCCTGGTACCTTACAAACTAGTCACACTTAGGGACAGACTGCTTCTGGGCACGTGCAATCTTATTATCGGCTCACACTGGTCAGCTCAGATCACAAGGACATCTGGTGTCTTGTAGACAGTTCAGTAGCAGTCCAGGAACTGCTCTCAAAGAGAGCTTTTGTTCTTTTGTTTGTTTGGACATTGTGGGTGTTCTCCCAGACCCTAGGTCTGTAATTCTCCAGCTGAGCCTCCACACGGGTTCGTTTTTGCCACAGACACTCCCATTGGATCTGTTGGGTCAGTAGAGCCCACGGGGAAGAGCGGTTTGCACTGCCGCCTCCCTCGACGGAGAGCTTTCTCCTGCTGACTGCACCGAGAACTGGCAGCCTTACTGGCTATCTGGGTAAATGGGTCAGAGTGGCACGCTGAAACGCGGTGCGTGTGGCTTCTAAGATCCCAAAGAGCCACCCTGCATTGTGCACGGTGCTGTGGAAGGCGATACGGGGGCAGTGAGTCGTCTTTGTGACAAGGGGATCTTGTAACATGCTCCAAACCACTGACCCTCCAGACACCCGAGAGGTGGTACTTTCAGGAATTTTTACGGGGTTTATATCCACCTTCTGGCACTATTTCCATTCCATCTGTCCGATTTCCCGTTTCTATCCAGCATGGTACTGTATGTTTCTTCTTTCATCCAAAAGAGACGGTTTCTTTACTTCTGTTTCCAGATCTTCAACTCATTTTATCTCTAACATAGAACTATTTAAAATTGAATCAACAAACATTTGCTGAATGTCGATTATGTGCCAGACACGGGGGTGGGAGACACTTGTCTTAGTTGAAGTGAAGAGAGTTCCTGTGTTTGAAGGAGGATGTCAGTGACAACACAGCAAAACAGAGGCTAAGGCAGAGACAGGCGGGAGGTGTCAGGGAAACATATAGGAGGTGAATTTAATCCAGATGGGAGAGTGGTCAGGAAGGGCTGCCAGGAGGAGCTGATCTCTTTAGGCTGAGTTCTAAGGATGTGTGCGGTTCAGTGAGTGACGCCAGGAAGGGGTCAAAAGGGTTTCCAAGTAATGGAAGCAGCACAGGCAAAGCCTGGGATGTGAAGGAAGAGCACCAGCCCCTGCAAGTACGGCTGTAAAGTACAAGCAGTCTCCTTTCGCTTTTAGAGTTGACTGTCTGGGTCCTACCATTCTCCACCCCATTTTGGCTTCCATCCCTTCCCAAACTATCCCCCAAAAGATTGCCCCTAAGTTCTGTGAAGTCAAGTTAGGTTCACTACGTTTTGCATACTCCCTGCTTGGGGACATAGTACTCAGGGTCCTAATTAAACCCAGCTTTATGCTTTGACCTGTCTTGCTTAAACATCTTATTCTTTCATCTCTCCATCTCCCTGTTATTCTTGACTCTGTAAATAATTACTTGGCAATTTCTGATAATAGGAAACAGTCTAGAGGCACGGTATCTTTCATTCTAGTAAAATCATGCAGGTTTCATCAGGAAGCACATGTTAATAGGACTTTCCTTTGTTACTATGCAAGTCATAAAACCTAAGTCCCAAAGGAACAGGAGTTGAAAGAAATTGGAATACAAATTCGATAAAAATGTCATTAAAAATGTGACAGGCTTTCCAAATTGGTACAGGGTTTTACAGCTTTCCCAAGGGTCATTCTGAAATGACTCCACTGTATGAAAGCCTACATTTTCCATTAAATTAAATTAATGTGCATTCTATTATGTAACCTATGTAAAGGACAGGAGCTTGGGGATATGTGAATTGAGAGATAAGTACTAAAAAGACCCAGGATACAATCCCTGACTTAAGTAAATTTCTATGTAATAAAGAATTGAGAGGAACATACAGAAACTGCTTATTATTTATTTCTAAAGAAGCTTAAACACAATTTATTATTATAAAGCCATAGCCCAATAACTTTAAAAGAACCTAGTAATTATATTGCACTTACCTTAATTCCCTTTTATAAATTACTTCAACTAGCACATATGCACTAGCTATATCATCCACAAAGTATTACAAGCAAAGTGTAGGCTACACATATTTCTGCTTTAGCAATGAAAGCATATTCATTATGTCTATCAAAAATATTTTAAAAAATCTAGTTTTAGAAAATTAGAAAACTATGGTGTAAAAATAAGTATAGACATCACTACACAGTCATCAAATTATCAACAACAAATTGACTATCGAGCTAAAAAAAAAACACATACCTGAAAAGCAAAAATAGTAAAATAACACATACCTGAAAAGTGAAACTAGTAGTAAAAACCATGAACGTCTCGGAGCAGTGAGATACATTTATAAGGAGCTGGCTGATCACTGACCGGAGGCGGTTTCTGTTGATTGTCTTGACAGAAAATGTGCGCCAGAGTAGCTGTTGAGGGAGAAGGCCATCAAAAAGATGTGACTGCCAGGCGACTGTGAGCTAAACAGCGGCAATAGGAGGCTCCCCGATTTGCTCTCCTGTTCTTGAGTTCTGCATTCTGCTTAAGACGAGCTCCCAGAAGCTGCTCCAAGGATCTGGCCTTGAAATGCAACGTGGTGTCAAAGCTGCCGGGACTGCACACATGACTGCACCCAGTTAAGGCCTCTAGATAAACCTCCAAGACGTGGTAGGTGGATGTGGAGAACGACTGGTCTTGTGGCCACCTGATTCGAGCCTTGTGAGTCCCCCTGCCCATTAAACCTGCAACCTACCGGAGCTCTTTGGTGGCCTAGCAGTTAAGGATCTGGCACTGTCACTGCTGTGGCGTGAGTCTGATCCCCTGGCTGAGGAACTTCTGCATGCCTCGGGCCAAAGGAAAAAACAAAACAAAAAACCTGCCACCTACCAGCCTGGAGTGATCTGAGTCTTTCTTCCACTTTTCCCTGCCCTCTGCATACACGGGGGCACATTTCAGATTGCACCCAAGAAGCTTCTGAGGAGACTGCAATCCAATATCTAACAACACCTGTACACATGCACTTTTGGGAGCTTTTCCAAAATTACAAACTTGCACAGGAACCAGGTTCCCTGGCAGAAGAGAAGTAGAATGTCAAGTAATTTCTAATGAAACACTGATGTTCGGAGCTCCCTGGTGGTCTAGCAGTTAGGATTTGGCGTTGTCACTGCTGTGGCGAAGGTTCGATCCCTGGCCTGAGAACTTCTACATGCTGTGGGTGCAGCCAAAAACAAAAACAACAAAAACCCCACAACACTATCAATTTTCATTTGTGACTACAAATTTTAGCAATTTGACAACTCAGTGGATGGCAATGCTTTTTGGCCCCCAAACTGCAATGGAAATCTACAAAACTGTGCATTATTTACTAATGGGAACCAAAGGAAGGGCTTTCACTTTTGGATCCACTCATGACCCATCAGAAGGCAGTGTGTTAATAGCCTCTGCGTCCCCTCAAGACACACCCACTTCCCCACCCATTTATTTTATTTCGTGTCATTTCTCATAGGTGTTTTAAGAAAGCAGGCCAGGGATCAAACCCATGCTTTAGCAGAAACCCAAGCCATGGCAGTGGCAATGCCGGATCCTTAACACATCAAGCCTCAGGGAACTCCCAAACCAGCATTCCTAATTCCTCTCTTTCTCCACAGCAGTCACCACACCTGGCTTATAAATGTATTGTCTTCTCCCCAGTCTTCCACACCCTCCCTCTGGAGTGGAAACTCTGGGAAAGCAGGGATTTTCCATGTTTTGGCCTAGAACACTATCTAGCAAGTATTATGTGCTTATAAATATCTATTAAATGAAGAACAAAATGTCCAAAGATAAAATATTTTCATCTTTCTTAAAGTAGAAAGGTGGTATTTTGCATTGTAAAATTACAGTATTTAGTTGTCCTTCGAGCACTGCAGTTTCTCCTAATGTTCAGTAAGATTCTCTCCTGCTGGAGGCAGCATGACATGGGGACACGGAGAGTCCTAGGGGTGGGCTGGGGTGGGAGTAGGTGGTGGGTGGGTAGAACATTTGACTTTTACTATTAGCTCTGTCACTAATTAGTGATGTCATTTAGGGTGAGTCATTTAACCGCTCATTTCCGTCAGGGAACGTGAGAGACTACTTTTCTTTTTTTCCCGAAGAAAAGAGACCGAGCAGGCACAAAACCAATAAAAATCACTCACCACACACATCAAGAGCCTTTGTCCTTCCAAAGTTCACTGAGGGGACTTTAGAGTATATATAATAAAATTTTATTCCACAATCTAATGGATCATTAACAGTTTTTATGGTAAATAAGGCATTAGTAAATGAGTTTTTTTCACCCAAATAAAATCACTCTCAAAGTTCAAGATGGTAATCTTAAAGTCAATTAGACAGGATAGTCACAAGTTTTGAAAATTTTCTTGCTATGAATGTGCACAAAAAAAGTGCCTAATTTATTGAGAAAGACAAATTAAGACCATGATTAATCTTAATCATAATCAGTGATTATGATTAACACATATGACTAGTTAAAATCATATGTATTCTGAAAGTAGCGTTTGTTTAGAATACAGTGGTACTTGGTAATGTGCACAAACTATTGAAAATGTATTCACATATATTACTAATTACAACAAAATACTGTGTTTTCCCAGCAGTAAATTCAACACATCATATATGTAAAAATACCACCAACTCCCCCCACCACAGACACACAAACAACAAACCATATTGTCAAGCAAAATATTTTTAATTAGTAGGCTGATCATAAATAAATCCACATAAAAGATTTAACAGAATTACAAAGAGTTTTGTGTTTCTTCTGTGGACTCAATTCATAATATGCATTAGTCAACCTCGTTCTCTAACTGTGACAAAAAGAGTTGTCATCCAACAATGCAGCACAGTTTATGCAATTCATATTCTGTAGTTACATTTTTACATTTTCTTTACAAATGTAACATTTATATACATTATATATATAATTTTTCTATAGCTCATGTACTGAAACTATTGTTTTTACAGGGAAAATATTGAATTCATTTAATGAATATGAATCATTCCTTGTTAAAAAGTAATTCATATAAACAAATAACATGGTACCACTGCCTTTTGGCATCTTTTGTCAGAGTTCAAGTCCAGAAATGTTATATTAATTATAAGAAAAAGGAATTTATCTAATTTTACATCATGACATACCATTCCACATAGCTACATAGGTTTGCCGGCTTGCAATGAACAGTGTACTGTACTACTGCACTACTGGAAATGTGTGGAAACCAATTCAAAATATACTTGGTGAAACAGCATTATCATTACCATTAATTTACGGTGAAGAAAATCTGCCCAGTTCTTTCTTCTTCTTTACCTTTTGCCAAAGCCTCAGACAGGGTGCTATGCTATGCACTGTCTCTTGTGACAACAAATTCCTTCATTTCAAATATCCTATGTGCTTTTCTGACAGATTATGCTTTACCTCGGTTATAGATTTTTTTCTTATTATTCAATTTTATTCCACTTCACTTACAAATCTGCTGCTGAACGTGAAGCAAAAATTCATAGTAAGAGAATGCCGCTTCTGTCCGGTCTTCAATCAAATGTTGAAAAAATTCTGTTTTGGCAGGACTCTCATCTCTGAAAACGAAAAAAGGGTTAATTATCTAAAAACACCTATTATTAAAAAGAATAGTTATACATTAAAAAAATTACTAATACACGGGACCTTATGAAAATAGAATAGGGGATATAATCAAGTAACAACAGTCTATCACTGGAATGTATTTTGATATTATTATTTAAAATTTGCTTTGAAGACAAGCAATTTCACATAGATTGGACAGGAAAAGACAATTTCATAATTAAGTTACATAAATACTTACTTCACCACATGAAGAATTGGGCTTAATGGTCTACTGTCTCTAAGCCAAGTTATAAAGGACCTGGCTCTTTCTGATGAAAGTGTGTCTAGTTCTGGAAGATGTGTCTGGTAAAAAATGCAATTAGGAAATTATTTCCTTTCACACAGACTTTAGTGGTATTAGAAATAAATCATGATCGTCACTACCACCAACCAACCACCAGCACTCTATTCCCAGCCCCAAAAGCAGAAAATAAATACATGAAACCCCAAAAGCAGCAAACAAACACATGAAATTTACATTACCGACAATTCTGTTCATATTTTTTCTAAGTCAATCGGATATGTTTAATGATCAGTATGTCACTAATATTTTACCTGGGTACTGTATTTTTTCCAGACAAGTCAATAAAACATACATCAGTGGGTCACTGGTACTGTGTTATACTTATTATGTTTCTTCTAAAGGAAGTATTCAAACGAAGGGGACTATTACTAACTTCCATATTCATTTAATTATACATTATACCCTATTCTAAAGTAGCTTCTTGGAGTTCCTGCTGTGGTACAGTAGGTTTAGAATCGGACTGCAGTGGCTCAGGTGGCTGTGGAGATTCAGGTTTGAGCCCAAGCCGGGCACAGTGGGTTAAGGATCCCGAAACTGTAATATAGGTCTCAGCTATGGCCTGGATTCATTCTCTAGCCTGTGAACTTTCTTAACGCTGTGGGTGTGGCCCATTTAATTTTTAAAGAAAGAAAAAAATAGCTTTCTTAGAGAATTTTGTTTCCTTTAGTCTTTAAAACTTAAGCACAAGGATTTTTAAAGAAGTGTGAATTTGTAAATATATTTAAAAACTATATTCAAGACAATTTTAAAAAGACCTAAAAAGTCTATTCTTTTATATACATTTATATATAGATTTATATAAAAGTATATTCATTCTTCTATATATATCATGAATTTTTTTTCAAAGCCAGCTTAATACAGTACAATTCTAACTAAGTATATATAGCTACTATTATACATACAAACATATTTTTGAAAATACAAATGGATATTATGCATACTATTCTCTTTAAATTGTATTCTTAATATATGCATAGATATTACTTTTTTAATACTGTAAGTATGTATGTACATGTAACTATGTCCATGAATATACCTATAGGGTATATTGAGGAGTAGATAATTTAGTGTGTCAGACACTGTGTGATTTTAATTTTAACAGATATTGTCAAATGGCCTCCAAAAGACTGTGCAAATGTAGAGTCCAATCAACAGTATCTGACAGGCCTGTTGACCTATTCCCTCTGCATTACTGCCTATTATCAAATTTAAAAATGTTTACCATCTGGCAAAATTTGATAAATAAAAGAAATGCTATCATGTTGTTTTATTTTGTTCGCTTAATTCTGAGTGAAGCTGCACCTTGTTTTTTTATGTGGCCACTGCTATATTTTCACCCTATGACTTACCTGTTCGAATCCTTTCCCCACTATTCTTCCTCTATTTTTGAGGTAGTGGGGATGTTTTTTTCTTAAAAATTTGTAAGAGAATTTATACAAATATGCCCATTTTCTAGTCACGAGTTACAGATTATCTTCCAATTTTGTTGTCTGTCATTTGGGTTTATTTAAACAGATTTTTTTATGCTCAGATTTTTTACTCTTTTCCACCACTGACTTACAAAGACCTTACCCATTGTAATATAATAAAGATTACTTTACTGATATTCCATTTTTCATAGTGATTTGAAACACAAGCTTTACCACATTCTATTTTTCATGAATTGTATCTATTTCTGAATTCTATTCTGTTCCACTGATGTATTTACTGTGCCAGTATCATGGTTCTTAAATAACTATGGCCTCAAAATAAAATTTATTACTTCATTTAGTAGGATTTACTTTTCATGTGCTTTCCCCTCTTTTCTAACATTATTCTCTATTTTCAAAATTTTCCTTATTATTCTCATTTGTTGAGTCTTAGAAATGAACTCTGGGATTAAGTGTCAAATTAAAAAAAAAACAACTGAAAAGTGAATGTGGCAAGAATTCCATTGACTTTATATTAATTTTAAGAGAAAGGACATATTTACAATATCCAAGTAAAGGGGAAGTCTTTTCCATTAACTAAGTTTAAGGATCTGCTTTCAGAGTCATTTCTTTGGTACGAACACATATATGGTGGAGACCTATTGAAACAATTATGTTTATTATCAGCAAAATAATTTAGAGAAGTTAAAGTTGTTGGAAAGCAATTTGGCAGCTCCTCAAAGGGTTAAACTTTGAGTTACCATACGATCCAGCAATTCTACTCCTAGTTATATGTCCACAAAAACTTGAAAACATATGTTCACATAAGCACTTATGGAGAAACTGGATTAAGATGGCGGAATAGAAGGACTGGAGCTCAGCTTCCCTACCAAAAAAACAACAAATCTACAACCAAATGCTGAGCAACCTTCAACCAAATGGACTGTAAACTTCCAAAAAAGATATTCTACTCCAGAAGACAAAGAGGAGACCACATCAA
>PVHT020000254.1:7502597-7569359 GCA_004024745.2 Catagonus wagneri | reverse complement strand
AACCTAAAAAAATGAAAAGACAGAAAACTCTAACTCAGATAAGGGAGAAAGAGAAAAGCCAAGAAAAACAGCTCAGTGATGAGATTACCAGCCTCCAAGAAAGAGACTTTAGACTGTTGATGCTGAAGATGATGTAAGAAACTGGAAATAAACTGGAGGCAAAGATTGATAATTTACAGGAAACACTGAGCAAAGAAATACAAGAAATTAAAACAAGAAGAGATGCAAAATACAATAACTGAAATAAAAAACTCATTAGAAGCAGCCAACAACAGAATACAGGAGGCAGAAGAACGAATCAGTGAGGTGGAGGACAGATTAGTGGAAATCACTAATGCGGAACAGAAACGTGATAAAAGATTGAAACGAAGTGAGGAGAGCCTCAGAGAACTCTGATAAATGTTAAATGCACCAACATTCGTATTATATGGGTGCCAGAGGGAGAAGAGAGAGAGAAGGGGACAGAAAAACTATTTGAAGAGATAATAGCCGAAAATTTCCCTAATATGGGAAAGGAACCACTCACTCAAATCCAGGAAGCGCAACAAGTACCATATAAAATAAACCCAAGAAGGAACACCCCGAGACACTCATTAATCAAAATGACCAAAAATAAAGACAAAGAGAAAATATTGAAAGCAGCTAGGGAAAAGAAACAGATGACATACAAGGGAACCCCAATAAGGTTATCAGCAGATTTTTCAGCTGAAACTCTGCAGGCCAGAAGAGAGTGACATGATATACTTAATGTGATGAAAGGGAAAAACTTTCAACCAAGATTACTTTATCCAGCAAGGCTCTCATTCAGATTTGAAGGAGAGATAAGCAAAAGCTAAGAGATTTCTGCAACACTAAACCAGCTTTACAACAAATCCTAAAGGAACTTCTCCAGGCAGAAAAGGCCAAAACCAGAAACAAAAACACCACAAATGACAAGGCTCACCAGTAAAGTCATATATACAGTAAAGATACTAAATCATCCATGCACAATTATGCTACCAAAATCAGAAATCGTGAGAAGAGAGCACAAATGCAGGACACTGGAGACGCACTTGCAATTAAGAAACCAACAACTTAAAACAATCTCATTTATATATAGACTCCTATATCAAAACTTCAGGGTAACCGCAAACCACATAAGCACTTATGCACGAATTGTTCACAGTAGCTCTATTCACAACAGCCCCAGAATAGATATAACCCAAATGCCCATGAATGAATGACTGGATAAACAAAATATGGTGTACATACATACAATGAACTATTATTTAGTCATAAAAATGAAGTACCGATACATATTACAACATGAATGAACCGTGCAAACACTGTGAGAAGTAAAAGAAGTCAAACACAAAAGGCCATGCATTGTGTGAAATATGAATTGTCCAGAAAAGGCAGATCCTTAGTGATAGGCAAGTAGTTAGTGGTTGCCAGGGGAAAGCAGAAGGAAAAACTGGGGATACAGGTTTTATTTCTGGGGTGAGAGAAATGCTTTGAAACTAAATACTGCAAATGGTTGTACAACAGTGTAAATATACAAAAAAATGAATGCATTTTAAGATAGTTTAAGTGCCAACTCATGAGAATTTTGTCTCACAAAAAAATTTAAAACAAGGAAGTACACAAAAAGTTAAAAGATGTATAAAATCCACTGACCATTTTCTGTGGTATTGATGCAAAATTAGGATACCCAAGCACATCCTCTATAAAGTTATTGTCACAGCCTTTTCCAATCCAAATGTAAAAAACCTAAAAACAAAGACAACAAAATATTAAAACTCCCCAGTCAGAAACCCATTATAGCTAATTTTATCAAATCACCAAGCATTAAAGAGGTAAAGTATACTGACTCAAATCAAATAGGAGTAAAGACAAAAGTAAAAGGGAAAACTGTTACAGGTATATTTGGAATCTACACCCAGGAACCTAAAGTGGTTCATATTGTCTCTACTTAAATTTCATGGCTTCTCATAAAATAATCTCACCATCTTCCTTACTCTTTTCCCAATAGGAATATAATGCTTCAACTAGGATAACTGACTCATATTTCCAATCCACCATTTCCATTATTTCAACTACTATCTCTGTTAGGTGTTACTTTAACTAACACCTGCCCCCACCCCGTTCTGTGGCTATCAGAATCCTTTTCCTCCTCATAAAGTCGTCGTCTATGAAGCCATCTTGCCCATCTTTCACCCTTCACCACCATCCTGTCCAGCGACCTCTCCTAAACTCCTAATCATTAACGGTGTTTCAGATAATGGATCAAGGTGGACTAGATACATTCTTGGGGTCCCTTTGAATTTTTTTTTTTGCTTCTAAATGATAAAATTCTTGAAGATGGGAATTTATCTCTTTACTTCTCTTAAATAAATTGACTTCTGTGCCAGTTACTAATTATTATTTTGAGTTCTTAGTCCACCTTTCATTGCCTGATCTGTGGTAACAGCTGGACCCTGAGTTTCTCCTTCTGCCAGCTGGAAGTGTTAAGTTTTGTCAGGAGGGAGTGCTTACAGAGCCACAGTCCATAAGGAAAGCACCTTCTCTTGTCAGTTTTTCTGCAGACAATTTTTGAAGAGATGGCTGAGGTACAACCCTGTCGTTAACATGTATTGCACCCTGAAAAGGAAAAGATGGAATGTCAATAAGCTTACATTACTATGATCACAGGTTGGAGCTCTTTATGAAAGTGAAAAATGACACTTCAGAATTCTGTAGGATGCAAAAAAATCACAGTTGACTTTTGAACAACAATATGGGTTTGAACTACATGAGTCCACCTATGCACAGTTTTTTCCATAAACACCACCGTGCAACACAATCTGCAGTTGGTTGAATCCATGGATACGGAACAGAGGATACAGAGGGCTGATTATAAAGATACAGACAGATTTCAATTGCACAGAGGCTGGTGCCCTGACCCCGACATTGTTCAAGGTCAACTATACTGACAATACATTAGCACCTTGGCTATAGAAGCAAGATGCTCAAATGTATTTAAATTAAAAGACGTTCAAATGTATTCAAATTTAAAAGATAAAAACATGAATATGTAAAATGATCTATTTCTTTCCCTTCTGGGATTGGGATATATTAAAAGCATGACTACTAAATCTGCTACAAAGGACTTCTTTACATTTCTCTAGTAATAAAATATAAAGAAGATTCCAAAGAGTAGAGTTTTAACACAGGAAGAAAAAAGACATTTATATATTTGCATACTAAAAATACTGTTGGATACCAGATTTATTTACAACAATATAATCAAAGTTGCACTACGATCATGTCAGAAACAGTCAAAATCTTCAAAATGGAAATGGAAATGCCCACTCTATAATACAGTTTAATAGTAAATGTTGTAACCAAACCCATGAGCTGAATTACTTCCCATATGAAACTATTTTTGGAAACCCCGTAACTGTAATAGTATGTAACAGTCCACTGTCCAATCAAATCCATAGCTAGTGTCCTTATTTAATGTATCATTACCACAGGGGAGAAACGATGGAAGAAACCGTTAAAACTACCTTAGCTGGAGAATAAAGATACCCCCCCCCAAAATATATATATATATTTGTTTGTTTATTTATAGCTGCCCTGTAGCATATGGAGTTCCCAGACCAGGGATCAGATCCTAGCTATAGTTTCGACCCAAGCCACAACTCCGGCAACACTGGATCCTTAACCCACTGTGCCAGGCCGGGAATTGAACCTGCCTCCCAATGCTCCCAAGATGCTGTCCATCCGGTTGTGCCACAGCAGGAACTCCTTATTTTTTGTCTTTTTAGGGCCCCACTCATGGCATATGGAAGTTTCCAGACCAGGGGTTGAATCAGAGCTGCAGCCACTGGACTTATGCCACAGCCACAGCAATGCTGGATCCTTAACCTACTGGGTGAGGTGAGGGATGGAACCGGCATCTTCACAGACACAATGTTAAGTTCTTATCCCGCTGAACCACAACGGAAACTCCTCCCAAATATATTTAAATTACAAAATTTCTAGTGCACTAAAAGAAATCATACCTCATCTGTCAATCTGTCGATCCTGTATAAGTTGGGATGAATCATCTTCATTAGATGAACAAGCGGCTGACACTTTATCTGACACATGGCATAAACACGATCATCCAGGCGTGTGCTTGTACCAGTTCTAAATGCTTTCTATGTGGAAAAATGATACACAATTTTCATTATAACATAAATATATACCATCATTCATGGGGAAAGCATGGCCTTCAAACCAGACAGACCTGGATTCAATTTCTAGCTCTGAAAAGTTACTTAGCTTCTCAAAGCTACACTGTCATAAGAAAAACAGGGAAAATAATACTCACCTGTCTAGGGTGCTCTATATAAAACACCTGTTACGGTGCCTAAGACTTGGAAAGATGTTCAATGAACAAGTCATAGATCCTGTCCTTAGAGTCACTTTCCAGGGGCACATACTAAGACTGTGAAATACATACACCATGATTCAAGATGCTCCCACATATTACACTGTGAGCATGCAGTTTCACAAGAGAGTGTGTTTGAAACCTTCATTTTCCATTCATCTTTTGCTATTCTTCAAAACTCTTCCAATGCTAAGCTCCATAACTGTCTAATTAAATATTTTAAACCCCTCAGAAAATCCAGATTTCATTTCTTTACCTATGTATCAAAAATTTCAAAAGACTTTATTAAATGTAACAGTGTATAGAGAACTACCTGTTTGAGAAGGGCCAAAACATAGAGAGGAAACAACTTGAGGGAGCTAGGTGCTATCAACCCAGAGTGCTGTAAATTTGAGACAGTTGAGCCATATGCAGACAGTGAGTCCACCACAGCATTCACCAAGGCATCTCTTGCATCTGACAAACTTGATGAAATTGATCGATCCACAGCTATAAAGCAACCAAAATGAAAAGGTATTTAACCATTAGATGTCAATGAATACCATAAGAGATAAAACTTCCATGCCCTGGAGTTCCCGCTGTGGCGCAGGGGAAACAAATCTGACTAGTATGTATGAGGATACGGGTTCAATCACTGGCCTTGCTCAGTGGGTCAGCAATCTGTTGCCATGAGCTACAGTGCAGGTCGCGGATGAGGCCCGCAACCCCTGTTGCTGTGGCTGTGGCGCAGGCCAGCAGCTGTAGCTCCGATTCGACCCCTAGTCTGGGAACTTCCATATATTGCAGGTGTGGCCCTAAAAAAGCAAAAAAAAAAAAAAAAAAAAAAAAAAAAAATTTACATGCATTATTTAAGAAGCCAACAGATATTCCATTTTTCACTTTTCACTTGCTCCCTCATTTTACTTTTTTTTTTTTTTTTGCTTTTTAGGGCCACACCCTCAGCATATGGAATTTTAGGCTAGGGCTTGAATTGGCCACAGCGATGTGAGATCTGTGCCGACAGCTCATGGCAATGACAGGTCCCTAACCCACTATGTGGGCCAGAGATCAAACCCGCATTCCCAGGAATACTGGTTGGGTTCGTTACCACTGAGCTACCTCAGGAACTCCTGCTTCCTCATTTTAAAAGTATCTGCTCATTTTACAATTTTTTCTTGGAATAAATCTAACAATCAGAAGGAACCTAGGTTGTTTTGGACCTTTCTCCTAAGTCTGAATATACTTAATTGCTACTGATATTACAGAATGTTTATCATCAATCTACTTCTGAGAAAGCTCTGAAGATTTTTCATTAAACAGAAGTCATATGTGTAGAGTATGACTCTTTTCTGCATAAACCATGTAAGTTCTGTAATCTGAATTATCCCTTGTGATCCTCTAGCATCTTCTTTGTCAAAGCATTCCTAGGTCAACAAAAAAAGAG
Source organism: Catagonus wagneri (assembly GCA_004024745.2). NCBI lineage: Eukaryota > Metazoa > Chordata > Mammalia > Artiodactyla > Tayassuidae > Catagonus > Catagonus wagneri. Next base: position 7,563,540 of record PVHT020000254.1, on the reverse strand, counting down.
GGCAAAATAACGTAGGTCCTCAGACAGACACTGAAAAGCCAGATGTCAGTGTGGAACTCATTTTCCTACAGATGCGTATTTTATTCAAATAGAGATAACCTATGCATATGCCCAAGTATCAAAAATAAAATTATACTGAAAAGCAGTTATGGTATAATTAATTTGAAATAAATATATAAAATGATAATTAAAATAGAGATCCTTTAGTAATAATGAGTAAAATGAGTAATAATGGTTATTTTTCTCCAGGACTACACAGAAAATAACAAGGTTCACTTTCTTTACAATAAAATCCTCCCCCGCCACCAACCCTGTAAATCACTGATCTAGTCTTCATTCCTATAATTTCTACTTTTCCAGAATGTCACGTAACTGGAGTCATATGTATGCAGCCTTTTGAGTCTAGCTTCCTCGTTTTTTTTTTGGTCTTTTTAGGGCCACACCCACAGCATATGGAGGTTCCCAGGCTACGGGTCTGATCTGAGCTATGCCAGCTGGCCTATGCCAGAGCCACAGCAACGCCAGATCCGAGCCACGTCTGTGACCTACACCACAGCTCACAACAACGCTGGATCCACAACAACGCCGGACCCACTGAGCAAAGCCAGGGATCGAACCTGCAACCTCATGGTTCCTAGTCAAATTCATTTCCTCTGAGCCACGACGGGAACTCCGAGTCTGGACTCTTTGACCTAGCATAATGTGTTTGAGAGTCATCCTCATTGGTTCACACTGCAATAGCTCATTCCTTTGTGTTGCTGAATGGATTTCATCATATGGATGTACCAGTTTGTCCATGCATTCACCAGCTGAAGGACATTTGAGTTGTTACTAGTTATTAGTGATTATGAATCCCATGAGTTTTTTTTTTTTTTTAGGGCCGCACACGTAGCATATGGAGGTTCCCAGGCGAGGGGCCTAATTGGAGCTACAGCTGCCGGCCCAAGCCACAGCCACAGCTACAGCCACAGCCACGCCAGATCTGAGTTGCGTATGTGACCTACAACAACAGCTCACGGCAATGCCGGATCCTTAACCCGCTGAGTGAGGCCAGGGATTGAACCCGCAAGCCCATGAGATTTTTTTTTTTTTTTTTTAATTTTTAATTTTTTGGCTACCCTACATCATATGGAGTTCCTGGCCCAGGGATCATATCTGTACTGCAGTTGTGACCTACGCCGCATCTGTGGCAATGCCAGATCCCTTAACCCACTGCTCTGGGGCCAGGAATGAAACTCAGGACCTGGCACTGCAATGACACCACCAACTCCATTGAACTATGGTGGGAACTGCAGAGATTTTTTTTTAAAGTGAAGAATTAAGAAATATACAAGAGTCCAATCCACACAGCCACAAACGAAAATGTAAAACACATATACTTTTTAAGTAAGGGATTTCTAGGGTTAAAAAAATGCCCAGGTTTCAGTTTTTAGGATAGAAAAATAGATTTCACCAGTTCCTTCACTTTTTTACTCACCCATGTTTGCCAGAAGGCAGATGGCAGCTTGTACATCCACTCCTGCGTACACATCTGCTAGTGAACTGACCACTGGCAAGCAAAGTGTATGCACTCTGATTCTCCGCTCACCTGGTAAAAGGATGAATCCATGTCATTGCAAAATACATTAGACCAAGAAAGAAATAAGCAAACAGGTCGAAATATTATTCAAGTTGTTGTTTTGACTGTACTAAAACACCAGTAGGATTTTGAAATGTAAAAGCCAAGTTTTACAATGAACATGTTTTAAAGAAATTAAACACTCTCCAAATTTGAACACAGACTATGAACATATACTATATTTTGTATATATATAGCTGAACATTAGGTTCTGGTTTATCTTAATACTACGCATTCTAAATTATATGCAACATAGTAAAATGTCACAAAACTTCGGCTGTGAAGTAACAAATGTAGGCCTTAAGTGCTGTGCAGAATTTCTTATGTTATGGGGGCAAAAATAATGTTCGGGATGACACAGGTGGATTTAGTGCAAGTTATTTTGATAGTACGATCCTGGGAACACAAATCTTCCACAAGTCAAAAAAGATACTCTTTAAAGATTCAAAGATGATTTTAAAAAAAAGAACAGAACATATTTCCGATTAACTACTATAAATTGTATTACTTCCCGCTGTGTGTTCACTCTTTCTCCCCATTCTCCCAGCATATGAAAGGAGGGGAGTTACTGTGCAGGTAGGTTCTGTTTCATTTCTGCTAACATTACCTTTGCTTGATGTATACAATAGGGCTGTCTGAAAGCACACCAAGGCAGTATCTGCCAAACTTTCTTCAATTGATAGCTGTACCGCAAATCCAGCATCAGGATTGATGTTGGCAAGGGATAACAAATCAGTGGAACGGACAAAGAAGTTTCCATGAAAAGTGTGCATTGAAAGACCTGGGGAAGAGAAAACTTGTTACAAAAGATGAGGTAATAGTAGTACTTTTACCTTGGGCTAAAGCTACTCTTTAAGAGAAAAAAATACAGTGTTCCTGTGTGGCTCAGCAGGTTAAGAATCCGGCGTTGTTGCTGCTGTGGTGGGGGTTCGATCCCTGGCCCGGAGAACTTCCATCTGCACTGTGTGCAGCAAAATATAAATACATAAAATAAAAGTTTAATAAAATAAAATAAAAATATCTCTGGCTTTGAACCAAAAGGATAATTACGCAGTTGCACTGTATTGTTGATAAAGATGTTAAAGTATCAGTTCCAGGGAGTTCCTGTTAAGGCTCAGTGGTTAGAGAACCCGATTAGCACCTATGAGGATGCATGTTTCGACCCCTGGCCTTGCTCAACGGGTTAAGAATCCGGTATTGCTGTGAGCTGTGGTGTAGGTCACAGATGCAGCTCGGATCCCGTGTTGCTGTGGCTGTGGTGTAGGCCGGCGGCTACAGCTCCGATTGGACCACTAGCCTGGGAACCTCCATATGCCACGGGTGTGGCCCTAAAAAGACCAAAAATAAATAAATAAATAAATAAATTAATTAAATATCAATTCCAAAAAACCAATGCAATTTATATAAAGGGAGACTATATCTAACTTGTATTGACAACTAGTCTTGTAATATTTTCTTATAGGTAACTTGAAGTCAGATGAAGACCTAATGTACAAATGAAGATTTAAAAAAATGAGAGTTACTGTACAACTTACTTAAGAATTAAAGTAAGGGATGAGAATCCTTCCAGCACACCATTCACATAAAATGCAGATACTGTAAACCGAAAACCATTTGAATGACTAGGAAGGCAAAGATTCTGAATTTGACGATTTTTACCTAAGAGCTTCCCTATTCCTCAAATTCTTCTGAAATCACCTCGAATATGGGTTTTCTTTTAGGTTCTTCCTAATAAAGGAAAACCTTATCTTTGTCCACTTATTCAAATTACTTAAACAGGGCAATGATTATTTAATAATTATATTGAAAATAGGGTACAGCTAACTGGATCAAGCAGAAGATCATTATTATAGGTAGTCACAGATTGTTAAAAACTAAGTGCTTATTAACTCTGACAAAAGTATATGATATAATTTCATACCTTTAGTACACCTTATTCTCATAACAGCTTCAAATCCAATTTTTCTTGTGAGATATCGTTTCAGATCTTTTTGTAACTTTTCTGCTTGTGAAGGATTGTGAGTACAGTGGAAAGATGGGTAATAATAGATGCACCCTGCAGAATACTTAGACATGCAAGCTTTAGAGAGAAATATAAAAAGTATTAGCTACAGAAACAATATTCCACTTGTCCAATAGTAATGTAGATTCAATATTACAAAGAAATTTAAGTAATAATGGAAAAAAACCTAAAGCCGTCAAAATGGGGATAACATAAATCTGAGAAACAAACACCTGTAAAATATAATATACAGTAAGGTTTACTGTTGAGCAGAATGGTAAGGGAATTATATTAATAAAAAAGAACCATAATAACACTCTGTATTTGTTACAGTGCTTTAAAGTTCATTGGTAATTTTCATAGACATTATCTAATTTACGTCTTTCTCCCAAAACTATTAAGAACACTTAGTAAAGAGTTTTTACTAATTATATGCTAAAAACATTTACATAAACAGATAAACACAATGATATCTCCTTACCTAGAGAAGCAAGATCCGAATACTGTGAACTTAAAAGGAACAGATCCACTGCAGTCTGTTGGCCTGAGCAATCTAAAGCGAGTTTCTTATAAAAATCTGTTGCAGGGCCAAGATGTTGTACAACCTAAGTCAACAGGTTATAAAGTAAGAATGAGAAACCTTGAATTATGCATATATTTCTATCTGTTACAAGAAAGAAGAAGATATCCATTGTCCCCTTTCAAACGAAAGAGTTTTTAAAATGAGTAGGCACAGATTTCCTATAATAATTGTTAACATTTATAAAGCGCGTATGTGGCAGCACAGATGATTTAGTTATTTATTTTTATTTTCTTAAATTTTTTGTCTCTTTATTAGGGCTGCACCTGCAGCATATGGAAGTTCCCAGCCTAGGGGTTGAATTGGAGCTACAGCTACTAGCCTAAACTACAGCCACAGCAATGCCAGATCCGAGCATGTCTGAGACCTACACCACAGCTCATGGCAACATGGGATCCTTAACCCACTGAGCGAGGCCAGGAACTGAACCAGCATCCTCATGGATACTAGTCGGGATTCTTAATCTGCTGAGCCACAATGGGAATTACAATGTTTTATATAAATTAAAGTACTTAAGCCTCATAATAACATGTATCTCATAGAGTTATCAACATTTTACAGATGAGGAAACTGAGGCCAAAAAAAAAAAAAGTAAACTTGACCAATTACATAGTTATTGACTGGTAGATGTTGGGTAAACCCAGGAAGTGTGGCTTCAGAGTGCTGTTACCTATTATTATGTGATAATTATCATATAACAACATGAAAGAGTAACAGATTAAGGAAAGTTTTTCATGCTGGTATGAGGAGACTTGAGCTGAGGAGGTGGCACTGAAGAGGAGTTAAGAATGCAAGAGCAGGAGTCCTCTTGGGGCACAGTGGGCTAAGGATCTAGTATTGTCACTGCCATGGCATGGATTTGATCCCTGGCCTGGCAACTTCCACATGCCATGGACGTGGCAAGAAAAAAAAAAAAAGGAATGCAGGGGCAGGGCTTCAAGTTCTTAATTACCATGCTACATTGCACAACAAAATTTTTCAATCTTCTTAACTACAGTTTATGATTATTATATTAAAGTTTAAAACAGAACAGATACTTAAGGTTTTCAATTCCAATCAGATAGAGAATATTTCTGGAAGTCAAATGAGAAAAAAACAACCCAACCCCAAACTGTATCAAAGAATCAGCAAAAACTTTCCTATGTTTAAAACAACTGAGTATTCTGTAATGGATTACAATGGGTCAATGAACTAAAATGCTAGCTGTAACTGTTGATAAGTTAAAAAATATCCTAATTGTCCTAATTTATTTTGGAATTAGCTTCCTTCTCAAAAGCAATTTAAAAACACACTTGCTATAAAAAGGAAAATATCGTACTATTCTTCTCTAGCAAATTGGTAAAGAATAAAAAAGTAACAACACTTACTGATGACTAGAGGATGAGAGTCATTAAGAGTAGAGGTTGTTAAAACCCCCAATAAGTAAAACACAATAATAATTTAAATACAGTTTACAGTCATTGATCCAATAATTTCACTTCTAGGAATGTATCTTTAGGAAAAACTGAGTATGTGGCTAGAGATTTATGATGCTATTAAAACTGTTTAATTCATACTCATAACTAGTTGCAATGGCATTTTCTTACACATAAGTTGAGGTCAGACAAAACTTATGTACAGAACAGAAATGATTGTTCTAGCTCATTTATTACCTGAAATAAAGGAATAAAATACCCTGACCAAATCTTCATGCAAAACTCAAGTAAGATTCAGCCTCATTTTAATAGCGAAAACATTGGTGACAACTATTCACCAATTAATTGCTAGGAAGCAATTATTTTCATCAAGTTTTTCAGATTTACTATATATACACATGCTTTTTAGGGCTGCATCTGCAGCATATAGAAGTTCCCAGACTAGGGGTCGAATTGGAGCTGGGGCTGCAGGTCACAGCTACAGCCATGTAGGATCCAAGCCTCATCTGAAACTTACATCATAGCTCACAGCAATACCAGATCCCTAACCCACTAAGAGGGGCCAGGGATCAAACCTGCATCCTCATGGATACTAGCTGGATTTGTTGCTGCTGAGCCACAATGGGAATGCCTAAAAAATACTTTTTAAAGAGAATTTTTAAGGGCCTCAGAAAATGCTCACTATATACTCAATGGAAAGTCAATTAAAAATAAATAAAAAATACAAATATATGCCCAATTATGCTTATTTGCATTTGTATAATTAAATGATATCTTGACAGTGAGATAATGGATGATTCATATTTGTTTCCACTTTCTAAGTTTTATACCATGATTTATATTACCTTTATAATGAAAAAGTTTATTACTATGTGCATGTTAAATTGCATCTCAGATTCAGTTATTATCACTTATGAAATAGAAAAGAGCACTGGAGTCAGAAAATCAAGTCACATCTTTACCATTAAGTACGTTATTTAACCTTTGTTTAATCTGTTTCCTCATCTGTAAAATAAAAAGGTTAGAGTAGATAATTTCTAAATTTCTATGACATGTATACAAAGTAAAAAAGAAAATGAGTCAAACTCTTACCAGTTTTTTTGTTTCTTTGTTTTACTATTAATGAAGTAGAAAAATAGAATAACAGATAATTACACAGTCAACAGAGGTAGAAGACACCATCTTGAAGATGACAGAAATTAATATAAAATACCTTTGTGCTTGATCTCTGATTAGGATCTTCTCTGGACTGCAGAAGTCCTGCCCCCAAGGAAGGTAACTGTGTCTGAAATACAGACACACGGCCACCTGTTGGAGACATTAATTTAAAGGCAGCCTGAAGCGCAGGACCCAGGGCACTGTGTGTTTCTCTTGTATTGATGAACATATTTGGTAATGCATTCAATAAATCTTTTATAAGCTGGGAAAACAAAGATTAAAAGTTGAATTACTGAGAAAGGCAAGTCAATATTCTTCTTTAAAACATTCCAGAGTAGAGTATGTGCCATTATATTCTGGAGGACGGTAAAACTGAGTAGTCAACAAATAGGCCAGCTACATTGTTTACTGCAATGTTAATATACACCAAGTAAACACATGGTCAGTATTTTAGTTATCAGCTGAAGTAACAAATCTTTAACACTTGAAGAAAAAAGAATCAATCTTACCTCTTTACTTTCATATAGATTCACAAGTAAGCTATCCGGTGTAGGTAGAAAAACATCTATAGGGAAAACATATATTTTAACCAAAAGATAAATTAAGTCAAAAGAATTTAGAATAAAAAAAAAAATCTTGTTTTTCTAAGGCCATACATGTAATGGGTACCATAATACTGCTTAATTAAATACATATACTCTGTATGTATTGTGTGTGTGTGTGTGCGTGCTTGAAAATGTATATGTATGTACACAGGTGTAAAAAATTTAGAATCAAGTATATTCCATGAAAACAATTATTCTAAAACAAATATCAAAGTGAGCCAAATTATCCTTATGAAAGATGGACTGTAAAATAAAGTGGCCTTAATTCCAAAATTCTGTAGTTAAAAAGTTTCATTTTATTCACTGCTTACCATCTATATCAGATACAATCAACATTTGAGGCTGTGATAATCCTTCTTGTAAATTGTAGAAATGAACAGTGCTATCAAAGGTCATGAATCCTATTCTTGTTCGTGAATCTCCAGGAAGCCTAAGGACAGAAATGATAATTTTAAATTTAAAGTGCTGGAGTTCCCATTGTGGCGCAGAGGTAAGGAACGCGACTAGTATCCATGAGCACGCGGGTTTGATCCCTGGCGTTGCCCAGTGGGTTAGTATCTGGCATTGCTGTGAGTTGTGGTGTAGGTTGCAGAGGCAGCTTGGATCCCACGTTGCTGTGGCTCTACCTGTGGCCAGCAGCTGCAGCTCCAATTCGAACCCTAGCCTGGGAACTTCCATACGCCTCACTTGTGGCCCTAAAAAGCTAAATAAATAAATAAATTCAAAATGTTATTTATAACATTTTATTTTTAAAAAATAACATAGTAAACTAAGTCTAAGAAAAATTATATATGCCTTTTTATAGAGCACAAAAAAGTTATCCTTATCTAAATCAATATATATCAGAAAAGAGTAAGTATAAAACAAGTCATTTTCAGATGAAACCACTGACATGTTTAGAGTTACACTGATGCAAAACAGATTTTAACATGAAATTTTAAATAAAAACCACATTTAGGGATTCTGAGGCATTTTATCTATCACTAACCTTTTAAAGATTTTCTCCTGGAACTTGAAATTCAAAAGCCAATGATACAGCAAATTCGAATACATTACTATTTAAAAGCCTATCAAGCTTTCCTTATTAATAAGAGAGATGCCTTATCTGGCAAAACTATATTTCTAAGTACCAGCAACTATGTTAACTGATGTTATGTAATTTATTGTTTTAGCGATATTTCAAAAATATTTCTGAATATTTTTAAGATGCCAAAATAGTGTGCATCAAAGTAAAAAGCATTATAACTATTATGAATGATGAATCAGGGTATTCAGAGTCTGCAAACTAGGTCAAAAAACATTTCAGAGAACAGAATACAACAAACTATGTGGGTATTTAGCTTACCAATAGCGGCCAAAATTTATGTTGTTTATACAGACAAATTTCTTCACTTTGCGATTTCTAAGGTCATTAAGTATTAGGGTCATTTGTTAACCACAGCAGAGACTCCTTCCTTATCTATTCTACCCCAAGGCCAACACACAGAGTTGAGTTAGAACTGCTCTAGCTTCAAATTCCTCATTTTCAAAGTCATATCCATAGCCTTTTCCATCCTATCACCTGTACCTTTTTTGTTTTGACTTTCCTAACATTTTATTTTCCACTCCAATCAAATATATATGTATTTTAAAGCTATTTTCCATTCCCAGTTTTTATCCTTCTGATTTTGCATAGTCTATTTTTTTACTTTTTAATTTTTTGTTTTTTTATAGCCATACCCACAACATATGGAGGTTCCCAGGCTGGGGTCTAATCGGAGATGCAGCTGCTGGCCTACACAACAGCAACATCAGATCCGAGCCGCATATGCAACCTACACCACAGCTCATGGCAACGCCAGATCCTTAACCCACTGAGCGAGGCCAGGGATCAAAACCCGCAACCTCATGGTTCTCAGTCGGATTTGTTTCCACTGCGCCACATGGCAACTCCATGCACAGTCTATTTAACTTGCAAATAGATCACACATCTTTATTGGACTGGCTCCTATTTCTAGGCCTATATCTTCATACTCTTCCAGCAACTGAATCCTTCAGTCATTATTTCTGATGGGTGTTGGGGTAGAAAAGGAAACGTACAAACAACTTGGTTTTCCAGAGATCTGGAAGGTGCATTTTTTTAAGTTAGCTAAAATGAAAATGACATTCCTTTTTAACTTTTGTTCTTTTAAAGTTGGTTGTGTTAAGCATGATTACTATTAGTAGACACACAGGCAATAATTAGAGCCAAGTATAAGCAACCATCCTATACCGTTTCCACTTCCAAAAGCAGCTCAATTTCTAATGTGCCAGTTTAGTTTCTGGCTTCCTGAAATATCCAGCACAAGATCAATTCCCTCTTTCCCTTTATCTAATGGCTCATTTTTTCATTAGCACATTTGAAATTATCTTATGAAAAACTCTTTCCTCAGGCATAAACTACAGCTGTATTTCTCTCATCCAGATCCTTGATACGTTGGCTAAGTCAAATTTTCTGGGCTCTAGTGCTCAGATCTGCTAAGTCAGAGGGGTAGTTAGATGAGATTTAAATTCCTTAAGTATTAAAACTTTTATGACTTTAAGATTCAGATATCAAGTCATAAATCATAATAATCTAAGTGGAAGGATCTTTATTATTTTAAAGTAGATAGGACATAGTAATACATAAATGAAATCAAACTTAATAAAACTTAACTCCACAAACTGCTAATAAACACTTCACACTTAAATACATTTATAAATAGTCATATATATATATATACACACATACACGCATACTGTAAGTGGAAAAATTCTTACTTGTCTAGATTTTCTAACAATGACTGGCACAAAATTGTCAAATATCCAGCTTCCACTGCATTATGAGACACATCTAAAACAAACAAGTAAACTGCGGGTTGAGGAGGACGAAGCTGAAAGGAATAGAAATAATGTAACTAAATACTAGGTATAACTTATTCTTTTTATATCACAATTACTACTATATACTGACTGAGTATATTATAAAATGTATATATATAATACAGATAGCACTGATGTTTTCTAAGACCTTATTTGCTAATGAAAATGACATTCCTTTTTAACTTTTGTTCTTTTAAAGCTGGTTGTGTTAAGCATGATTAGGCAGTAATTACACAACAATGGTTAAATAGACAGGCTAAATGTCTTCCTGATAGTGTTGGCTGAGATATCTTTCCAAGAAAAATTAAGCTTATTTACTATTTATTTAATATTAACCACTATATCCCTACTGTACTCCTAAAATCACTTATTTTTTTAATACCTGAAATCACTGGTACTGTTGGGTCACCTGGTGGCAGCTGAATGCCAAAAATTAAGTGCTATGTGATGGCATTCTAAGTATGTTACGTCTTTATGTATTAGAGATATTTAATGACGTATTTATGAGTTAAATGATATGATGCTGGGGTAAGTATTTAATAAGCCCCAGGGTGGGGGGAGGGAAGGAAGGGAGGACTGAGGTAGACTGGGGCTGGATGAAATACATTTAGCAAAAGGTTGATAATCACTGAAGCCTGGTGATGGGTTTAGGATGGCTCATTACATCACCTTCTCGTCTTTGAAGTACACTTAAAAATTACTGATACAAAAGTTAAAATAAGTGGAAATATTGAGTCTTTCTAAGAAGATATTCCAATGAAGAATCATATGGGTCATACGGTAAAAATTAAAGACTGCTTCTTGCTTCACCACTTCAATTAGATTAAGATTCGTAAGGGGCCAGAACTGAGTTGGAAACGTATTAAGTTGTAAAGAAGGCAAGAAGCTGAGAGTAAAAGTGACCAAAAGAAAGCTTACTATAGTTAATATGGCAACAGAGAAGAAAATAACAGTTCAGTGGGCAGATGCTAAATTGGACACAAAAGGACTCCTTCCACCCCCCCCAAAAAAAACACTACACATAAAGAAAGAAGTTGGCCAAGCACATCAGTTGTCCCTGTTCACCTTTTCCCAGTAGTAACACTTTACATTTATGCAGACAACAAAGATTAGAAATGAGGATACAGAAGAGATAGAAGTTATTAAAAAAATATTTAAACTGAGTAGAAATAATAAAGAAGATGAGCAGAACTTAGGCAAAGAGTTTGTTTTTGTAAGTGGAAAAGCAGAATGAAATCTGAAGAATCAGCATAATTAAAGAACAGGTAGAATTTTATGAGAAAATGGAAAGAGAAAAAGCAGAACTGAAGCTATCCATTTATCCTAATACCTATACTGGGTGAAAAAGTAAAATGGTGATATCTTTAAGAGCTTTAAAAGGGCAGTTTTTGACAAAAACTTATGAATTTTTATGTTTAAGAATTTTAAATTATAAATGGGGAAAAGAATATTTATATTCACTCCATGCAAGAAATCCAATAAAAATGGCAACAAACTATAGATGCTAGTGTTCATCATAAAACATTACCAATGTTTGATATAACTTCTAGGATATCAAGGAATCTTTACAAAGAGTTTCCTATTTGTTAAGTATAAACTTTCAGCACTATTTCAAAAAATTCATACTATGGACAAATTCAAAATTATGGTAAGAATTCACTTAACACCAAATTACAAATGACCAATACAATTGCATCCCATGACTAATTTTAGCCCTGAATAGTTACCATATAGTCTGAAGAAGCAATGAATTCCACTGTTGAATTCTGAACTTCTGGCCGCTTATGAGGCTCTCCATAAGATCGGGTAAGGGGGTTATACATAAATTCTTCAGGAACTAGATAAGATTAGGAATCCAGTACAAATTTAGTAACATAATTTGTAACAAAACACAAATACATGCCTAGAAATAAATACCCCTACTATCAATATCTGTAGGTTTACAACAGTTCTGTGAATATCCAATGATAAAAACTGATCCTTTTAAAAAATAAATCAGAAGGACAAACTTATTTTCTGAAATCGGGTGAGAAAATCAGGACTTGGGCAACCTTCCTTCTTAGGCTTCCATCTTATTTATTATATCACATGGCATGGAAAAGACAGGAACACAAATCTTGAAAGCAGTAATACTACAAAGACCTAAGAAATGACTAAAGGGGACAAAAGATACACATGCACACATGTGTACACACACACTGGCAAAGATTTACACTGAGCTGATTGACTCAAAAGTACAAACAGAAGGCAACCTTAACTTGTCGGGGTCAAGCACAATGTCTGCATGATCTCATCTAAATGCCCTTCACTGCTTGTTTTACGAATTCGTTTTACCTTGCCCTCCCTTGTCCCTCTCTTCATTATCAATCATCCCCTTGGACAGCCAAAGTGAAGTATCCTTAGTCTACATTCTCTCCATTAAAGGTGGCATGAGGGTTTTTAAAGGAATGAGAAGAGAGACCAGATAATGGCCAAAATGTCAGAATGCTTAAAATAATATTAAATACACTGATTTTAAGAATCTGGACTCACCATCATTAACTCTATAGCACAAATTGCATTTCCATCTACGCTGATCAATGAAGGATACAAAAGGGTTGATATATGTTCGACAAGATCGGCACCTCACAATGGTATTGGATGTTATCACTGGTAATTGCTAGGAAGTAAAACAAAGATGTTGTAGCAGAAAAAGCACCCAGAGGAAAATGGACCACACACTGCTCTGCGACACATACAGATGAGAAACCACACCTCTGTTTTGAAATTGGAGCATTTTAGTAAAATCCAGTGGTGTGTTGAGCAACATCAGTAGCTATCAAATTTTTTTTCCTCCTCTGCCAAACCATAACACTAAAGTCAAACCAAATGTAATGAAAGTTATTGACTGGCAAAAAAAGTTTGGTTGACATGAAAATAGAGTAACTCAAAGCTTACCAGCTAAACTCAAGAAATAACAGTGAGAGAGAAATATATACCACATAAAAATGCCTTTGTCTTTGCTGTCTGACTGCACCTAATACTAAGCTCTAAGGTGTGCTCGCTATTCAGTCACGTGGTCTTGATGGAGACCATGGCCACAAGAAACCAAACACAATATGCCTTAAAAACAATTCATCTTGGAGTTCCCGTTGAGGCTCAGTGGGTTAAGAACAACATAGTGTCCGTGAGGATGCGGGTTTGATCCCTGGCCTTGCTCAGTGGGTTAAGGATCCGGTGCTGCTGCAAGCTGTGGTGTAGGCAAGCTGCCGCGTAGGTCACAGACGTGGATTGGATTCAGTGTTGCCGTGGCTGTAGTGTAGGCCTGCATCTGCAGCTCCAATTTGACTCCTGGCCTGGGAGCTTTCATATGATGTAGGTGTGGCCATAAAAAGGAAAAAACAGAAAAGAAAGGAAAAAACAAAACAATACATCTCTTGATGCTTAGCTGGGGAAAGGAACTTTATATTCAGTATAAGAAGTTTAGGAAGTTCCCGCCGTAGCTCAGCAGAAACAAATCTGACCAGTATCCATGAGGATTCGGGTTCAATCCCTGGCCTTGCTCAGTGGGTTAAGGACCCGGTATTGCCATGAGCTGTGGTGTAGGTCACAGACATAGATCTGGTGTTGCTGTGGCTATGGTGTAGGCTGGCAGCTGAAGCTCTGATTGGACCCCTAGCCTGGGAGTTTCCGTATGCTGCAGGTGCAGCCCTAAAAAGAAAAAAGAAAAAAATATATAAGAACTTTGGAAAAACGATGCGTATTATTTAGCTCCCGAAATTAATCCCTGATAACATTTTAGTGTATTTCTTTCTGGGCTTTTTTTCTCCTTATCTATATTTATCTTTGTATTTAAATTTTTCACATAATTTTAATTAAAGTAACTACACACCATTTTTGTGAAAAAATTAGAAGTACATTTAACTGAAAATGATAAAATAAAAAATTATCCTGAACTCTACATCCCAGAGGAAGCCACTGTCACCAATTTTATATATACACGTCCAGAAGGTACCATACATAGAATATGTATTTAGACACAAATTTTCACTATGAGTATTTAACTATCTGGGTTTAGAGATAAAGGTCGATACTATACTACAGGTGATAAAATATTATTTACTGAATGAATGAGTTCAAAATACTTATTGCATATTATAACTATTTTATTTTCTATTCACTTTACTCCTCTCTAGAATTATGTTTTGTTTTGTTTAGGGTCACACCCATAGCAAATGGAAGTGCCCAGGCTAGGGGTCCAATAAGAGCTGTAGCTGCCAGCCTACGCCACAGCCACACCAGATCCAAGCCACATCTGTGACCTACACCACAGCCAACGGCAATGCCGGATCCTTAACCCACTGGATTAAACCTGCGTCCTCATGGATAATAGCTGGATTCTTAACATGCCACAATGGGAACTCCACTTTGCTCCTTTCTACCCATCCTAGTAGGAAGGTAAGCTCCATAAAGATGTTTATGAATTTGTATCCTCAGCATCCAGCATGAGAGGTAGTCAATAATCATTTTCTGGTTGAATGAGAGAAAAGAAACTCCATAGCAATAAGAGGGTAGAAAAGCACAGTCACAGAAGTAATGCAAATTAGAAAGGATAAACAAAATGTATCTGGATTAACTTTATTTCTGAAGCTTAGAAATTTTAAATACAACACATCTGCATGAAATACCAGAAGTACGTGTAAAAGTCCAGCAAGCTGGGTATTAAATCAAATTGACTGTGAAAACTTAAAAAAGTAACGTTTTGTTTTTGATTTTGGCCATGCTGGAGGCATGTGGAAGTTCCTGGGCCAGGGATGGAACCTGAGCCACAGCAGTGATCCAAGCCACTCCTGCATTAACAATGCCAGACCCTTCACCCAGAGCCACAAGGCAATCCTGAAAAAGGAGTGTTTTAATTCAAGAGACTTGAAGTTTTTAGACTTTATTACAAAGGTTATTTTGTTAATAGAGTTAGGAAGAATCATACAGTATCTGCTCTGACTGTATATCACCACTGCTGTTTCCTTTATGTTTAAAAAAGAGGAATTCCCGCTGTGGCACAACACAATCAGCGCTATTTTGTGAGTGCTGGGATGCAGGTTCGATCCCCGGATAGGCACAGTGAATGGGTTAAGGATCTGGTGTTGCAGCAGTTGTGGCTTAGATCTGATCCCTGGCCAGGGCAGCCAAAAAAAAAAAAGGGGGGGGGGACTCCCAAAGTTTTATCTGTCCTCTATAGCCTTTCCAACTTCCAAAACTAGTAATCTTCCAAAACCCAGCTCAGATCTCCTCACTTGTGGAAATATTTCTGTTACTGTACCCAGAGGAAACTCCTTCTAATACTGCATTCACTACCCAAGCACCTCATCAAATTTGATTAGTTACGTGTATTAGTTATCCTGCACTATAATTATGTTTTTATATCCTTGTCCTCTGTTAGATAAGAATTTCTTAGGAGCAAGGTTAATGACTTAATTATCTTGGTATTCCAGTGTTTAGTTTAGGGCCTGTCACAAAGCTGGTGACAGAAAATGTTTGCTGAATTGAATTTTATAGAAATGATTAATTCTAACTTCCAACAAAAGAAAATGAAAAAATTGTAAGAAAATATAAAACCTAAATACCTTGCACATAAGTACACAGGTCAGTACCCACAAATATTTTAAAATAGGTTACTTTACCGTTAGGTCTCTGAAGGGATGTAACAACAATCCTAAAGGAAGCTTAGCCTTATTCAGTAAAGCCTGTGTCTGTGGAATATTTGTCAAAGTACACCGAAACGAACTGCAAAAATATAAACAACACACACTTCGTTAGCTATTAGGAAAAGAAAAAGAATACTGATATAGATACTTATTGTAGATAACTGAACATTTAAGAGCATATGTGAAAATCATCTGAGTATGTTACATAACTGCAATTTACATGTCAAAAGACTTAAATTAAGGCTTCTTGTGAAACCACCCTCACCCCTGATCACAAGTCAGAAGGAAAGACTTCTTCCTCTGTGCTCTGAGGTCTGTTTATGCTTCTGTGGTACCTATTAGTCTGATCTGCTTTAGCTGGTTTAACTTTATCTTCTCCATTTGAGATCACAGACCATTTGGCCCTTGTGTCACCCTAGCACTGCTCCTTTCACAGAGCAAGTGTTTATAACTTACTAAGTTGTAAGTTAAGGTCCGCAGACACAGGATCAATAAAGGAGCAACCAAAGAGATAAGAAGCAGAGGTACCAGAAGGCGGGAAAGGAATTTTAAGAGTGGTTGACAATGTGAAGAGATAGCCAGACGTGCTAATTCCAGGCTGGTGGTGTTCCTTGAATAAACATATCAAGCTGGTTCCTGTTTCAGGACTTCTGCACTTGCTCTTCAAGCAGCAGGGCACACTCTTTACCCAAAGTCACAATTCGCTGGCTATTTCATTCAGATCTCTATTCAAATGTTAACTCCTTGGGAAAACCTATCCTGACTCCTCAATTTAAAACAGTCACCCTCCACCTTTATTAACAGCCACTTGACAGCAATACTCTGAAATTATATTTTATATCCATTGGTTTGACTGTTCACAGTATGTTTTTTTTCTAATAGGACCGGTCTGCCCGAGATGGAGAACTTTGTCTTGTTTACTGCTCCATTCCCAGCACCTAGAAACAGTGCCTGGAACCTAACTTAGAAGGCATTCAGTAAATACTTACTGGCTGATACATCTTAAAATGTAGGCACGATTATTATTCCTGTTTTACAGTTGACAATACTGAGACTTTGAGAAGTTGAGTAACTGGCACAGTTTCATAGCTACTTATCAGTGGAACCATTGAACTCCAAAGCCTATTACTTTGCTTTGCTATTTTGATAAGAGATAATTTCACAGAAAACACAGAACTGAGTAGAAACACAGACACCATTCCCTACTTACTGTGATCTCCTATACATATACATATACTGTACTCACCTACTTGGGAGATGCCTAACCATTCACAGCACATGGCCATAAGCCATTTATTTACAGACCTGATAGCAACTTACACTCAGAAGGATGGGCAGCTATTTTCAATCTAGAATCAATGATTACACATTTTTATAGTGGTGATTTTGGCACTGCCTTAGGAACTAACGGGGCACTCGCAGGAGGGTGTGGCAGAAGAGGTGGAACCCTTAAGCACCTGCATTTTGTTTCCCGTATTGGGCATCTGTATAAGACTTCGGCTGAAAAAAGAGGAACCTTCAGCTTTTTTAAAAAGCTAGAAAACTATGGCCTTAAAAAAAAAAGTCTGTGTGTGTGTGTGTATACTTACATACGTGTATGTGTATCCTCTTTAACACTAATTCTAATGCAAGGAAGGAGTTCCTATGGTGGCTCAGTGGTTAATGAATCTGACTAGGAACCATGAGGTTGTGGGTTTGATCCCTGGTCTTGCTCAATGGGTTAAGGATCTGGCGTTGCCGTGAGCTGTGGTGTAGGTTGCAGATGCGGCTCAGATCCCGCATTGCTGTGGCTGTGGCGTAGGCCGGTGGCTACAGCTCCGATTAGACCCCTAGCCTGGGAACCTCCATATGCTGCGAGTGCGGCCCCAGGAAAAGGCAAAAAGACAGAAAGACAAAAAAAAATTCTAATGCAAGGAAGAAGACGACATTGTCTGTGAATCAGAGTCTACTTTGAGGAGAGATTCTACAGGCAGGAGGATGTCTTCTAAAAAGCATCTAGGTGCAGAAGAATATCCTATTCTTAGACAACAGAAGTACAGAAAGCAGGCAAGAACAGAGCACTTTTGGTTTAGGTTGCACTGTAAGGTGAGTAACAAAGCTCATTTACCCAGAAGATACATCAGGGGTTTGTGGCCACTCGGTGGAGGCTACCAACTAAACTTCTCCATGAGGTGAGGAAATACTCAAAAAAGAAAATCCAAATTGGGACTTCCCAATGTGACTCAGCAGATTAAGAACTGGACTAGTATCCATGAGGATGAGGGTTTGATCCCTGGCCTTGCTCAGTGGGTTAAAGGGTCCGTTGTCGCTGCAAGCTGTAGTGTAGGTTGCAGACGTGGCTTGGATCTGGTGCTGTTATGTCTGTGGTGTAGGCTGGCAGCTGCAGCTCTGATTCGACCCTTAGCCTGGAAACTTCCATAAGTCACAGGTGCAGCCCTAAAAAGAAAAATAAACTATTTATATAAACTAAAAAAAAAAAAAAAAAAGTAAGAAAAATTCCCTGGAAGTTCCCATCATGGCTCAGTGGTTACTGAACCAGACTAGCATCCATGAGGACATATGTTCAATCCCTGACCTCACTCAGTGGGTTGAGGATCCAGTGTTGCCATGGGCTGTGGTGTAGGTCGCAGATGTGACTCGGATTCCTCATTGCTGTGGCTGTGGCACAGGCCAGTGGCTACAGTTCTGACTGGACCCTAGCCTGCAGGTGCAGCCCTAGAAGACAAAAATACCTCCCCGCCCAGAAAAATTCCCTATCATTAGGTGACAGGGAATGAGAGTAGACAGCAACTGAGATGGAGACAGGAAAAAAGAACCTAAACTGAATTTTATACATTATTTTACAGAACTTCCACGTAAACTAAATTAGAGGAGTTCAAATTAAGAAAACTTCCAATCAAGGAATTACTATCATAGTACTTTTACTATTTTGAAGGTCATGCAATGTTTTCAACAAGGTTTTACTTACTAAAGATTGCAAAATTAAATACTTACTCTGGACTACAGTTTAATTTTTTGAGGTCTAAATTTAAGTTAGGTACTGGAGCCCAAACAGGAGTCATCGGTAAAATATTCCTCTCCTGAGTAAGGTTTACAGGTCTCAAGCTTTCTGGCTGTGTAGAACTCTGAAGACTCAATCCTCCCAAACTGGAGGAGAGCTGGTTCATACCAGGATACTGCTGAAAGAGGAATTCAAAACAAAAAAGAACAATATAACAAACATGGATACAATTTATTATACTACATATAAGATGTTAACATACAGAAAAGCAAGAAGATAAAAAAATTTAAATCTGGCTTTGTAACATTAGAATGATAACAGGGCAATTCAGATTAAGACATTCTTGAAAAAACTCAAAGCAAAAATACTGAATAAATTTAAACCTTTTTTGCGTAGTTAAACCTCACAACAAAATTTCAATAAGAATGCTTTTCAACATCAAGTATTTGGTTTCTCTGAATACCTTTTATATGGCAAAGGTAGGACAAATGCTTGTTTTCAAAATTTATTCAGGGAGTACCCATTGTGGCTCAGCAGTAATGAACCCAACTAGTACCCGTGAGGATGCAGATTCAATCCCTGCATTAAGGATCTGGCGTTGCCATTATCTGTGGCATAGGTTGGCAGCTGCAGGTCAGATTTGACCCCGAGCCTGGGAACTTCTATATGCTGGAGGTGCAGACCTAAAAAGAAAAAAAAAGGTTTATTCAATTTTCAGAATGAGTTGAAGCCATAGAAATGTTCAGTTTTATTTTTCTATTTCCTTTTATATGGTTATTATTCACTTTGAGGCACAAACTACTCCATCTTTGGCCAGTGAGAGCCCCCTTAAAGCTGACCCCTGGTGTCCCTTTGATTTGACTTTGTTGGTCTTAGTTAGCTTCCTTGCTTTCTGACATAACATTTTGTACTATTCCTCCTTCAGAACTTAAATTAGTCATTAATCCAAAAGAGAATCTTGGTTTCTTTTAAGTAAAATGGTATCTAGAGGCCATAATCTGGATAGTACAGGTGTTCACTCTAAGTGTGCCACTATTCCTTCCAGTCTACCATAGGAAGAGACAGAAAACATTCCTTTTTAAATAGAGGGAAAAAAATGAGTTCACAATGACATTTCCAATTCAAATTTAAGATGATGTTTTAACTTTTTGGATTTTATGCCTGTGTCACTCTTCTCTTTAGCTGACAATCTCGATTCCTAATGTTAACAGCCTTACTTACTTATTCTATACTATTATATACTATAACAGCTCCAGAATAACATTATAATATTACCATAAATGTCAGGTTATCAAATTAGATTTCTATGTAGTTCTTCTTGTCCTTAAATTATTTCCAACTGAGGTTCAAGATTAGTTACATTGGAGTTCCCATCGTGGCTCAGTGGAAATGAATCCGACTAGGAACCATGAGGTTGCAGGTTTGATCCCTGGCCTTACTCAATGGGTTAAGGATCCGGCGTTGCCGTGACCTATGGTGTAGGTCGCAGACACAGTTCAGATCCCATGTTGCTGTGGCTCTGGTATAGGCCGGCAGCTATAGCTCCTACTAGACCCCTAGCCTGGGAACCTCCAAGTGCCATGGGTGCCACCCTAAAATGACAAAAAGACAAAAATAAATAAGTAAATATTAAAAAAAATAAAAGATTAGTTAGATCAATACTTTTTCCTATATCAAAATATATCCAACCTAATAAGCCGCTTCATTTGTTTTACTGGCTTTTAATTCTTAAGGGTTGCTTTTTATCTTTTCTCACTTAATAATGCTTTTTGAGTAAGCATAAAATTTATATAATTCTAATGTCAAGGCTCTACACTCGGGAGTTCCCTTCATGACTCAGTGGTTAACGAATCCGACTAAGAACCATGAGGTTGAGGGTTCAATCCCTGGCCTTGCTCAGTGGGTTAAGGATCTGGCGTTGCCGTGAGCTGTGGTGGAGGTTGCAGACGCGGCTCAGATCCCGTGTTGCTGTGGCTGTGGCGAAGGCCGGCAGCTACAGCTCCTGTTAGACCCCTAGCCTGGGAACCTCCATGGGCCGTGGGTGTGGCTCTTCATGAAGGCAAAAAGACATAAAAAAGAAAAAAAAGACTCTACACTCATTCAGAGATATCTTGTTTTGCTATTGATCCTTCCCACTAAGTTAACTACATTTATTAATTTTTGGTTTAGTCTTCTGTTGTCCTTAACCCACTGAATGAGGCCAGGAATCAAACCTGCAACCTCATGGTTCCTTGCTGGATTCGTTTCCACTGTGCTATGATGAGTACTCCTTGGACTGAACTTTAAATGACATTTAGAAATTACTGTTAATTTTGCTGGATATGATAGCAGTATTATGGTTTGCAAAAAATGGTCTTTTCCATCTCTCTGCCTCCCCTTGCCCAGGATTAACTTTAAAATCCTCAGCAAGAAAAGGTGTGTGTGTATGTGACAGCATGCAGGGGATAGGTGAAACAAGTATAGCAAACTGTCAACGGTAACTGAAGCTAATGATGCTAAGAAAAAAAAAGGATAATAAAAAAGGATTCTTTGAATTTTCAGTAGTGCTGAAAAAGATGAGAGAAAAAGTTATATAGATCAACATTATATAACAGAAAACCCCAAACAGACCCAAGTTTAGGGTAAGAATTTAGAATTTAAGAATCCTGGATATAAAATAAGGGTAGAATATTTAATCAATGAGAAAAAATTATTTAGAGTTAACTATTTTGGGGGGAAAATGAGATTTAACATTTATATTATATCCAAAACAAAATTTAAAAGATGCAAAAGTGGGAGTTCCTGTTGTGGCTCAGCAAGTTACAAACCCAACTAGTATCCACGAGGATGTGGGTTTGATCCCTGGCCTCGCTAAGTGGATTAAGGATCTGGCATTGACATGAGTTGCCATATAGATCTCAGACACAGCTCAGATCTGGTGTTGCTGTGGCTGTGGCATAGGCCAGCAGCTGCAGCTCCAATTCAAGCCCCAGCCTAGGAACTTCCACATACTGCATGTGTGTCTCTAAAAAGCAAAAAAAAAAAAAAAAAAAAAAAAAAAAAAAAAAAAAAAAAAAAAAAAAAAAATATATATATATATATACACACACACACATACACATGTGTAATATACACACACACACACACACATACACACTGAGGGAATTTTTCCCTAATCTTAAGGTTAAAAAGATCTTTTAAAGGATACAAGGTAAAAACACTAGAAATTATGACTATATAAAAGTTAACATTTCTCCAATGTAAAAAAGTACCATTAAAATTAAAGCAAATGTCGAGTTGGAAAAAAAAAAATTACTATATATATTACACAAAAATTTAATATCTTTATTACAAATAGCTTACAAACCAGAAAGACCTGAATAGAATAACAGTAAGAGAATATGAATGAACAGGGATTTCAGTTAAGATAGACAACTAATAATTATGAGAAAATAATTTTGCTTTAAAAAAATAACTCTTGGAATGCTTGTGCAAAACTGAGAATTGGGCAGTCACAGACACTTTTGCTGGGAATATAAACTGGTACATTATTTCTCCATACGTGACCACCAAATGGTGATCAATGACTGTCTGCTGGGCATTCTAACTTAATATGGCCCGTTCAACTCCCACTCACAGAACTATTTATTCCTCTGTCTTCACCATCTAAGTAAATATACTGCCCTCTACCCAGTTGCTCTGAAACAGTGGTGTTCCAACTGGACCAATAAAGCGATAAAGAAAATCTAACAAAATGGAAGGCAGGGAAATATGTACTATCCAACTCTATTTCTCCAGTGACTGCCTCTCCCGGTTTCCTTCCTCCTTCTCTGTTTTAATTCTAAGAGTAAATTCCAGGAACAAATGGTTTTCTTATTGCCCCCCTAATTTTCATTAGTTTACCATAAATTTCTATAAGGTTAGTCTACTAAGCAGTTTTTTATTATAAGTAGCATGCTCTTGCCATTTAAATTGTTTCCTTTTATTTTATTATCTTCTCAATAAATGTAAAAATACTTATTGTCCTATTTAAACTGATACGGTATTTAAGGGGTCACTCCAAGAAAGGTCAAGTCAAAATGGGTCACAGCAGTAATTATGAACAAATGTATGGATGAGGATTTACGCATGCAGAGACTTTTATCGATTTCAGTTATATGTCATGGAGATTTCTTCAAGTTAAGAGCTGGAACCCAAATTCCTAACTACACGTATACCATGTCATTTTTTGAGGCAAAAACCAGTTTAGTATTTTACAGTTAAATAATATTTAATTTCCTGACATAAAATTAATATCTTTACATTGCAGACCTTGAAAAATAAAAGTACAATGCAGAAAGAAAAACCACAGTTAATCCCTTTTATCTTTTTCTACGTATGCACACATAAAAAACTGGAATAAAATTCTATGTATGTCTCATCGAAGCTTATCTGTATTTGTACCTACAATTCATTTGAATCACCGGGGATCTGTCAGAAATGATGAGAGTTTGACAATTTTTAGAAACCTTATGTCTTTATATGACTACATACATACTTGAGCATACTGCTGGAGTCCAGAATATGGGCTACTGGGAGGTACTCCAGGATTAAGCGGCGCTGTGGCATTCTGATATCCAGGCTGAAGAGTCGGATAGCCATACCCAAACGGCTTAGCCATTTTTGAGGGCTGAGGAGCAGCAGGAGCTGGGGCTGGAGCAGAGTCAACGTCAGGAGCAGGATCAGGAGCAGGACTGCTTGCTGATGAGGAAAGCATGTCTAACAAAGGGAAAATCATGGTGTTAACTCCAGGAAGACTCTTGCTAAGCCATAACTTTTGGCACTTTCCTCTTCTAAAAAAACTTTTAATTAGGAGCAATTCTGAACATATATGAGAGTTCAGAAACTAGAATAATAAAACCCACATAGGTATCGGTCAGCGTTAATAATCATCAGTATTTTGCTAATCTTGTTTCACACATTCCTACCTCATCTTTATTTTATGAAAGTATTTATAAAAAAAACTCCATTTTGTATCATTTCACCGACAAAAGCTTTAGTTGGTACTTTTAACAGGTAAGGCCTTTATATTTACACATATTAAATATATTACATGTAATAAATATATATTAAAAAATTCCCTAGAAATTGGCTTTATTTGCAGATGCAAAACTGTGAAAGTATGAAAGACAGGGTAGAGAACAGGATCCAGCTCTGAAAACAATGTCTGGTATGGAATAGAGGCCAAATAAAATTTAATTAATGTTCTTCCTTTATTTAAATTTAAAACTAAAACTAAAACTTGATTAAAACTGTGAAAAAAAAATTGTAGAAAGTAATCATCATATACAACAGTAACAACAAAAAGAAGGCTTATTATACTACTAAACATAACCATTACTAACATTATTATAGACCGTTAGTCTTATTTTAAAGTCAAATCTAAAAATATCCATGTATTTTAATCCATTTTCATACAAAAATTTTCACCACCAATAAGACTCTGCAAAAAAAAAAGGTTCTTAAAAGCACCTGACTTAATATAACTTATTTTTAAAAGTTTACTGTGGGAGCAGTTCCTGTTGTGGCTCAGCATTGTTGAGGATTCAGGTTCAATCCTTGGCCTTGTTCAGTGGATTAAGAATCTGACACTGCTGTAAGCTGCCGTGTAGGTCACAGATGTGGCTGTGGCTGTGGCTGTGGCTGTGGTGTAGGTCTCAGCTGCAGCTCTGATTCTACCCCTGAACTTCCATATGCTGCAATTATGGCCCTAAAAAGAACAAAAAAAAGGGGAGTCCCCGTCGTGGCTCAGTGGTTAACGAACCTGACTAGTATCCATGAGGACGCGGGTTCTGTCCCTGGCTTCGCTCAGTGGGTTGAGGATCTGGTGTTACCGTGAGCTGTGGTGTAGGCTGCAGATGCAGCTCGGATCCCACGTTGCTATGGCTTAAATACAGGCTGGTGGCTACAGCTCCGATTTGACCCCTAGCCTGGGAACCTCCATATGCTGTGGGTGCAGCCCTAAAAAGACAAAAAAAAAAACGTATATATTATTGAGGGAGTTCTCTTGTGGTGGAGTGGGTTAAGGATTCGGTGTTGTCACTGCAGCCGTTTGGGTCCCTGCTGTGGCGTGCATTTGATTCCTGGCCTGGGAACTTTCATATGCCTTGAGTGCAGCCAAAAAAAAGTTTATTGAGGAATCATATCTTTCTACTGACTCTGTTGGCTCTCATTTTAAAGAGACTTTCCTAGACATTCTACTGTCTGTCACCTTGTGCTAATTAGGCAAGTGCTGCCTTACTGGCTTTCTGATAACCTCCCCGACTTCTTAAATTAAGGGCAAGAACTTCAATGCAGTGTCACATCCTTAGATGTCCCACTTGTCTCTCCTAACCATGATGGGAATGTAAGCAGAAAGGACATTTCAATGAAGAACAGGAGTCCGAAGCATGAGGGTCTAAAACTCCTCCCCCATTTTAAGAAAGGGACAATGTTTCATACATTTCTATAGTTCTAAGATCTACCACCTAGTACCTGACATGTAGACTCTCCATTCACTTAATCTTACTGTGACAGATGTTCACATCTTTCCTTAATTTGGGTGCAGTATATAAAAAGCTAGAAAACTTGCCCAAGGTCATTACTGTCAAAGCACAGTTAACAAGTTTAAAATCTGTTGATTAAATGAATACAGACAAACAGAGCAAGGTTTAACTCCAAGGCCACAATCTTTTAACTACATCACATTGGATGTTTTACTTTAGGTTAATTTGATGCTCACGAAATACTACAATATTCATCCTTTAGTGAATGAAGTAACTCTTTTAGTCCTAAAGTTTGGAATCCTTAGAAAGAAAAGAGAAAGGAGGAGGTCCGGTGTGGTTGTTGGGTTGTCCGTGATAGGGAGAGATAAATAAGGAAGATCACAGTATAAAATACTATAATGAAATAAATATTCATTATAAAAGTTAAGTTTGTAACTGTTTTCTTTTAATATTATCTACCACTCCTGTTCCTATGTAACGGCCAAAGTTACTTCCAGATATGGTTAAAGTAATGCCTCCAAAATCTACTCCCAAGTTGGTTAATCTATTTACCTGGTGGAGGCAGTCAGGACCACAGGGAAGTTAAAAGGCAAAGACTATTTATATTTAGGGACTAGTTGGAAGAAATTCAAGGACCTACGCGTGAGAACAGAAATATAAAATTTATTTAAGGAGTTCTTAGCATAAAAAAGAAGGGAAAAGAGAAAATAATTCAGTATTAAGTCTTTTAGAAAGAGGTAAAAGATAAAGAGCATATCGAAAATAAAACTAATTTTTCTTAGGCCCCTCAGAAACAGCATCCATAGTTATTACACAACAATTACACTATTAAATTAAGGCTGAGAAGTACCAGTATTTTTTCTGTTAAAAATAGTCTGCTAATTACGTAGACATTCACATGGGGAAGCAATTGATGGCAACTTTTCAAACATCAAATCAGCACAAAACAAATTACCTGGATAGCTGCCTCCCTCTAGGGCGTCGTAACTGTTGGGCATTGGAGAAGCACTGCTTGTGGTAGAAGAGCTGTCAACACCTAAAAGGAAATCCAAAATATCTACTAAGTTTTAAATGACAATGTGTCTTAAAGAAACCCTTGGCAATTTTGAAAAAGAGGTTTTGCTGATCTAGGAAAATTCCTGCCTCTAGTAAAAATGCAAAATGACTGATGTTCAATGACATTTAAAAAACCATATATAAGCTTCTGATAAGAAGAAGAGAGGGTGAGAGTGTGAAGAACATGGAGCTGATGGGTGGAATAAAATTCAATCAGACACATTGAAGGCATATAAAAGAAAATATATCAAACTTAGAAGTAGTCAAAAATCAAAAATCAATCTTAGATTGATAAAAACGTTGATATAATCACACTCAAAGACTGGATCTACCAATTCTCAAGCTATTAAATATCTTTTATCAATATCAGGCTATTTTAAGATAATTAAATTTTAATGACTTCTATCTATAACTCAGCATAGCTGTATGAAACCTTCATAAGAGAAATCTGTGGCGTGGGTTGCTACCTAGCATGTTACTAAGCTTTTCTATGACTCAGTTCACTCACTTGCTCAATAAAGATTAAATAGTAGCTGCCATATTTAATAATGTAATACAAATAAAAGGTGCAAAATAATAAAATATAATACATATGTTAGAATATAAGTTTTAAAAAAATTTATTGAGGTATAGTAGATTTACAGTGTTGTGTTAATTTTTTCTATACAGCAAAGCAACTCAGCCATATATAATCTTCTTCATATTCTTTCCCACTATGGTGTAT
Source organism: Catagonus wagneri (assembly GCA_004024745.2). Taxonomy (NCBI): domain Eukaryota; kingdom Metazoa; phylum Chordata; class Mammalia; order Artiodactyla; family Tayassuidae; genus Catagonus; species Catagonus wagneri. Next base: position 7,536,314 of record PVHT020000254.1, on the reverse strand, counting down.
CACAGGAAACTGAATATAGTCACCTGTGCTATACAGTAGGACCCAGTTGTTTATCCATCCTACGTATACTAGTTTGCATCTGCTATCCCAGGGAAGGGAGAGATTGGGAGTTTGGGACTATAAGAATTTTTTTACATGTATTCACATGAAACTTGTAAGACTGACAGGAATGTTCAGTGGCAATTTATGATAGAATTTAGTGATGTCACACAGATAGCATAACATACAATATATTTCTCTTTCATTCATTCATTTACTCAACAACTATTTTATTGAGAGCCCACAGTTATTCTAGGTAGATATGCTAGAGTATATGCTGATGAATAAAACAGAAAATGACAAATAATAAATGCTGGAGAGGGTATGCAGAAAAGGGACCCTCCTTACACTGTTGGTGGGAATGTACATTGGTGCACCCACTATGGAAAACAATATGGAAGTCCCTAAAAAACTAAAAATAGAATTACCATATTATTCAGCAATCCCACTCCTGGGCATATATCTGGAGAAAACCTTAATTCGAAAAGATACATGTAAACTATATATCTAATTACTTGTGATGGAACACGATGGAGGATAATGTGAGAAAAACTATATATACATACATATATATATATATACACACACACACATACATACACACACATACAATAACTGGGTCACTTTGCTGTACAGCAGAAATTGACAACATTGCAAATTAATCATAATAAAAACTAAAAAAATAAAAGATACACGCATCCAATGTTCACTGCAGCACTATTTACAATAGCCAAGACATGGAAATAACCTAAACATCCAGCAACAGAGGAATGGATGAAGAAGATGTGGTACATATTCACAATGGAACATTACCCAGTCATAAAAAAAGGAATGAAATAATGCCATTTGAAGCAACATGGATGGACCTAAAAACTATCATATCATACTAAGTGAAGTTAGACAGTGAAAGACCAACATTATATGATATCACCTATGTGTGGAATCTAAAAATGATATAAATGAACTTATCTCCAGAACAGAAACAGACTCACAGACTTCGAGAAAGTTATGATTACCAAAGGGGACAGGTGGGCGGAAGCGGTGGGAGGGAAGGTCTGCGGATTTGGGATTGGCATATGCACACTAACGTATATGGAACAACTGGCCAATGGAGACCTGCGGTATACATCAGAGAACTCTACCCAGTATACTGTGATAATCTATGTGGGAAAAGAATCTGAGAAAGAATGATATGTGTATATGTATGACTGGGTCACTTTGTTGTACAGCAGAAATTATCACAGCCTTGTAAATTAACTACACTTCAATAAAACTTAAAAAAAAAAAAAAACAAAAACTGAAAATGCACATGGCCCTGCCCTTGTGTTAGAGATCCTGGTCTTTTTCATCATAAGACAAATTCAGTGGTACAGAGGTGATCCCTAGCTCTTAACACCAATATTATAACTGGAGTTTAAACTACATTCTGGATTTTCAATTGTGATATAAAAAGAATAGGTATGCATAATTACCTCTCATTGAACAACTTTAGTTAACCACAAGAATTCATTATATTAACTCATTATGTTAACAATAGCCAAAGATTTTTATGTAGGAACATTTTATTTTCAGTAAAGAACATGAACTGGGGGCAAAAGACTGTGGTCACATTGGACTCTTATTTAACCGCTATATAACTCTGGGTAAGTGACAAACATCAATAATACTCTCTCCTAAAAAATGAGAACAATTTTTTAATGCCCTATGTGTGCTTTTTAATGTTCTTGTGATGCTTAAATGAGACAGTGGATATGAAGCAACTTATAAAATATGAAGTTTATAAAATAAATAATAGGTGAAAGATACTAATACACACTAAGTACTTTCTTTGTGGTAAACAGAAAAATGTTTCATATACATATCATCACTCTTAATTAAGAATGGGAAGCAATGGCTCTTTCTTTTTGTTCCTTGTATTTGTGAATTTACAACTAATCAAGAATGCTGAACTAAGAGGTCAAAAGTCTTGAAGTACTAGCATTAAAAACAATACACTAAAATCCAAATATTATCACAGATGAATGGATAAACAAATGTGATATATCTATATAATGGAGTATTATTCAGCTGTAAAAAGGAATGAAGTACTAACACAGGCTACAATATGAACGACCTTTGAAAACATGCTACGTGAAAGGAGCCAAACACAAAAGGTCACAAATTGTATGATTTCATTATAAAATATCCAAAACAGGTGAATCTATAGAGACAGAAAGTAGATTGGTTGCCAGGGGCTGAGAGGAGGGGGAAATGAGAAATTAAGGCTTAATGGGTACAATTTTCTTTCTGGAGGATGAAAATGTTTCGTCTTTCTAGTTCAGTGCATTTACAAACTTAGAACTAGATAGAAGTGGTGACTGTACAACCATCCAAATGACAGAACTAGATAGAGGTGGTGGCTGCACAACACTGTAAATATACTAAATGCCACTGTACACTTTAAAATGGTTAATTTTATGTTATACAGATTTCACCTCAAAACAAAGCAAACCAATATGCCAAGACACTTCAGTGCAGAAAGAAGATTCTCTTCAACAAATTGTGCTGAAACAACCACATACCCACATGCAGGAGAATGAAAAGCTAGACCCACACTAAAATTAACTCAAAATGGATCATAAACCTAAATATGAGCACTGAAACTCTTAAAATACAGGAGTAAATCTTCATGAATCTGGATTAAGCAATGAATTTTTAGATATGACATCAAAGGCACAAGCAGCAGAAGAAAGAAAATCAATACACTGAACTTCATCAAAATGTATGATACCATCAAGTAAGTAAAGGCATAACTCACAGAATGAAGGAATACATTTGCAAATCACACAACTAATAAGGACCTAGTATCCAGAATATTTACATTGTCTTACAATTTGACAATAAAAAGACATATAACCAAATTAAAAATAAGCAAAAGATCTAAACACATTTGTCCAAAAAACAAATAGCTAATAAGCACATGAAAAGATGCTCAACATCACTAGCCATTCTGGAAATGAAAACCAAACCACAATGAGATACCATTTCACATCCACCAGGATGCTATAATTAAAAATATAGAAATTAGAAAATTTTGGCAAGGATGTGGAAAAACTGAAGCCTTCATAAGATTGCAAAATGTTGCAGCTATGTTGAAAAACAGTCTGACAGTTTTTCAAAAGGTTCAGCACATAGTTATATGACTCAGTTCCACTCAAGAGAAATGAAAACATACAGCCCACAAATAACTTCACATGAATGTTCATAGAAGCATTATTCATAATAGTCCCAAAGTGGAAACAATCCAAATGTCCAACAACTAGTAAATGGAAAAATAAAATGTGAGACATATCCAGGCAATGGGCTATTACTTGGTAATAAAAAGGAACAAAGGATTTATACACATCGTAACATGGATAAAACTTGAAAATACTATGCTGAGAAAGAAGCCAGTCACAAAAACCAAATTATTAAATGATCTATTTTTATGAAAGGTTCAAAACAGATAAATCTGTAGAGACAAAAAGCAGATTAGTGGTGCCAAGACTTCATCTGTGGGAGGGAGAGGAGGTAAGAATAGGTAGGAAGTGACTGCTAAAAGGTATGGAGTTTCTACTTTGGGGTGATGAAAATGTCCCAGAATTGCACAGCGATGGTTGCAGAACTCTGTTAATACACAAACAAAACTCCAACAGTACAATTTAAATGAGTGAAATTTACGCTATGTGAATTATATCTTTAAATGAGTGAAATTTATGCTATGTGAATAGTTCAATTTAAATGAGTGAAATTTATGCTATGTGAATTGTATAAACCAGCTATTAAAAAAATACCATAATAGCAAAAATAAACAAATGGGATCTAATCAAACTTAAAAGCTTTTGCACAGCAAAGGAAGCCACCAACAAAACAAAAAGACAACCTATGGAATGGGAGAAAATATCTGCAAATGATGAGACTGACATAGGGTTAATATCCAAAAGATATAAACAGCTTATACAACTCTACAAATTGGTCGATAGGCACATGAAAAGATGCTCAGCATTGCTAATTATTAGACAAATGCAAATCAAAATCACAATGAGGTATCACTCACACCGTCAGAATAGCCGTCATCAAAAAGTCTACAAATAATAAATGCTGGAGAGGGTGGGGGGAAAAAAAGAGAAACTTTGTGTATTGCTGGTAGGAATGTAAATTGGTGCAATCACTATGTAAAAAGTAAAAACAGAGCTGTCATATGATCCAACAATCCCACTGCTGGAAAAAAACAAAAAAAATCTAATTTGAAAAGATACATGTACCCCAATATTCATAGCAGCACATAAACTGTGGTGTCTGTATCTATACAACAGGCAAGACATGAAAATGACCCAAGTGTCCATCAATAGACAACTGGCTTAAGGAAATGTGGTGTGTGTGTGTGTGTGTGTGTGTGTGTGTGTGTGTGTGTGTGTGTGTATAATGGTATATATGCATACACACACACACACAAAATACAATCTTACTCATAAAAGAGAATAAAATATTGTCATTTGCAGTAAAATGGATGGACCTAGAGAATATTATACTTAGTCAAGTCAGACAAAGAAAGACAAATACCCTATGATATCACTTGTATGTGGAATCTATCTTTAAAATGTAAGTATATGGAAGTAATTATTCTTGAAAAAAATTTAAGTTCACATATAAAAGATAATTCACACACATCAAATGATTTCAAAGAACATACTACTACTTAATTATGCTATTTAGCTTTTCATATCAAATCAAATATTAATGCCCATTTTAATAATAATGCTACAGTAACAAACTTTAAAGCATAAATTTGATAGAAACATTCTATTTTATTTCTTGGATAATTTGAAACCTGCTAGGTTACAATTCATTTTCAGAAGAAAAGAACAAATGCAAATCTCTATTTTGAACTTGTTAAAATACCAAAACAACAATTAAAGTTATAAATCCAAATGAACAACAGATTCAAACCTTGCTAAAACTTAGGTTCAAATTCTAACTAGGTTATGCCATCACAGCCAACATAAATCAAATCGGTATTTTTTTAAAAAGGTACATTATGAAACATGTCAATATTCTTAATGTACTTAGGTTCAAATTCTAACTAGGTTATGCCATCACAGCCAACATAAATCAAATGGTATTTTTTTAAAAAGGTACATTATGAAACATGTCAATATTCTTAACATAATTAAAAATACCTTCACTAATTCTATGATCTTACATAATAAGGTCTAAATGCTTTTAAACTGTCATAAAAGAAACTTCAAATTTTGGCTTCCATTTTCTTTTTATCTCCATCTCCCACCTGTTCCTGTACCATCTTCCCTCCCATGGTCACACCAAACTTCTCATTTCTCATCTCAATACACGACTGTTATGTGTTATGCACTGTACATAGCCTAGATGGGCCGAGATTTCTGGAGTTCCCATTGTGGCTCAGTGGGTTAAGAACCTGACCAGTATCCATGAAAATAAGGGTTTGATCCCTGGTCTCGCTCAGTGAGTTAAGGATCTGGTACTGTAGCAAGCTGTGGTGTAGGTTGCAGATGCGGCTTGGATCCTGTGTTGCTGTGGCTGTGGTGGAGGCCTACAGCTGCAGCTCCGATTTGCCCCCTAGCCTAAAAACTTTTATGTACCATGGGTGTGGCCATAAAAAGAAAAAAAAAAAAAGAAGCCACATTTCCTTTTTCCCACACGGCAATTTCCTACTCATCCTTCAAATTTCAAACCCTTCACAAAACCTTACTGATAAGCCCATGGAAAAAAATAATTTCCTCTCTGATGTAAGAACATTTTCTCAATGCTAAATTATTGTACTTTTCAAGCTATACTATAATCATATGCACTATCTGCTTCCCTACCATATTATGAGTATATAGAGGCAGCTATGCTACTGCATCGATCTTTGGAACCACAATACCAAGCAAAATAATGCTTTCGGTGTACAAGTTGGTTTTAGCTGAATGAGAAGCTTGGACACTTGTCACCACTCTTAAACCTGAGTCACATCACACTACAATTGATGATGATAATATTCTGAGATCAAAAGGAGAGTAAGTATGAATGTAGTACCTGGGAAGCATTTTCCCTCACTGTTTTACTGGCTCTCTGTAACACTCAGAGAAGAAAAGGGGTTGGAGGAAAAGAGGGAGAGCTTATGGAGAGCTGAATATAAAGAAGTGGGAGGAGCCTAGATCAAAGAAAAACTCAGAATCTGTGAAGTGGGGGAAAACACATCAGGATGCACTAAGGCTGTCTAAAAATGAAATAAGCCGTTCTCTTTGAGTCAACAAATTCTAAAGCACGTACTAGTAATGCAAACTTGAAATTAACCAGATAATTTGAGATTTCCTCATAATTTGCATACAACATGGAAAAAGTATATAAGTCAAATTCCAGCTCTACAATTTACCAGTTGAGAGAAAATGGACCAGACTCCTAACAGTTCTGAATCATTTATTTGTAACAACAGATTTTATAATACCACTGCACACCTCTAACATTGATTAAACAGACCAGCAGATAGAAATAGGTACCAGCTAGAAACTCAGGAAACGTTCATTTTCTCTTTCCTCTCCTAAAACAGTGCCCATAAATGAGGAGGGAAAGAAAGAACAGGATAAGAACCTCCTGACTGATAATGTCAATCGTTTGTTCTTAGACTTCAGCCAAACTTTCCTTAACATTTATCACTGCTTATCCATTTACTTTTGATTTCTAAAAATGGTTCCCTTCTTCTGGTGATACTATGCCAATATTCCCCCCACCCCCCCACCCAATCTTCCTGCTAACTTAGTCTAAGAACTCTTATTTCTCACTGGCTTATTCCAAAAAGCTGGCTCCAATCAATTTTTCTGTAAATGCAAAATAAATCTGAATTTCTAAAATGCAAATTTGGTTGTTATTTTCCAGTGTAAATTTCTTCAGTGACCCCTAACTACCTTGAAATAAAATCCAAATGCCTTACTATGAAATGCAAGGTTCTTAAAGATCTTACCCAGTCATTCTACTCAATCTCATTTAATTCTTCCTGCCACTGTCCTCTGCAAACCATAGGTCTCCCTTAATTCATTCTAAGTCAAAATACAACACCTTTTAAAATGCCCAAGCAAGGAGTTGCCATTGTGGCTCACTGGGTTACGAACCCAACCAGTATCCATGAGGATGTGGGTTCTATCCCTGGTTTAGCTCAAAGGGTTAAAGGATTGGGCGCTGCTGCAAGCTGTGGTGTAGGTCCCAGACATGGCTCAGGTCTGGTGTTGCTGTGGATGTGGTGTAGGCCCCAGACATGGCTCAGGTCTGGTGTTGCTGTGGCTGTGGTGTAGGCCTACAGCTGTAGCTCTGATTCAACCGCTAGCCTGGAATTTCCATACGCTGTGGGTGTGGCTCTAAAAGGACTAAATAAATAAATAAATAAATAAATAAATAAATAAAATTCCCAAGCAAGCCATAAACATATCATTATCTCTGATGTAGAGCTGGCACTGAATAATTACTATCAGTTTGTGTGAGAGTCAAATAAAAACTGACCAGCACCTTAAAACTCATTATGAAAAATCAAAAGTTCTTTTCTAACATCATTTACAAAATACAGCATCACGCTGTCACATTACCAGAGCCTTGGGAGAGCACTTCCTATTGTTCTCTGGCCTCATCCCAACCTGCAAATTCCCTACAGGAAAGGCAGCTGAGAGTATGTACAGGTGACAGACCATTAGCTCAGTGTCTCCCAGGGACTAGCACTGATAAGAGTCTTTCGTTTTTTATTCCCCCCTTTCACTTCCACTTCTCAATTTTTATTTCACTGTTTATTCCCCTTCACTTCCATTTTCAAGAACGTATCCCTTACTAGTTCAGGTATGAGAACACGTACTTGTCTTCGGTACTGCAGCTCAAACTAATGAAAGGCTCACACGACCACTAACAAGTGAAGGTGTGAATATCTGTGACTGAACAAACTTACTGAAGAATTTAAGATATAACCATTATGGGAAACTGATAGCTTGCTATCTGCTCAAACTTTCTTTAATTTTAAATTTATTCTCCAACAATTCTGAATGTCAGAAGCTTCCAACAAAACACAAGACTGTCTCTAGTATAAAATCCTGTTTTAGTTTCCGAGTGTGCATTTAATGAGGAAACTTTAAAAGGGAAGCTTATTTGTAGCATGTAATTTAAAAAATAGATGGCTTAATGTAAAATTAGAACTGAAATCAAAGTTTTCTTTTAAAACCAAAAGTTTTAAATAAATATTCCTGTACTTGACTTCTGGATAGGACGGCTGTCAAGGAAACCCTAAACTTCAACAAATGAAAAGCTAAGTAAGTGGATAGTTACTTTCACCATAACTCTAAAGAAAAATATGTTACTGATTTCCAAACCTGCTAACTGGTATTTCATTACTGCTTAATATATTTTTTTTCCAAAATGGAAGGACAATTCCACATAAACACATAAGAATCTCGTAATTACAGAGAATGAATACAACTGAAATGCTTCAAAAATAAAGCACCTAGGAGCTCCTATTGTGGCTCAACAGGTTACAAACCCGACTAGTATCCATGAGGATGTGGGTTCGATCCCTGGTCTCACTCTGTGGGTTACGGATCTGGCACTGCCAGGAGCTGTGGTATAGATCACAGAGGTGGCCTGGATCTGGTATTGCTGTGGCTGTGGCTGTGGCACAGGCCAACAGCTACAGCTCTGATTTGACTCCTACACTGGGAACTTCCGTATGCCACTGGTACGGTCCTAAAAAAGAAAAAAAAACTAGAGCACCACAAAGTCTCCACTTGATAGATACTTATATGTAACCTCCATACCAATTTGAGCCACTTTCTTTTACCTTTTTACAAATGAAAAAATATTATAACTGAGCAGGGTTAAAAACTAAAACTAAAATTCATTTTAAATCTAAGAGCTCTTTCCGTGTTTTCTTTCTTCTCACTCAGAAGAATTTGCAATCAACCAAAATACGATTTTTTTAAACAAACCATAAAGAAAGAATACCAGGATCCTAGTAAAAATGTCCATAGTATAATCTTATTATTTTGCTGCATTTTTTAATCAAAAAGGCCCAGGAGAAACACAACAAGGAAACAATACCGTGGTGATCACTGCCATGTGCCCTTAAGACCCTCTACTCCAGGGCTTTGTGTTCTCACTAGGACAGGAAGATTTTCCTCTTCAAACCTCTCTGCACACAGATACAACTCGGTTTGATCCCCATTCTGCTACTTAGGAGTTGTATGACCAGACAAATGTTACTGTATTATTCAGATCACAACCAACTCATCTGCAAAATGGATGCAATTACCTCTGCCATCCAGGATTGTTGAGAAGAATAAATTGAGATAAGAACATGTTCTCTATGTTAGTAATGGCAGCTAACCTTTCTGAGAGGTTTTACCATTTCCCAGTGTTCCAAGCTCTTTACAAAGAATACCTTCAATCTTCAAAACAACCGTATGTAATTGTTACTATTATTATTCCTATTTTACAATTGAGACTCAATGAGTTTAAGAAACTTGTCTGGAGTTCCCGTTGTGGCTCAGTGGTTAACGAATCCGACTAGGAACCGTGAGGTTGCAGGTTCGATCTCTGGCCTTGCTCAGTGGGATAAGGATCCGGCGTTGCCATGAGCTGTGGTGTAAGTTGCAGACGCGGCTCGGATCCCGCGTTGCTGTGGCTGTGGTGAAGGCCGGTGGCTACAGCTCCTGTTAGACCCCTAGCCTGGGAACCTCATATGCCGCGGGTGTGGCTCTACATAAAGGCAAAAAGACAAAAAAAAAAGAAAAAGAAAGAAACTTGTCTAAGGTCACAAAGCGTTAAAAGACAAAAATCAGGATTTGAATGTAGAAGAAATGACACAAAACCCATGGCTTTTTAGCTCTTTAGTGCTGCAACTGGCATATAGTCAGTCCTCAAAAACGTTAGATGTTATTAAAAACAAAGTTAAGAATTTAGGAATTTTTAATCTGATATATATACAAGAAAAAAGTAGCTAAATAAGATAAGGTGATAGGAGAAAAGCCATAAATGCTAAATCTTTCTGATTTCCCAAGTATTTTTCAGTTTGCGGAAATGGCATTTTCAAACACTGCACCTAACTGTAAGCAGAACAAAAATGGGAGTAATTTGGAGTTACCATCGTGGCATAGCGGAAACCAATTTGACTAGGAACCATGAGGTTGCGGGTTTGATCCCTGGCTGGCTCAGTGGGTTAAGGATCTGGTGTTGCTGTGAGCTGTGCTGTAGGCTGCAGATGTGGCTCGGATCTTGCTTTGCTGTGGCTGTGGTGTACGCTGGCAGCTGTAGCTCCGATTTGACCCCCTAGCCTGGGAACCTCCATTTGCTGCAGGTGCGGCCCTAAAAAGCAAAAAAAAAAAAAAGAAAGTTAATTTAGGCTGATAAATAAACATTACACAAAATAACACTTTTGAAATGTGCAAAATAAGGATCATGAGATTAAAAAGTTAGGTGTACCTAGGAGCCGAATAATATATACATTAAAATATAACCCAGGGCCTAGGAGAAGTGACCAATCAGTAGCAATGACTACATACTACAATCAGATCTTGGTTTCTAAAATATCCTTCTTCACTACAGTTACTAGGGCTAAAGGAAATGGCTCTTCCTGGGTTGCAGCTGTCTACCTATGAGATAAGCTAGGAACATTTTACTGAAGCCTTAAAGTACTTAAAATAAGTGCTTAAAGATTCAGGGGAACATTTTAAAAAGACAGCTTGAAGGAGCTGCCAAATGGCCGGGTTTAGAACAAGTTGCTATCAAAATAACTAATGATATTAATGGATTATTATCCACTGAATAAAATAAGACCATGAGTCAGTATGAACCCAGAGATATTAGCAAGGGAAGAGGGAAAGCTCTTCTATATAACGAAATCAACTCATAAATAAAGAAGGATTGTTGAAACTAGAAAATCACCAATGAATGCTAAAACTAATGTCCGATACAGAACAAAATATTTACATAGTATCAAAGAATCTCCCCACAAATGACTTACTAATTTCATGTGAAAAGAGAAATAACTTCACAGTTGAGGAACCCGGCAGACACCATCTTAATCAAGTGATCAAACTTAACATCATCAATACTGGAACAAATCAATTACCACGTCCCTCATATAGAATGTAGCCAGAACATAACATATTACTTCAGTGATTGTCTTGCCAAAAATACGTGGTTCAAATCTAATCACAACTATCCATCAGATAAACTCAAACTGAGGGATATTCTACAAAATAACTGGCCTGTATTCTTCAAAAATGTCAAAGTCAAGGAAGAGAAAGAAAGATTAAGGGACTGTTCTAGGTTGAAGGAGTCCACATAGAAATGACAACTAAATTCATTGCATGACACTGGACTGGATTTTGGACCATGGAAATAGCTATAAACAACCTTATTGAGAGAAGTGGAATCAAGACGGCAGAGGAGTAAGACATGGCACTCACCTTCTCCCACAAATACATCAAACCAACCACCTACATGTAGAACGATTCACTCAGAACATCTACAAAGAAACTTACACCTCCAAAAAAAGGTCAAGAAACCCTCCACATAACCAGGCAGAACAAAAGGGAAAAGAGAGAGAGAGAAGGAAGCATGGCAGGACTAGCACTCCTGAGAAGGTGCTGTGAAATAGGAAAGGAACCCATACCCTGGGAAGCCACTTAACTGACAGGGAGATCAGCCAAAATGGAGGGACCTCAAAGCCTCAGAGAAAAACACAGCAGTCAGACTGAGGAGGGCAAAGCGGAGAGAGCCACACAAACCATTGGTACCATCGTATCTAGACACCACAGCCTGAGACGCTCAGGTGGGGACTGGGTGCCGAGACTCAGGGTTTGGAGGTCAGTTCCAGCGAGAGAACCAGGGTTAGCCTGAAGGGCTAGCAAGTAGTGCACCACAGGCTGGGGAGTGGTGAGCTACGGGCTGGGGAGTGGAACGCCACAGCTGAGGGAACCTGGGAGGAGGTCTGGGCCCACAGGAGAAGCAAGATACCACTGTTGGGGATAGTGAGTGGAAGAGGGGTAGACCACCACAGGAATATCTTTCTCTGCACACGCGTGGACTCCTGAAGGGTGGGGCACCTTTGGCGCAGGCTAGGGGCAGCAACGCTCCTCTTGTGCAGGCTACAGGTGGCTGAGTGCCTCTTCTGCAGGATAAGGACAGTGGGGCCTCTCTAGTGCGGGCTACATGCAACAGGGCACCTCTTGCATGGTCTACAGGCAGTGTGGGCAAACCACTGCAGTCATCAGACCCCAGAGGTAGCTGTGGCACCACCTGCAGCCCCATTCATCTCAGAGGTCGGCACAGAGGGCACTGCAACCGAGCACCACTTGTTACTCTCACTCCCTGGGAACACACACACACCCTGCTGCTGGCACTGCCAAATGCTCAGGGTGCCATCTACACCTGACTGAGGGTCACTGCCACTTCCCAGGGCCCTGCAACTAGGAGTGGCCTGTGTCACCTCTCCATGGGTCCATGACATTGTCAAGGGCCCAGCAACCAGGTGGTGGCTACTAGCCCTGCTCATTGGCACCATCTCCCTGGAAACATGCACATCACCCTATCAAGGGGATACCAGCCTGCTCACTTAGAGCAAAGAGACATCAAGCATCCAAACCAAAAGCAGTCCTCACACCCAAAATAAATAGTAAGCCCTAACAAAATACCCAGGGGCACTCTTGCTTATAAATAGCCCTCCAAGACTATAGTAGTTGTTTTCCCTAAACTCACAGAATAAGAAAAATATAAGTAAAATGAAGAAGGTCAGGAACCTTTCTCAGTTAAAAGGATAGGAGAACTCACCTGTAGAATCAAACAATGAAACAGACCTCTGTAGTCTAACAGACACCGAGTTCAAAAGGAGACAGTGAAAATACTGAAGGACTTCAGAAGGGATATGAACAGTAATGCAGATTACTTTAGAAAGGAACTAGATAATATAAGGAGGAGCCAAGAAAAATAAGAAAATTCATTCACAGAGATGCAAGCTGAGTTAAAGGCACTGAAGAGCATAATGAATAATGCAGAGGAACAAATCAGTGACTTGGAAGACAGAATAATTGTAATCACCCAATCAGGACAGCAGATAGAAAACCAAATGAAAAAACATGAAACTAATACGAGATCTATGGAATAGTATAAAGCAGGCCAATCTATGCATAATGGGGATTTCAGAAAGAGAAGAAAAAGAAAAAGGGACTGAAAATATATTCCAAATCTAAAGGAAACAGATATGAAGATACAGGAAGCACAGAAGGCCCCAAATAAGTTGAACCCAAACAGGCTCACACCAAGACATAATAGAAATGGCAAAAGTTAATATAAGGGAACCTCTGTAAGGCTATCAGCTGATTTCTCTACAAAAACACTATAGGCCAGAAGACAATGGGAAGATATATTCAAAGTTCTAAAAGGGAAAAAATCTGCAGCCTAGAATACTCTACCCAGTAAGAATATCATTTAAAACAGAAGTAGAAATAAAGTACTTCTCCAACAAACAAAAACTAAAAGAGTACAGCAATACCAAATCCATTCTAAAAGAAATACTGAAAGGGTTCCCTAAAGAAAAAAGAAGTACAGGATGGATAAAATCACAATTGGAAGGTAATCACTTAAATAAGCCAGTAGACAGGTCTAAAAAGAAAAAAAAAGACCTACTGTAAAAGCAACAATAAATACAAGAAACAGAAAAAGGATAAACACGAAGATGTTAAAAAAAAAGACATCAAAATCATAAAATGTGGGGAAAGAAAAAGAAAATCTGAACCTTTTTTTTTTTTAAAGAATGTGTTTGAGCCTCTATGAGTATCAGGCTAAAGCAAGCAGACAGAGGAAGGGGTTAACATACTTGAAAAACAGGGCACAAATCAAAACCAAACAATACATTCACAAAAATGCAAAAGAAAAGGACACAAGTATAAAATAAAAGGAAATCATCCAACCAAAAAAAAAAAAAAAGACAGGAACAAGGGAGAAAAACAGACTCAACTGGAAAACAAAATTTAAAATGGCAATAACTACTTATTTATCAGTAATTACCTTAAATGTCAATGGACTGAATGCTCCAATCAAAAGACAGAGTGGCAGACTGGATTAAAAAAAAAGGAAAGGCCTATAATATGCTGCCTACAAAAGATTTACCTTAGGGCATAAGACACATATAAGCTGAAAATGAGGGGATGGAAAAAGATATTTCATGCAAATGGAAAAGACAGGAAAGCAGGAGCTGCAATACTCATATCAGACAAAACAGACTTTAAAACAAAGGACTAGCAAAGGAATCCAACTAGTAACCATGAGGTTGCGGGTTCGATCCCTGGCCTCGCTCAGTGGGTTAAGGATCTTGCATTGCTGTGAACTGTGGTATAGGTCACAGACACGGCTCAGATTCTGCATTGCTGTAGCGTAGGCTGGCAGCTGTAGCTCCCGATTCAACCCCTAGCTTGGGAACCTCCAAATGTGGGTACAGCCTAAAAAGAAAAAAAAAGCAAACAAACACATAAACACAAAGAAGGACACTAATGATGATAAAAGGATCAATTCAACAGGAGGGTATTACACTCGTCAATATAAATGCCCCTAAAATATAAGCATCCAAATACATATAACAAATACTAAGAGACATAAAAGGAGAAATTGATGGGAATAAAATAACAGTAGGAGACGTTAACACCCCACTCACATCATCAGACAGATCCTCTACACAGAAAAGCAATAAGGCAACAAAGATCCTAGATAACACAACAGAAAAGTTAGACTTAATTGACATTTTCAGGACATCACATCCCAGAAAATCAGAACATACATTCTTTTCAAATGCACATGGAACATTCTCAAGGACTGACCACATACTGGGGCACAAAAATAACCTCAACAAATTTAAGAGCATAGAAATTATTTTAAGTATCTTCTCTGACCACAATGGCATTAAACTAGAAATCACCCAAAGGAAAAGAGATGAGAAAAAAACTGACTACATGGTGACTAAACAACATGCTACTAAAAAAAAACCAATGGGTCAACAAGAAATTCAAAAGGGAAATTAAAAAATACTTTGGACAAATGATAATGAAAACACAACCATTCAAAATCTATGGAATGTCGCAAAAGCATTTCTTAGAAGGAAGTTCACAGAGGTAGAGGCTTTATTCAAAAACGAAGAAAAATCTCAAATCAACAAGTTACTTGAGGGAGGGAGTGGGATGGACTGGGAATTTGGGGTTAATAGATGCTACCTATTGCATTCGGAGTGGACAGGCAATATCCTGCTGTATAGCACTGGGAATTGTACCTAGTTACTTGTGATGGAGCATGGTGTAGGACAATGTGAGAAAAAGAATGTATATATGTATGTGTGACTGGGTCACTCTGCTGCACAGCAGAAAACTGACAGAACACTGTAAACCAACTACAATGGAAAAAATAAAAATCATTAAAAAAATAAATAAGAACGAGTTAACCTACCACCTAAAAGAATTAGAAAAAGAAGAACAAACAAAATCTAAAGTCAGCAGAAGGAAGGAAATCATAAAAGTCAGAGAGGAAATCAATAAAATAGAGATTCAGGAGTTCCCACTGTGGCTCAGCGGCTAACAAATCCGACTAGGAACCATGAGGTTGCAGGTTCGATCCCTGGCCTCGCTCAATGGGTTAGGGATCCAGCGTTGCTGTGGCTGTGGAGTAGGCTGGCGGCTACAGCTCCAATTAGAGCCCTAGCCTGGGAACCTCCATATGCCGCGAGTGTAGCCCTAGAAAAGACAGAAAGACAAAAAAAAAAAAAGATATTCAATAAACAACAGAAAAAAAATCAATAAAACCAAGAGCTGGTTCTTTGAAAGGGTAAACAAAATTGACAAACCTCTGGCCAGACTCACCAAAAAGAGGTGAGAAAGAACTCAAACAAAATAAGAAATGTGAGAAAGGAGAAATCTCAGCAGATATTGCAGAAATACAAAAAAAAACCCATAAATGCATACTATGAACAATTATATGCCAACAAATTTGACAACTCAGAAGAAATAGACAACTTTCTAGAGACATGCACCCACCAAAACTGAATCAAGAAGAAATAGACCATTTGACCAGACCCATCACTATAAAAGAAACTGAATGTGTAATAAAAACACTCCCTACAAACAAAAGTCCAAGACCAGATGGCTTCACAGGTTATTTCTACCAAACATACAAAGAACTTATACCCATCCTTCTTAAGCTTTTCCAAAAGGTTGAAGAAGAAGGAATAATCCTAAAGACTCTCTATGAAGCCACCATCACCCTAATAACCAAATCCAGACAAAGATACCAACAAAAAAGAAAATTAGAGCACAGTATCTTTGATGAATACAGAAGAAAAAATTCTCAACAACATTTTAGCCAGCTGAATCCGACAACATATAAAAAAGATCGTACAGCACAACCAAGTGGGATTCATCCCAAGTTCACAAGGAAGGTTCAACATGTAAATCAATCAATGTTATAACCCACATTAACAAAAGAAAAGTCAAAAACCACATAATCATCTCAATAGATACAGAAAAAGCCTTTGACAAAATCCAACAGTCATCCATGACAAAAACTCTTACCAAAGTGCATATAGAGTGAACATACCTTAACATAACAAAAGTCATTTATGACAAACCCAGAGCCAATATAGTACGCAATGGAGAAAAGCTGAAAGCCTTCCCGCTAAAATCTGGAACAAGACAAGGATGCCCACTCTTACCACTTTTATTTATTCAACATATTATCTGAAGTCCTTAGCCACAGCAATCAGACAAACAAAAGAAATAAAAGGTATCCAAATTAGAAGAGAAGAGGTAAAATTGTCATTGTATGCAGATGACATGATACTGTATATAAAGAAACCCTAAGGACTCCATACAAAAACTACTCCAACCGATACAAGGTTAACATTCAAAATTGGTTGCATTTCTGTATATTAACAATGAAATATCAGAAAAGGAATATAAAAATACCTTTTAAAATTGTACTCCAAAAAATTAAATACCTAGGAATAACCTGACCAAGGAGGTGAAAGACATATATGCTGAAAACTATAAAACATTAATCAAGGAAGTTAAAGAGAATTTAAAGAAATGGGAAGATATTCCATACTCCTGGTTGAAAGATTCCTCTTTTCTTTTTCTTTTTTGCTTTTCAGGGCTGCACCCTCAGTATATGGAAGTTCCTAGGCTAGGGGTCAAATTGGAGCTACAGCTGCCGGACACAGCCACAGCCACAGCCACAGCCACAGCCACAGCCACATGGGATTGGAACCTTGTGACCTATACCATAGCTCACCACAACACGGGATCCTTAACCTGCTGAGTGAGGCCAGGGACCAAACCTGCATCCTCATGGATCCTAGTGGGGTTCGTTAATTGCTGAGCCAGGAAAGGAACTCCCTGGATTGGAAGAATTAATATAATTAAAATGGCCATACTCATTACCGTGAGCTGTGGTGTAGGTCGCAGACGCGGCTCAGATCTGGCGTTGCTGTGGCTGTGGCGTAGGCCAGTGGCTACACCTCTGATTTGACCCCTAGCCTGGGAACCTCCATATGCCACGGATGCAGCCCTAAAAAGCACACACAAAAAAATAATAAAATAAAATGGCCATACTACCCAAAACAATCTACAGATTCAATGCAATCCCTGTCAAATTACCCAGGACATTTTTCACAGAACTGGAACAAACAATCCAAAATTTCATATGGAACCATAGAAGACCCAGAATCACCAAAGCAATCCCAAGAAACAAAAACCAAGCAGGAGGCATAACCCTCCCAGACTTCAGACAATATTACAAAGCTACAGAAATCGAGACAGAATAGTACTGGTATAAAAAGAGACATATAGACCAATGGAACTAAATAGAGAATGCAGAAATAAACACAGACACCTATGGTCAATTAATCTTTGACAAAGGAGGCAAGAATATAAAATGGGAAAAAAGACAGCAACTGGTGCTGGGAAAACTGGACAGCTACATGTAAATCAATGATATTAGAACACACCCTCACACCATGCACAAAAATACATTCAACATGGCTTGAAGACTTAAACGTAATATAAGACACCATAAAACTCCTAGAAGAAAGAGAACACAGGCAAAACATTCTCTGACATCAGCCTTACAAAGGTTTTCTTAGGTCAGTCTCCCAAGGCAACAGAAATAAAAACAAAAATAAACCAAAGGGACCTAATCAAACTTAAAAGCTTTTGTACAGCAAAGGAAACCCTAAAAAAAAAAACAGAAAATCTACAGAATGGGAGAAAATAGTTTCCAATGATGCAACCAACAAGGGCTTAATCTCTAAAATATACAAACAACTTACATAACTCAACAGCAAAACAAAACAAAACTCAACTGAAAAATGGGGAGAAGACCTAACTAGATATTTCTCCAAAGAAGACATACAGATGGCCAACAGGCACATGAAATAAATGCTCAACATCACTAATTATCAGAGAAATGCCAATCAAAACTACAGTGAGGTACCACTTCACATTGGTCAGAATGACTGTCATGCGTATGTCTATAAATACCAAATGCTGGAGAGGGTGTGGAGAAACCGGAACCCTCCTACACTGCTGGTGGGAATGTAAATTGGTACAACCCACTATGGAAAACAGTATGGAGGTACCTCAGAAAACTAAATATAGAACTACCATATGATCCAGCAATCCTACTCCTAGACATACATCTAGACACAACTTTCACTGAAAACTATACATGCACCCTATGTTCACTGCAGCACTATTCACAATAGCCAAGACATGGGAACAACCTAAATGCCCATCGAAAGATGAATGGATAAGGAAGATGTATTCCACATACACAATGGGATACTACTCAGCCACAAAAAAGAACAAAATAGTGCCATTAGCAGCAACATGGATGGAACCAGAGACTCTCATACTAAATGAATTAAGTCAGACAGAAAGACAAACCATTTGATATCACTTATATCTGGAATTTAATACATGGCACAAATTTATCTATGTACAGAAAAGAAACAAACTCATGGACATGTGGTTACCAAACTCAACAGACTTGAGGTTACCAAAGGGGAGAGGGGGAAGGGGATGGGATGGACTGGGAGTTTGAGGTTAGTAGCTGCAAACTATTACATTCAGAGTGGAAAAGCAATGAGATCCTGCTGTTTAGCACAGGGAACTATATCTTGTCACTTGGGATGGAACTTGATGGAGGATAATGTGTATGACTGGGTCGCTTTGCTACACAGCAGAAATTGACAGAACATTGTAAATTAAGTATAATAAAAATTTTTTAAAAAGATATCATTGAGATAATTATTAAGATTTTACTATAGACTGTGTAACAGCTATTCTTGTATCAGTGTTAAATTTCTTGATAACTATACTGTTTATGTTATGTAAGACATTGTCTTTATAGGCAGAAACACATACTGAAGTATTTAGAGATAAAAGTTCATTATATTTCCACCTTATATTCAAATTATGAAAAAATGTATGTAGATAGAAGCAAATGGGATAAAAATGGATTATCCTGGTAAAGTGTATATGGCAGTTTCTTTTATTCTTCTTGCAACTCTTCTTTAAGATTGAAATTATATAGGAGTTCCCATTGTGGAACAGCAGAAATGAATCCCACTAGGAACCATGAGGTTGCAGGTTCAATCCATGGCCTCGCTCAGTGGGTTAAGGATCTGGCATTGCCATAAGCTGTGGTGTAGGTTGCAGACATGGCTCGGATCTGGTGTTGCTGTGGCTGCGGTATAGGCCGGAAGCTGTAGCTCCAATTTGACCCCTAGCCTGGGAACCTCCATACGCCGCGGCGCGGCTCTAAAAACAGACACAAAAAAAGATTGAAATTATATAAAATTAAAAATTACCCAAAATTCAGAAAGATAAACAGGTATTTACATGTTTAAGACAGGAAAATTACTATCTGGTCCCCTCTAATTCCACCCTCCCTCAAATCAGGCATAAGGATTTGAATATTTTTAAAAAGTTCAGAGGAAACAGAATCTTGAGTTAAACAGATTATTTATAGAGTAAATCCTTACACTCAATTATAAACATAACAGCAGAATCACGGTCATGTATAACTTGAAAGATCCTTACTTATTGGTTCAGTCAAACTATTAGAATTAATGAATCTGAACTACTTAATATTCAGCTGTGTTCTACTTATCAAAGGCAGAAAAAGGGTATTATCAGGCTGCAATACATAATCACATGTACAATTTCTTCAACTAGCAGATGTGAACTATTACTTCATGAAGCAGGGAAATAACTACAAATTTGGGCTCTTCTAAATACATGACAAGAAGGGCCACAAGGACCTCAAAAAAACATTGTCCTATTCCTTTATCACTTTTATAAAATCCATACGATTCATCCTGATTAGAATAGAGTAGCATGCAAAGAAGAAAATAAAACAGTATTCCTAAAAGGGTGCTAAAACAATCATCAGCCAAAAGCTTCAGTAAGGACTCATTCTTTTGCATGTGCATGAGAGAAAACGCATTTCTAAAAGAAGCTCTCTGTCATCATGAAACATGTATTGTTGCTTACAAAATGGTAAAGATGAACAAAGGAGAAAAAACAAAACAAATAAACAAGCAAAACACTTCAATTCAAGTGACCCAACCTTCTATAACCCAAACCAAGCAAGTTTATTGAGCTAAATCTGCAGACATCTTTTTTTTTTAAAGACGAGGGAGTCTAGGGACATTAAAAAAAAAAAAACCTTGGGTAGGAAAAGATCAAGAACTGGTGTAAAGCTAAAGCAGACCTGCTTCCTCATCCTCCTCCTCCTCTTCCTCATCATCGGAAGTTGATGACAAGGGAGTTGGTGCGGAGCTAGCTTGATTATTAACATATTCACCATACTGCATGCCTGTAAAGTGGAAAGCACAAACACAAGCGTCAAACCAACAGGAAAGATGAGAAATAAAATTTTGACATTGCATCAAAAGTGAGAAAGAACTCTGACATTCCAAAGAGCATCCCAGCATGCACATTAATATTAGCAAATTTACTATCAAAACTGGAACCGTTAGAAAATCTCTGCAAAGCAGTTTAGTAAAAGCAGCCTTTATATGAACTAACCAGTTTAAGTGTAACAAAAGTACCATGCCTTACACTGATAATACTTAGGAAACTGCACTGATGTTCTCTGAACATTTTACTAAGCTCTATACATGTTTACCTTCTTTGACCTTGGGGCCCTTGTGGTATACTTTCTTTGGGACTGTACCTTCTTGGTGAGCAGTGATCATTTCCACTGAAGTGAATTTACACAGCATACAAGACACAGACAGATACTTGGTACCTTCCTTCCCTAACGCCACCCTGATGGTAACTCAGTTCTCTTAACGGAAAAAGAGTGACAGTTAAAGAAAAGAATTGTATTCAGCATAGTTCTCTGCACATAGCAGATCCCCAAGGGGGGTGGGGAGAAGACATTAACTGAGGCCCTATAAGTGAGACAATTACAGAAAAGTGAATTTCCTGAGATGGTCAATCATCTCAGCATCACCGATGGCCTACATGTGAGCCTGAAGTAGGTGAAGGAGATGGTCCTCAGTGTGAGATACAGCAAGAGAAGGGAGAGTCTGTGGAAAAGGCACAACAACTGGTAACTGTATAATACTTTGTTAAAAAAAAAGTTGATTGCATATTTTTATTATTTAATTAATCTAGCTAAGCCAAGACAAAACTTAACATCCACATTTTTTTTTTTTTTTGGGCCACTGCCAGAAGTTTCCAGGCTAGGCCTCAAATTGGAGCTACAGCTGCTGGCTTACACCATAGCCATAGCAACTCAGGATCCAGTCTACTTCTGTGACCTACACCACAGCTCACAGCAATGCCAGATTCCCGACCCACTGAGCAAGGCCAGGGATCAAACCCATATCCTCATGGATACTAGTCGGATTCATTTCCGCTGCACCACAATAGGAACTCTATCACAAATTTTTTTTTTTTTTTTTTTTGTCTTTTTAGGGCCGAACAGGCAGCATGTGCAGGTTCCCAGGCTAGGGGTCTAATCAGAGTTGCAGCTGCCGCCCTACGCCATAACCACAGCAACACCAGATCCAAGCCACATCTGCAACTACAGCACAGCTCACGGCAATGCCGGATCCTCAGCCCACTGAGCAAGGTCAGGGACTGAACCCATAACCTCATGGTTCCTAGTCAGATTCGTTTCCACTGCGCCACAACAGGAACTCCTACCACAAAATTTTTAAGAGAAAATAATTAAAAATTCAAACGCTTCATGAATAAGAATAAACATCCTTGTAAGGAAAAAATCTTATAGCTCAATCTGCAAACAAAAGAAAAACAAAACAAACCCAGAAACATAGTGTGCATTTTCAAAAATATTTCATAATACTGGAAGCACAATGAAACCCTTGCTCAACAAAAAAATCATGTGGTAATCCTCTGATGCTTTGTTTTTTTTTCCAAGTGGCCTTTTTAATTAGCACAGATAAACATAACTCATGTCTATACTAAGAAAAAAGCTATTAAAGAGTAAAATCTGAACGTAGAAGAGAGCAGAGGTTAAACTGTATATGAGTGAAGCTTTGGTCCATCTACAAAGTCATGGAAAATCTGCTAGCTTTGGTGAAACATATTTTAAATACAGATGAAATAGCAATTTTCACACATTCATCTGAGAAAAGAAAAAAATTAATGTAAGAGTTCAGGCAACACAAAAAATAAACTTGATACCTTGAAAGACCAAATTCAGAGTGGCATGTTCCTCTACCAAAAACCTAGTTAAAAATTTAACTAATTTTAGATCTTAGGTGAAATATACTAAGTTTATAATTAAATATAAATTAAAAAGATTTTATAGGAGTTCCCATTGTGGCTCAGTGGTTAACAAATCCAACTAGGAACCATGAGGTTGTGGGTTTAATCCCTGGCCTCGCTCAGTGGGTTAAGGATCCGGTGTTGCTGTGAGCTATGGTGTAGGCCGGCGCCTACAGCTCCAATTAGACCCCTAGCCTGGGAACCTCCACAGGCCACGAGTGAGGCCCAAAAATGAAGAAGAAAAAAAAAAGATTTTATAGAAAAGAAGTTCTTCAATTTAAGGAATTCTTTAAAAATGAAATGCTTTCTCTGGGAGTTTCCTGGTGGACTAGTGGTTAGTACTCAGCACATTCACTGCTGCGGCCCAGGTTGAATTCCTGGTCTGGGAACCGAGATCCCACATCTAGGCACTTCACACCATAGCCAAAAAAATGAAAAAATAAATGAAGTACTTTCTCAAAATGCCTATTAGTATTGCACTCTAAAAAATACAAGTGTGTATATATATATATATACATACACATAAGAAACAAGAACGAAGAAAACAAGGAATTTCATTTACTGTGTTAAGCTGAGAAAGACCAACAAGAAGGAAAAAAATCCATTATTTTCTTGAATGAATCATTTTGCAGGCTGTTGACTCTGTAACTAATCAAAGGAGTCAAAGTCCAGGGCAAACCTATATGAATTGTAAGATAAATATTTTCTTCTCTTTCTCCAGATTTACTGAACAAAAACAGATTTCACTTATTGGAAAGAATACCCAATGCTTAAATGGAAGCAAATGAGATGGCTACCTAATGATAAAAAAGTTTTATAGAGCAACTACTTAATGTACCGTAACAAACCTATGAATAAGATAGAGCAGAGTAATATTATTATTAATTACAATATCATTTTAGACTATACAATGGTTGCCCATGTACTATATTAACAGAACGTCACACAACACACTTAAAATTTTAAAAAAGATGCAATTCATTTTGAGAAGTGATAGAGATGAGGGTTATCAAAATTTAAGCTCTTCTGCACTGCTGGCTCAATACTTTCCTCTGCTTATTCAAGTAAACTCTGTTAAAAGCTTGGGAATACTGGGAGTTCCCTGGTGGCCTAGTGGTTAAGGAACTGGCATTGTCACTAGGGTTCGATCCCTGGCCAGGGAACTTCTGCATGCTGCAGGCGTGGCCAAAAATAAAAAACTTGGGAATACCAATGGCACAAGAATATGACATTTTAGTTAATCCACAGAAGAATGGCCAGAATAACAATGACTCCACACTTAAATGCCCTGCTCGAGGGTATGTACAGTACACTGTAGAAATGTACATAGGTTATCTCTCACCCCAAACACCACCACCACTAAACAGGAAGGAATACCACATCCTTTGATTCCATCTTAATCAGAGCTTCCAAGGTATGAATCTAGTAAACCGAGAGACACTTCATAGACAGAATGACTTAATGAAGAGCCTGTTACTAATAGGGCCCCAATATTTTAAAAAAGACATTCTGTTTAAACTACCTATCCTTAAAGTACCTTCAGGCCAAAGTCTCCAGGGGACCATATCCTTGGAGTTGCTTAATAAAAGGCATCTTTACTGTTCCCTAGATACAATTACATTGGGAATAACTACAATTTGTCTTAAGAGAAAACAAATCCCTTGTGGAGGTTAGCTTTTTTAAAATCAGGGGTTCAGACTTTTGAGCAACTGTTATCTTCCCTAATCTGGTCTTCTACCTAGGTGCACACGCTAGAAAGCTTTGCAAGGGTTCCCACAAAAGAATGGTTTTTAAGAAAAATCACTTTCTTTTCCTTTTTGTTCATTTTTGGCTGCCCTGAGGCATATGGAGTTCCCAGGCCAAGGATCAGATCTGAGCCACAGTTCTGACCTAAGCTGCAGCTGCGGCCACACTGGATTCTTAACCCACCCTGCCGGGGCGGGGATCGAACCTGTGTCACAGAGCTCCCAAAATGCCATCCATCCTGCTGTGCTACAGTAGGAACTCCAGGGAATCACTCTCCATAGTACTTTCTTTCCTAAAACTTATCCACCTAAGGAAGTACCTATGTTAACAATAGACTTTTTCTTCCTTTACAAAGGAAAAACACTCCCTTAACGTATCTTAAATCTTACTATAATACCTTGCCCTGAGATATATAAAATCCCTCTGGCACAAAAGGGAAAGCTTCATCTTTCTTTATACGATTAATCAAGGCACCCTAAATCTATAGACTTTCTTTTACCTTGCCATACATGTTTCAATTAAAAATGAAACGTATTAAAAATAGGCTTGGTTCTCACTGCAATATTCTTAATTCAGAAATACTAAAAGGTAGGGTGGTGGAGCAACGATACATTTATTTAATGATTCTGCATGTATGCAGGCCCAAAGCTCCTGCTGTTAAAGAACCCACTGTTCTTGAAAGAGTCCTATGAAAACAAAGCAAAAACTGAAAAAAATATTAAAAATTTAAAAATACTGCACAAACAACAGGACATTATGGGTAAAGATGAGGTGTCTAGGTTCAATTCCAGATAACATCACTTACTAACTGAGTGTCCTTGGGCAAACTACTAATCTCTCTGTTCTTCATTTATATCATCTGTAAAAGGGGGTAATAACTACCTCAATTGGTTGCTGGGAGGATGAAATGAATTAAAATATTTTAAATCTTCTTAGAATGGTGCCTGAAATACACTACATAAGAATTAGCTGAACTTTAAAAAACTACTGAACTTTAAAAAACATGTTTTTGTGAATATTTAAAACAATTATTTCCAATTATTCTTAATATTTATCCCTAGGGCAAGTCATTAGTTAGAAAAAAGAACCTTCCACCAACCTGAGTAATGTTCGTAGTAATGCTGGTTCTTTTAAAAACAAGTCGAATCTTTTCTAGGACTACCAATCTTTTCCAAGAAACACTGGATAAAATTCACAGGTAAAAATTCTACATGATTCCTTCCAGTCTATGAGACGTCCAATAAAGTACTTTATAACCTATTAGATCATATTCATAATGATTATAATCTCACTTCTGTATACTATATTTAATTCCTTCTACCTCCTTTTAACAACAAAAATTTACTAGCAGGTGACCCTATTAGTACCTAGTAGTATATTTTTCTTTTTTATAAAATACATAGGAAGTTTCTGGTGCAGTGGGTTAAGGATCCGACTACAGTGGCTTGAAGCCCAGGAACTTCCATATGCTGCAGGCGTTGGGAGAGGCAGGGGAAGGAAATATGAACTATTTTATCATGATGTCTGATGAAATTAAGTTATTCCTGATTTGTGTAACTGATACCTATTTAAATACTAAAAAACCAGACAAACCTGATACACACAATGCATTTTTAAGATAATCCTTGGCTCACAAATAGCCTAATATTAGGTACATATTACAATGCTTTATTTCAAATTTGCAATGAGAAAAAGCATACTGACTACTCACTGCCTAGTTTTTATAGCATGCTATTAAAAGAGAATAAGTTATCCTGACATTGAAAAGTTGACTGCTCTAGTAATTTGGCTTAGAAGACATAGGCTGCAATTTATTTCTCAGTGGAGTTTATGATGCCCCTTGAAACTTCAATAACATATTAAATCAGGGAGTTCCCACTGTTGCAAAGCAAAAACAAACCTGACTAGTATCCATGAGGATGCTGGTTTGACCCCTTGGCCCTGCTCAGTGGGCTAAGGATCCAGCGTTGCCGTGAGCTGTGGTGTAGGTCACAGATGTGGCTTGGGTCCCATGCTGCTCCTGCTGTAAGGAACTGGGAACTATAAGTCACTTATGATGGAGCACGATGAAGAATAATGTGAGAAAAAGAATGTATATGTTTGTGTGACTGGGTCATCTTGCTGTACAGTAGAAAACTGACAGAATACTGTATACCAGCTATAATGGGAAAAAATAAAAATCATTTAAAAAAAAAGATATAGGAATTCCCGTGGTGTCACAGCAGAAACGAATCTGACTAGGAACCATGATGTTGCGGATTTGATCCCTGGCCTCACTCAGTGGGTTAAGAATCTGGCATTGTTGTGAGCTGTGGTGTAGGTTGCAGATGTGGCTCAGATCTGATGTTGCTGTGGCTGTGGTGTAGGCCGGCAGCTATAGCTCTGATTGGACCCCTAGCCTGGGAACCTCCATATGCCGTAAGTGCGACCCACATCCCCAAAAAAGACTTGTAAAAAATTTAAAAAAGAAAGAAAGGAAAGAAGGAAGGAAGGGAGGGAGGGAGGAAGAGAGAGAGAAAGAAAATGAGGACTGCCTTTGCCAATTAGGTTATAGGGAGATACCTACCATCCCTGAGATAAATGACCTACATCACAGCTTGAAGTTTTTGATAACAATATATTAAAACGTGATATTATACTGGCAATGGTATAACAAAATTCATAGTATTTTGAATAATTGCTAATGTAGTAAAACAAGCACTGGGTCTTGACATACTCCTAGGGAGCTCGTGTATCTTCGGGCAAAACACTTAACCTC
The DNA here is from genome assembly GCA_004024745.2 of Catagonus wagneri. Taxonomy (NCBI): domain Eukaryota; kingdom Metazoa; phylum Chordata; class Mammalia; order Artiodactyla; family Tayassuidae; genus Catagonus; species Catagonus wagneri. The sequence goes on along the minus strand of PVHT020000254.1, from coordinate 7,508,924 downwards.
TCTAAACCTTAGTTTCCTCATCTATAAAAGAAAAGTGAAATATGATATGTCTGCTTCACATAATGATCAAGTGAGATACTAAATATTAAAGGTATTTTATTTTATTTATTTTATTTTTTTAGGGCCACTCCTACAGCATATGGAGGTTCCCAGACTGGGGATCAAATCAGAGCTACAGCTGCTGGCCTACACCACATCCACAGCAACTCAGGATCCAAGCCACAATTGTGACCTCATGGCAGCGCTGCATCCTTAACCCACTGAGCAGGGCCAGGGATCGAACCTGCCTCCTCATGGATACTAGATGGAATCGTTTCTGCTGTGCCACAACAGGAACTCCTAAATGTATTCTAAAATTGTTAATGGCTGCATGAAAGTAATAATAATACTACCAACTATCTACAACCTGGAAAATAAAATTCAACAAACAACAACAATAAAAATTTCTCACATGTAACTCAGAAGGTTAAAAAAACTAAAAAAGAACAATACTGCTTTAATAAAACCCTTCCAGAAGACCCTGCTGTGGAGCAACGGGATCAGCAGCATCTCTACTGTTTGATCCCCAGCCCAACACAGCAGGTTAAGGATCCAGCATCGCTGGAGCTGCAACACAGGTCACAACTGTGGCTTGGATCTGATCCCTGGCCCAGGAACTCCATATTCAAGGTGGCCAAAAAAGGCAAAAACAAAAAGAAACCAACAAAAACCGTTCCAATAATGTATCTACCTACTTGACATGAACGGAGTTTCTCAGCAATTATATGTATGAAAATAAAAACTATGAACGAAATTTTTCAAAAGTTTATCTTATTCTAATAACGAACCATATAAGACTCAGGAACAAAAAGCTATAGGGGAAGTAAAAAAGCCATTTACCTCTGGAGTTCCCGTCGTGGCTCAGTGGTTAACGAATCCGACTAGGAACCATGAGGTTGCGGGTTCGATCCCTGGCCTTGCTCAGTGGGTTAACGATCCGGCGTTGCCGTTGGCTGCCATGTAGGTCGCAGACGCGGCTCAGATCCCGCGTTGCTGTGGCTGTGGCGTAGGCCGGCGACTACAGCTCCAATTAGACCACTAGCCTGGGAACCTCCACATGCTGCGGGTGCGGCCCTAAAATTACAAAAGGCAAAAAAAAAAAAAAGTCATTTACCTCAATGAAAGATGTATTCCAATAAAAATAACTTTCCCATAAAAAATATCAAAATTCATGATGTTTGTTGTTTTGACCAACTATATACTAACAATAATTGTATTGAGAGAGTAATCTAGAACAAAATGTTAATGCTTAGACACTTATGGTTATAGATAAAATTTTTAAATTTCAATTATATATAATATTATAGCAGAGAAGTATGATGGAGTAATAAAAGAGTTTCTAGCTTAATAATATATTAATATTATTACTACACTCAAGGGAGGGGGTATGACGTTAAGAAGAAAAAAAATATAAACTTTCTAAATGTTAAAGAAGGGCTTGTTTCACTATTTTTTTAAAGGATAGTGGGTTTCATTCCAGTGGATACCTAGAAAAACATAACATCTTTGTTTTAAAAGTCAACATACACAGCATGTTGAAAATTATATAACTGCAAGTATCTTAACTTTTAGTGCAAAATTGTATCTTATTTTGTCTTTTTGTCTTTTTAGGGTCTCACCCACGGCATATGAAGATTCCCAGGGTAGGGGTCCAATCGGAGTTGTAGCTGCCAGCCTATGCCACAGCCACAGCAACACCAGATCCAGGCCGCGTCTGCAACCTACACTACAGCTTACAGCAATGCTGGATCCTTAACCCACTGAGCGAGGCCAGGGACCAAACCCGCGTCCTCATGGATGCTAGTCGGGTTCGTTAACTGCCAAGCCACGCCGGGAACTCCAATTTTAAATATCAATCTAAAAGATGTTCAAATAGTTACAGCTTTTTCAAAAAAATTTTAGAAGATATGCAAGCAAAAAAAAAAAAAAAACCAGCAAAAATGCTGAGTCCTTGAGAAACTAAACAAGGTTATCTTTGAAGCTGGGAGTGTCAACTGAAAAAAATGCACAACCCAAAAATTGAGAACAATGTTTTATTTGGCAGTTTTAAGCCCAGAAGACAGCTCTGAGGAACTGCTCCAAAGACGTAAGGGCAGAGTCAGGATACATATGAGTTTTTGCAAGAAAAACCAGGTAGTCAGAACATCAAAAAATCAACCGTTAATTAAAGAAAACCAGGCATCTGAAGTTAATGAATTTAGGACTTCTCTATGCATGGCAAGATCCAAGAGCCTAGGCTCACCGCAACTGTTTTGTTAATATGCACCCTAGCTACCTAGGGCCAGTATCCTGTCCCTTCCCATCCTGAGTCCCCTTAGTGTGCACCATTGGGAGGTGGCTGCCGTGGCTGAGGGCTTGATGGCTGCAACAACTTTGTTTACTGAAATGGCAGGCAGTATTTTTCATTAACAGGAGAAAAAGACTAATCTTTTTAAAGTATCAATATTTCAGCAGTCATGTCAGACCTACAGCATACCCTACACAGCCATACACTGCACAACTAGAAGAGGCATCAGACATGTAAACTACAACCTGTCCAACGTACATGGGAGCCCTAACACAAAGAGCTATGATTGTGCGCCAGATGTATCCAAAGGCAAAGAGACTGCTAAGAAGCCAATCTCCCGCTTCGGAAAGGGGACCAAGTAGAGTGTAATTCAAAAGTCAGTGTTATATTTCCTGTTACTTATTCAAAGAGCTTATCTTGGCTAAATCAAGAGTTTAACAGCCAAGAGAAACAGTAATTCACCCTCTTTTATAGAAAGAGCACAAGACAGAAAGGTCTGAGTTTAAAATCTTTCACTCTGCTACTTAAAAATTTATAATCTTGGGCAAGTTACCTTATCTTTGTGAATGCCACTTTTCTGATTTGTAAAAAACTGGGATAATAATATCTACCTGGTAGAACTGCTAAAAGGATTAAATGAGAGAATAAATATAAAGTATCTGGCACACTAAGTGCTCAATAAATAGTAGTTTCTTCTCTTTTCAAATCCATCTTCTTATTAAGAAAAAGGAAAAACATAATTATGATTATTTAGTAGGAAAGTGGTTTACAAAATGATACTTAAAGATGGTAGGATGGTATTTAAAGTAAAATGGTCAAAAAGAAAATATAATAGGAAAAAAAAACTTAGCAGGGTCAATGTAAAGGGCCCAAACAAGCAAGGTATGTAACATTTGGGAGGTTGTCATCAATGCAGAGGAAAGACGCCACTCATTTAGTGAAGGCTTCTACATACCCCTAAGTTTCTTCTACTCATTTTAAGTGAAACTTTCCTACCAATTCCTCACTTTGAAGTGCCTATATTAATAACTAGATTCTAATCCTAATACATCCACTGGCTTGTTGGGAATCAATGGAATCAATGTGGTGCTACAGTTGGGTTTCCTACAAAACCAAAGAAGAAAATTTATAATGTATAATCTGATCAAAGGATAGAAAAGCCTCTGTTGACCACATGAGCAAACACTCAACAGATATAAGCAATGAGATTAGACTGAGGATTTATTTTGCTTTTTCTAAGCCTCGGAACATGAGAGTTCTTCGTACTCAAGAGGAGGGGCTGCCATTACATAGTGAATATAGTTCCTAAAATATTACTAATGACTGCATTGGAAATACAAACTATATAGATTCCTAAACCCAGTTATCTCTCATCAAGTGAAAAACACAGTATGTTAACCTGAAACATCAATAGATTTGGAATTTTAGCCAGATAGAAAACAATCAAGAATACTGCCAAAAGAAAAGGCAATGTGGGGAAACATGGTCAAAACAACATATTTTAGTCACCTGTCACTTACACATGGATATATTAAACAAGCAAACAAATAAGCCATATTATTTGGCAACGATGCAAATGTGTGGCTTACAATTTCATTTTCATCCTCTCATTCTCAAAACTGGGTCAAAAGTTACTTTCCATTAATAATAATGACAAGCAAAGAAATCATCAAATAGGATTTGGAAATTCACTAAACAAGGAAATTTTGGATGTTTCATCCTAAAAGAAACGATAATAACCTTTAAAAACAGAAAATAAATGCTCCACAATAGAGGGGTGGATTAGCAAATCATAATACACTGACAATGAATTATTAGTGATGACATAAAAACTGTGTAGAGATATATGAAGAACTGCATAATTAATTAAATGTAGATGCAAAATACAAAATGAAATGTACCCTATGATTGCAATTATATAAAATACATAACAAATTTAATATAATTATATACATACATAAAATCATAAAGACTAGATTATATAAAAAGTCATGTTTGAATTGAGGTTATAAATTACTTTTTTCATATTTTCTATAAATTATGGTTCTTCAGTTTGACTTTTAAAAATGAGCTATTTGAATTAGTGTATATGTACATTTATGTACTATATATAGTATAACAAACTTCTCAAATACCTTTCTGCTGTAATAGCTCTGACGGCTGTGTAACTGAGGCCACAGGCTCAACGGGGCGATTTGCAGCAGGAGGCGTTCTTGCCGATGACGCTCCTGACAAAACAGTGGATACTACTGGGCTGGACTTGGGAGGCTGAACATTTTGCATCACAGAACAGGACAAAGAATCTGCAACTGAAAACAAGAAACTATTTCATTCACAGCAATAAATTTGAACTACATCAAAATACTAATAAAACAGTTTACTGGAAGTTCTGTAGAAACTTCGGTAGCATCACATTTATCTAGTACATCTAGAAAATAAGGGGGTCCAAAGAAATGATTTTCAAAAAATCTAAAAGCTTACCCCCAAATCATTAGTGGCAATTTTCCTAAAACATTTCATAAGTTTCCATACTTTCTTAAACAAAACGAATTCCAAACAGCATTTTTTTTAACCTATGATCACTATTATTAATACTAAGTATTTTACTATGCAATGGCACCTCAGATAAGATGAAGATGGATGAGATGATTCACGAATTACACAGGTCTTTCTAGTATTAGCTCAGATCCCATTTTGTATTGTAAACTGCCGCTCTCATTTACTGTCTCCAATCAGATGCCATATTTCACAAGCAACTGAGTAAGGAAGGGCCTGAACAGTAATATTAGGTTGGACTTCTGCAATAAAGTACATTTGATTTACAGTTGGCCTTTGTAACAGCTCAACTTGCCAGGATTGTCTTCAGCCAAGATATAAGTGAAAAATCTATGGATGAATGGATTTTTAAAATGTGGTGTGTGTGTGTGTGTGTACATTTACTTGTATGTATATGCATATTTTTATGTGTACATATACAGACATACATACAGTGAATGAATGGATAAAGAAACGTGGAAATACACACACACACATGCAGGAAGATCATTCAGCCATAAAAAAAGTTAGAAATCCTGCCATTTTTGACAACATGAATGGACCCTGAGGTCATTATGCTAAGTAAAAAAGTCAAAGACAAATAGTGTACGGTCTACTTTATAAACAGAATCTAAAAAAGCCCAACTCACAGAAACAGAAAACACTGGTTGAGAAAAGCAGGGAGGTAGGGAAAATAGGGAGATACTGGTCAAAGGATACAAACTCTCACAAGTTCCCTGGTCACCTAGCAAGCAGTTAAGGACCCAGCGTTGTCACTACTGCGGCTCAGAATACTGCTATGGTACAAGTTCAACCCCTGGCCTGGGAACTTCTGCATCGCGTAAGCATGCCCTCCCCCCGCCAAAAAAGGGTATAAACCCTCAATTATAGAAGTTCTGAAGCTCTAATGTACAGCCCAGTGACTACAGCTAACAATACTGTTATTAGATACTTGAAAGTTATTAAGGCAGTAGATCTTAAATGTTCTCAACACATACACAAAAAAGGTAATTATGAGAGATGAGGGATATATTAACTAACCCTACTGCGGTAATTTTGCTATATATGAAATCATCATGCCATACATTTTAAACTTACACAATATGTATACATACACATACAAAGGTACATATGCGTATATATGTATGATATGTGTGTATATATATATATACATACATAAACTTAGATATGACCGAAATAAATGTGAGAATATAGTAACAGAACAAAACATGATATATTTCCCAATACTGTACAAATGACATAAATATGAGGGGTGGGGAAAGAAGGTGGAAGGCAGTCTAGGTATGTTGGCTGCCACATCATTTTTAGGAAGGACAAATGTCACCAAGGGAGACCGAAAATGCAGTCACTATATCTTGCACTTCCTCTCATTAAGAAGTGGAGTATAGGGAGTTCCCATCATGGTGCAGCGGTTAAGAAATCTGACTAGGAACCATGAGGTTGGG
>PVHT020000254.1:7486931-7502497 GCA_004024745.2 Catagonus wagneri | reverse complement strand
AAAACCATAAATAAAATCATAATGAAAGAAATATCCATGAACTCAGCATCCAACTGTGAAAATAAAATATTTCCAACTCTGCTGAAGCTCTTGGTGTATTCCTTACAGAAGACATGCCCTTGCCTCCCTCTTGAACCGTGTTCATTATTCCCCTGCTTTTGCTTTAAAAAGTTTACCACACAAATAAGTATCCCTAAACATTATTTCTGCTTGCTTTTAACTTTATAACAATAGCATACTGCATGTATTCTTCCACGACTCCGCATGTTACATTTCTGGAATTGACCTGTGTTAATGAGTGTAGCTCTATTTCATCGTTTTCGCTGCAGTTCAGTAGTCCACTGGAAGGATACGAGTCATTTATCCACTCTACTATAAATGGACCTTTGGGTTCTAGCTTTTGGTTTTTACACAGTACTACATGAATAGTCAAGAACACATCCCTGGTGCCGATGTAGCAGAGCTTCTCAATGTGTGCGCCACAGCTCGCCAGTGTGTGGTTACAAGGATGAGGATCCCTCAGGCCTGGGGGCAGCCTGTGGGAAACCAGATCTGTGGCCTAAGGAGCAGACCAGTCCCTTTAGCTCAGATCCCCCAAAATATCATTTCTTGCAAGTACTACAAATCTAGAACAGGAAGAGGGACTTTATGCGCTAGCAATGCCATACACAGAAACTTGATAAAATCCTTAGGTCAGGCCATACTAGCCCCGATGAATCAGAACCTGCATTTTAACAAGGTCCCGGGGGATTCATATGCACAAAGTATGAGAAAGACTTCTCGAGTATACACAGAAATAGGATAACTGTGCTTTAGTGTGTGGTTACCTTCATTTCCACTAATGCCAAATTTTCCTAAAATACTGAACAAACAGATCTTTCTACTAACAGTACTAAGACTTTCCTGTCACTCTACATCCTTGCCACTAGAGCTAAGTAGATATCCCATTCTAGTTTTAAGTTGCTTTACCCTGATTATTAATGAGATTATGTTTTCATTTCATCTGTGAAATACCTGTTCATGTATTTTTTTCTTAGGTTATTGGTCTTTTCCTTATTGATCTTATGTGTTACTTGTGTATTCTGGATAAAACACTGTAAAAATTTTTTTCTCCCAGTTCATTGCTTGTCTTTCTTGTTTTCGTTATGTTGCCTTTCAATGAAGAAAAGTTCTTAATTAGAAATTAGTCAAGGGAGTTCCTATGTGGCTCAGCCAGTTAAGGATCCAGTGTTGTCACCACAGTGGCCTGGGTCACTGCTATGGCACAGGTTCGATACCTGGGCTGGGAACTTCCAAGTGCCAAAGGTGCGGTTAAAAGGGGGGGGGGGGCAGAAAGAGAAAGAGAGAAAGGAAGGAAGGAAGGGAAAAGAAAGAAGGAAAGAGAAAGAAAGAAAGGAAGGAAGGAAGGAAGGAAGGAAGAAAAGAAATGAAAATAAAAGAAAAAAAAGGAAAGGTCAAGTCTATCATGCTTTATCATGCTTATTCTTTAGGGCTAGGTAGCACTGTGCGTGGTGTCCTTAAGAAATCCTTCCCACTCCAAGGTTCTTCTACATTTTCTCTGAAAAGTTTTCAAGTTTTGCCTTTTTGCATTTAAATATTTATTCCACCTGTAATTCACGTTATACATGGAGAAGTCATCCATGAGACTGCAGCTCCTATGGCAGATACCAAGGAAAACTTCCCTAAACTCCATGATGGACAAGCCGGACGTACCTAGAGTAACTCTCACAAGCACCATAAATTTCTATTTCATGATCATTAAATAGTAATTTTACACTCATTTGTGTTTTTATTTGGATAATGTTTACTTCCCCAACAAGATTACAAACTTCATGAAAATAAAGATCAAGTCTTTTTACTTGCTTCTTATTTTATCTCCCAGTACACTAAAACAAACACCTGTCACATAGCTGGCTTTCCTACCTTTCTGAACAAGTTCAGCAAATGTTAAGGACTGCAGAAAAACACCAGCCAAAAAAACCAAAAACAACAATAACAAAAAATTTCACAAGGAGAATCTGACAAAGAAATACGGGATATTTAGAGACAGACCACCATTTAAAAAAAAAAGCATTTGTCTATCTAATGATTTGTTTACTGGCATTAAGGTAGTTCCCTTGTTAGTTCTTAATAGCTCCTTAGTAACTACACATACAACTCTTTTGAAACTAGGGAGATTATGTAAATTCTCAACTAACAGCACCATTACTCATTCAAGTGTTCAAACCAGGAAATTTGTCAAATTTTACCACTCTTATCAAGGAATTCTCAACATCACCTCTTGTCACGTCTTCTATCTAAATGAATCCTAACCTCTGTCATCATCCTTTATCTAGAGAACTGTAGTAATTCCTTCCTAGCTGGGTTTCGTGGCTCCAAGTTCGTCCTCCTGCAGTCTATCTACCACACCGCTCACAGAAGAAAGTTCCGAAACACAAATGTGGCAGTGCTACCACCTTGCTTAAAAATTTCTGATGGCTGTTGATTACATATCAACCAAGCTTACATTTTTCCTTCATCAAGTCATTTCCTCTCACCTTTCCAACACTATAGCCCAACAGAAACTGGGAAACTGAGATACCAGAAAAGGGACAACTGATAAAGCCAAGTTTTGAAGGATGTGGTCACAAAGATGGACAACTCATCTGAGCTTGAAGGAGTATATACAGAAAAATCTGCAGGTGGAGTTAACAACTAAACATAGCACTTAAAACATATATACCATGTTTTCAGTATTTTTAATAATGTGGCAAATGAGATAACATTTAAATGTCTCTTTTATTCCACATTCCTGAACATGAATTCAACTGCCTAAAAGTCACAGAATGTATCAAATCACCAATTTTTTTTCTTTTTTTTTTAAGGTCCACACTTGCAGCATATGGAAGTTCCCAGACTAGGGGTCGAATCAGCCTGTGCCAAAGAAGCTCGGGATCCGAGCCACATCTGTGACCTACACCACAGCTCATGGCAATGCCAGATCCTTTAACCCCAAGTGAGACCAAGGATCAAACCTCGTCCTCATGGATACTAACTAGCAGGGTTCATTTCTGCTGCGCCACAACTGGAATTCCAAATCACTTAACTCAGGGTGATGTTTCTGAATCTCAACCCCTCACAAATTGCTTAAAAATTTTTACTATACTACCTGAAAATGAATCTAATAGAATCAAGTAATAAAAATGCAATTCATTTTTGTCAATTACTCAAAGACTGATTTCATACAAAACTAAGTTTAATACCTGAGATTCTCATCTCAATATGACATTAAAATTTAAGATTATCCAAAGCAATTGTTTGTCTTTCTAGAAAATTAAAATCAAACCAATAGTCCCCAAACCTTGTACTTAGGCACCCAAGCTGCCCTTGCAACAAATTCAGAGTTCCAAGGAATATTTTAAATTTTCAGGAGAAAAACGGTGACATCTGTCAAAGAACCTTATGAACTATTACTACTAAGTTACCTGGGGCACTGGAAAAAAATATTGATAAACAAAAACTGAGGAAGTTTAGGAACTTCTATAATATTTAATTTTAAAGTAGGTTTTAAAAGTAACCTCTGTTGGAGTTCCCATTGTGGCTCAGCAGAAATGAATCCGACTAGGAACCATGAGGTTGTGGGTTCGATCCCTGGCATCACTTAGTGGGTTAATGCTCTGGCGTTGCCGTGAGCTGTGGTGTAGGTCACAGACGAGGCTTGGATCTGGTGTTGCTATGGCTGTGGTGTAGGCCGGCAGCTGTAGCTCCGATTAGACCCCTAGCCTGGGAACCTCCATATGCCGAAGGTGCAGCCCCAAAAAGACAAAAAAAAAAAAAGGTAACCTCTGTCTCTTCTGAAACAGTGATAAACATGGGTCATATTAACCTGAAATGTATTTAATCTGTCAACTTCTGAACTACAATTACAGAGTCACTACCAATCTAAAGGTTAAAAAAAAAAGAAACCTACTACTAAATTTATATTTTTATGGCTTTCACACTATAGTATTACAATTAAAAGAATGGAAACATACCCCCATCTCTCAGCCTAAAGGACTAATTTTTAATTACTAGTTATTCAAATAGAAGGTTACTCTGTAATTACTCTTTATTCAATATTCTTTTCAATGACAGGCCCTTCCCAACAGGTACTGTGTTCATTAGCCAAGTGGCCCCACAATCCCTGACCCTACATCTTAGTATAAATTGATCCTATCTGGTCCCATTCCCATCTCAGAAATAAGATAGGAATTATCTGCGTTTCTTCTTTTTTGGTCATGAAAGTCACAAATTCCTCAAGTCAGGGAGACCTTAGGATAAGCTTATCTGTAAAAGAACTGCTGAAAGAAGAGAGAAAGAAAATAGAATTTCTAGGGGACAGAAAGCCCTGGTTCTGAGAAGGGCAGAGTCAGAAGAACTAAGCTTCAGGACAAGCTCTGTTTCTAAGATTAATGACTACAGGTAACCCAACTAGGATAGCTTCCCTCGTTTGTAAAAACGAAAGGACTATAGTAGAATTTGGATCTGTTACTAGGCATCACTTGAGATCAAGTTAGAAATACAGATTCCCAAGACCACCCTGGAGCTTTCATTCCAGCTCAATAAACTGTGTTGGAAGATCGCAATCCGTGCAAGGGATTCTGGTGCACGGCCGGATTTGGGAACTGGGACAGATGCTGCAAGGTGGCATGTCAATGCTAAACCCCTTCTTTCTAGCCTGCCTCTACTGTGGAAGCTAACGAGCTAAACATTCGTTTTCTAGCCCTTCCTAAGTTTTAGGGACGCTCTTTAAAAGTAGCCACAGCAAATGACAGGCAAAATGAAGTCTGCCAGTGCCACCACCCATCTTCTTTCTTCTCCCATTTTTCTGCTTTTAACTTTGGCTTGCTGTCTGCAGGTACAGAAGGTATCTAGTTTCTATAAACCAAGGCCAAGGATGGCAGAGTGGACAGAGAGAAAAGACACTGAGGACATCTGGATCCATCGCATCTGCCCAGATTTTTTGCTATATGAGAAAAATACCACCGTTTTGTTTAAATCACTATTAGCTACTTATAGCCCAAAGTGTTTCTAAATAGCATAGCAATGAGAGAAAAGGTGATCTCAGATGTACACTTCACATCTAATACTCTAAAGTCCTAGTTTATTCTTTTTGGCCGCACTCATGGCATGCGTGGAAGTTTCCAGGCCAGGGTTTGTACTTGTGCCAGTAGTGACCTCAGACACAGCAGTGACAACACCGGATCCTTAATCTCCTGAGCCACCAAAGAACTTCTAAAGTTCTAATTTAAAATAACCTAATTGTCCAGGGAAGGATACTTTTCTACAATATCCATGACATGTGGATAGCTGAACTCTGATATAGACAATTAAAGACATCATTCAGAAAACTATCACGGCTTTACCAATTCCCATTTTCTACTTGCCTTATTCAGTTCAAGAACAGATTTCATTAAGTTCAGGTTCACAAGTTGAATTAAAGTGAGTCTAGCCTATGCAAAAAAACCTACATCCCTTGTATACATAATTTTTATAAACAAATAAATTTAAGGGTATCTGGCAAGGTCAGAAAAACTAACTACAAGGTATTTTTTTGGCTTTTTTTAGGGCCACACTTGCAGCATATAGAAGTTCCCAGGCTAAGGATCGAATCAGAGCTACAGCTGTCAGCCTCCACCACAGCCACAGCAACTCAGGATCCAAGCCTCATCTGTGACCTATACCACAATTCATGGCAACGCTGGATCCTTAACCCACTGAGTGAGGCCAGGGATCGAACCCACATCCTCATAGATACTAGTGGGGTTTGTCACCACTAAGCCACAACGGGAACTCCCTACAAGGGTATTCTTATGTATCTTTCTCTACCTCCCCTGTTCTTCAACCTAAATTACCAACTTGGGACTGAGAAAACATCAGCTTTAAAATAAGGGAAATACATCTTCTGTGAAAGTCAATAGTAACGGATCACTTAGAGAAACGAGTGAGGTATTGCAGGCCATCATCTTTTCTGTAGTGAATGCGGCTATGGTTGGAACGGTAACTGTCCTAAGATTGAACTAGTATGAAAAAGAAAGTATTGGCAAACAAAGCATAATCCGAAATGGACCCTTCCATCTGCCTTATACCTAACTCACATTAAAGACAACTACTGCAGAGGTATGAAGATGTATCAATAAATATCAACTGAGATCCAGTCAATGTAAGGAGCCATGCTATGCAGGGCAGATGTTTAGGCAGCTAATTGTAAACAGATGAAGGTGAAGGGTTCAGGAAGATGCTGCAAAATCTCATAATAAAGCAAATAAAGTACAAAGGAAAACCAATTTCCAATGTTTCTATTAGGTAATATCTTTAACCTTCATGCACATAAAAATCAGATTGGAAATGCACTCATTTTCAGTCCTGCTTTGGTGAGCTTTTCAATTCAACCTACCAGTATTTGTTAGGTTGTTGTTGGCTGCAGCCAGGGAGGTATGGTTTCGGATTGGATTGTCCTGGGTTGACGGAAGGCCCGAAGCTGACCATGAAAAAGTATTGTATCCCGAAAGACTCTGCTGCTGGTGGTACGGCTGTGATGGTGGAGGTGGAAGAGGCGATGGATGGCTGATAGCTGTATTCTGACCGGAAAAAGAATGATCTCCAGTCGGCCTGACAGTTGGAGCACTCTGTGAGGTAAATATTTGTTGCCCATATGGATCTCCAGCAGGTAGAGAAGGATATGAAACACTAGGATACGCAGCATTAGAAAGAGTTGACAAAGCATAGTGACCACAAGTAGAGGGAAATCCCTGAGAAGCAACAGAAGAATTGGCAGAGTACACGGCTGGACTACTGTAATGATTCACAAAAGAGGAGTACGGCTGCGAGGCACTCGTATGCAAATGCGATGCTGATGCAGCAGCACCTTGGAAAGATCCTGGAGTGGATCCCACAATATGAGGGGCAGGAGGAACCCTGCCATACATCTGCTGCGCTCCTGGCTGTTGGCTTGCTGTACTAGGAGTCACCACGTTTTGGGTTGGTATCGTATAGAGACCACAGTAGTAATCAGCACACTGGCTCTCCAACGGCAATGAGGTCATTTTCCCAGGTCCTTGAGAGTAATGTCCTGAGGGAGCAATATAGTTTTGAGGATGCAACCCATACCCAGATGGAACTTGCATTTGATTCTGGGCTGGACCTGAAAAAGAAAAGCAAATATTTACAGGAATTAGTAAAAAGGGAACTAATTTTTAAGTGTGCTGTCACCTAAATGTTGCCCTAATTAACTTACTTCTTCTTAATCCCAAATTGTTACAAGAAATATTACTAGGATAGACGCACTGTGGTAGCTGGCCTCCAAGATAGTCCCCAACGACCCAAACCCCTGGTATTCACACCCTCCCACAATACACCGGGATTGGGCTGGGTGACCAATAGCATATAGCAGAGGTAATGATATATTACTCCGGAGATTTGCCTGGGTCTTCTCTTAGATCACTTAGATCACTCACTCAGTGTGAAAGAACAAAGCTGCCAAGTTGTAGAAAGCCCTCTGGAGAAACCCATGCAGCGAGGAACTGAACTTTCTGACCAACAGCCAAAGAGAAATTGAAGCCTGCCAACAACCACATTAGTGAGCTTGGAAGCAGACCCTTCTTCATACCCAGTACAGTACTGAGATAACTACAGCCCCAGCTGACAGCTTGACTACAATCTCATGAGACCCTAAGCCAGAACCACCCAGCCTTACTTCAGTTCCCTCAGAAACTATGAGATTAAACATTTGTTGTATTAAGTGGCTAACTTTTGGGGTATTCTGTTATGCAACAACAGATAACTAATATACCTAACATGGAAGAAGTTCAAACCTTTCTTATTTGCTTTTTCAAAATTATTATTATAAAAGTAATAATATATCCACTGTTTTTAAAAAATCCAAACAATGAAGAATATAAAAAGTACAAGTCCCCTTCTCTTCCTGGTAGCTGATATCCTCCCAGATGGAGCCAGTTAGTGATTTCTTATCTATCCTTTGTATACCTATGTACGTATGCAACGTATGTACAAGCATATATATATATTTAAACACAAAAATAAGGACCATACTACAGTTCAGCAACTTGCTTTCTTTTACCTACTATATCCTGGATATCTTTCTGTGTTAACATATATAGATCTTTATTATTTTTCTAAAAGAATTTTTATAGGATTTCATTGTAGACACATAGCAATATTTACCACATCCCCTTAGTGAATATTTATTCCAGGGAGTGAACTAACTTATGAGGTCAACTTCTGTGATGAATCTGCAGGATAAATTCTTAGAAGTGAAACTGGAGATCCAAAGCATTTGTGCTTTTAAAATTGATCATTACTGCCAAGTATCTCTCCAAAAATGTCTATCAATTTATACCTCTCATCAATAATGTTTAAGAATACCTCATCTTCCCAACACTGAATGCCATCTTAATCTTTGCCAGTCTAATAAGTGAGAAACATTTTGGTTTGCAGTACTTATTTGAGTGATACTGAGAATGCTTTCAAATGCTCCTTACCCATTTGGGTATCTTTCTCTGTTATTTGCCTTTTTCCCACAGGGCTATGCCTCCCTTAATAATTTATAAATGCTCTTGTATGTTAAGAAATGTAACCATGTTATTATGTGCTATATATATTTTCCCTCTGGTTACTGTTAACTTTATTCATGTTGTCTCTTGCTATCGTGTCTAAGTTATTATGTAGTGAAATCTCTCATGCCTGGTAAATTTTTCAATCATACTTAGTAGAACCTTCCCCATTCCAATATTATAAATCTACATACTATATGCCCATGTTTTCCTCTAGTGCTTTAATACCTCCATTTTTATGTATTCATCTTTGATCACTATAGAATGTATATATCAATACCATTAAAGTTAACAATAACCTTAATACTAATTTTATTATTAATCTAAATATTACCCAACATATTACACTTTGCTCCACTCACTGTTCTAAATGCTTTACATATAGTCAGTCCTTTAATCCTCCTCAGAACCCCTTGAAGTAAACAGTATCATTATAATCATGTATAAATAAGATAAATGAAGCACAAAAGTTAAGGCGTTTAATACAGTCACATACTTAGGAAGTAACATGGCTAGGATCTGATTCAAACAGTCTGGCTTAAATCAGTGCTTTTAAACAAGGATGTGCTGTCCTGGCTACACTAATATGCTACCAGTTTAGCCAGAAGAAGGTCAATTATCCCAAACAATGGAATCCTAGTCTTGGTGCCAAGCGCAAATTTTAATTATTATAGAATCCGATTTTCCTTTCTTGTGGAATGAAATAGATATCTATCTGTACCACATCGCAACTTAAAGGATAACCAAAAAACATATATTCACAAGCTGTTTCCCATCCTAGTACTAACCAGGCCCGACCCAGCTTAGCTTCCGAGATCAGATGAGACCGGGCATGTTCAGGGTGGTGTGGCCGTAGACAACACAAGCTGTTTCAAGTTCACCGACACAAAGAAAGTGCCACTGTATCCCTTGCCATAATAATATATAAAAATATAAAACAGGGAGTTCCCATCGTGTCTCCATGGAAATGAATCCGACTAGTATCATGGATGTGAATTCAAGCCCTGGCCTCGCTCAGTGGGTCAGGGATCCAGTGTAACCGTGAGCTGGGGTGTAGGTTGAAGACGAGGCTCACATCCCACGTTGCTGTGGCTGTGGTGTAGGCCAGCAGCTGTAGCTCCGATTCGACCTCCAGCCTGGGAACTTCCATATGCTGCGTGTGCGGCTCTAAAAAAGCAAAAAAATAAAAAATTAATTTAAAAATAAAAAAAAATGTTTTTATAAAAGATATATGAACAATTTCCTTATTTTGTTTTAAATTCCTATGGAATAATGCAGTGGAATCTTAACCTTTGGTTATTTAAACACACACTGCATGGTTGACACAAGGATAACATAAATACTCGGGCTGCAAAATCTACATTTCCATAATTCCAAGAAGCATACAGAGAACCAAAACCAGGTAACTACTGTTTTATTAGTTGCGTGATTTACTTTTCTCACTGAATATTATACATGATCATAATTCACTTTAAAGGATTTATTTACTTAAAAGGAAATAAGCATAATAGGAATCCTTCATTAACATGTCCCCCCCCAAAGAGTTAAGTGTTCTCCTCCTTCTCTTACTTAAATATTAAAAAAGAAAGAAAACAGATTAGGAGTTCCCTTCGTGGTTCAGCGGGAATCTGACTAGCATCCATGAGGACACAGGTTCGATCCCTGACCTCGCTCAGTGCGTTAAGGATCCAGTGTTGCTGTGCTCTATGGTGTAGGTCAGAGACGTGGCTCAGATCCTACATTGCTGTGGCTGTGGGGCAGGCCTGCGGCTATAGTTCCAAATCGACCCCTAGCCTGGGAACCTCCATATGCCTCGGGTACAGCCCTAAAAAGACAAAAAAAAAAAAAAAAAGATTGCTGCTCTTCCTTACAATCTCCGAAAACAACACTGGTACAAATTTATCAATCAAGAGAAGAGCCAAGTCAGAATTAGATAAATCTGCTTAAATATCTACCCACTTCATGATTGATTTGGCTCATCCAAGCTACATGATCTGAAAACAGGAAAATAATCATCATGTGCAAGCTACTGAAATACCATTCTTCTAAAAATAACAGGAATGTTGTAACTGCTGAAATGTATCAGAAATGAATTACCCGCCCAAAAAAGCCTATTTACTTTTAAGTCCATCAAAGAAAAGGAAGGTACTTAATATGGGGGGGGGGGTGGAACGCAAAGGTAGGGATAGCTAATTATATGTTGATGCTTACCATTCCACTATATCAAGATCTAAATGTTCTAAGAGTATCCCTCAAAAAAAAAAAAAAAAAGAAAGAAAATTCTAAGAGTTCCTTTATGGTGCAGCGAGGTAAAGATCCACTGTTGTCACTGCAGTGGCCCAGGTCACTGCTGTGGTGCAGGTTTCATCCCTGGCCTGGGAACTTCCACTTGCTGCAGACAAGTCCCCATACCACTCTCACCAAATCTAAAATAATTTAATCAAAATAGTAAGTGAATCGAGACTCTTTTAAAAGTAAAATGTTTTAAAATATTAAAGTCTGCACTAAAAAGAAAAAAAATCAGTTTAAATTGAAAGCAAATATCTAGCACAAGAAATTGTTTTACAAAATTTTGTTATACTGTGACCTAATAAGGCATGTATTTTCTTTTCTTCAACCTTAAAACATATTATAATTCTTAACTTTATCTCAGGGTATACTAAAAATATTAAATATTTGAGCATGGCAAATATTACAAATAAATAATTTATACACACCTATAGTTAAAAAAACACTCTGCAAATTATGGAAATTCTACTAGTATTAGCATTTTCATTTGCTTATATTTCCTATAACTGCCTCAGCAACGGTGGCAGTTTTAGAACATGGTCCCCAAACTCTTTGATACGCTGCTGATTAAAAGGTAGAGTCTGTCTACTCTCCTTGAACCTGAGCAGTCTTACAACAGCTTCTACCAGTAAAGAAGAACAAGCAATTCAGTATCTGTATTGTCTGATGGAATATTTGCATGTGGATGCCTAAGCAACTCTATAAGAAATCCATTTACTCCGCAGCTGCCATAACTAAGGAAGCCAAACAATAAAGTGACATCACCACTAGGCATTCTGGTTTGAAGTCTGAGTCTCTGAGTCATTCTAGTCTAAGTGCTCAATATGTCAATAAATGAGCCTTCAAGATCATCCCAGTCTCCAGCCATCAAAATCACCTTTGAGTCTTCCCAGTGGAGGCCCTAGACATCCTAGAGAAGAGAAAAGCCAACTTTGCTGTGTCCTGTCCAAATTCTTGTTCAACAATCGGTGAACATAATAAAATGACTGTTTTAAACAATTAAGTTTTATTGTAATTTAGTATGTAGTAATAGCAACTAGAACAGCAAACTATTTTTAAAAATTAAGAACTCAGGAGTTCCCATCGTGGTTCAGCAGAAACAAATCCAACTAGGAACCATGAGGTTGCGGGTTTGATCCCTGGCCTCACTCAGTGGGTTAAGGATCCGGCGTTGCTGTCAGCTGTGGTGTAGGTTGCAGACGCGGCTTGGATCCTGCGTTGCTGTTGCTGTGGCGAAGGCCGGCGGCTACAGCTCTGATTAGAACCCCTAGCCTGGGAACCTCCACATGCTGCAGCTGTGGCCCTAAAAACAACAAAAGACAAAAAAAAAATTTAAGAACTCAGATTCTAAAACCAAAATATTAAACAACAAATTACTTTTGGATTATAATCCAAAGAACAAAAGAAAACATTCTTGAGCCATAATAATATAAATAATTGAATAAATTTTAAATGGGAGAAGAGGGGCAAGTCTTCCTTACAGAACAATTCCAAATAACATATGTAGAAGGAATGAGGGAAAGAGAAAATCACCACTAGAATTCCAGTCATAATTTCTACAGGGAAGAGCCACTGAGGAATGCTAAAATTAGTAGACAACATATTAGGCAGAAACAGGAGAGTAGCCTCAAAATATCTCCCTAAGAATATCTGTAAAGAATATTTATTAATTACTGTGGTGATTTTAACATATGCCCACAAATTATTTGATACACCTCACTCCAGGAAGTGAAGCTTAATTCCTTTTCTGTTGAATGTAGGCTGGACTAACAGAGTAGGAAAAATAAAAAACAATAATTTTACAGTGGAGGAATCTGGCAGCTGCTGCTATAGACTATATCCCCCCCAAATCCCCCCTAATTTGATGGTATTAAGAGGTGGGCTATGGGGAAGCAATTAGGTTTAGATTAGGTCACGAGGGTAGAACCCTCACGAAGAATCAGTACCTTTATAAGAGGAGGAAAACCAGGAGTTCCCTTGTGGCTCAGTGTGTTAATGATTCTGCACTGCAGTGGCTTGGGTCACCGCTATGGTCACTGCCATGGCGAGGGTATCCCTGACCCGGGAACTTCGACATGCTGCAGATGAGGCCAAAAAAGAAAATAAAAAAAATAAAACAAAAACAAAAAAAGGAAAGCCATGTGAATTCAGTGAGAAAGATGGAGGTTTACAAGCCAAGAAGAGGAATTTCAGAATCTAACTAGACTGGCACCCCAATCTTGAACTTCAGCCCCCCCAAACTGAGAAAATGCCTTGATTTAAACTTCCCAGCCTATAGTCTTTTTGTCACAGACTTAGTAGCCCAAGCTAAGACATCCCTTCAGTCAAGTGCCCAAGGTCAACATGGAACCCCTGATATGATGTAATCAGGGCACTTCAACTCTATGTATGCTTCCTAAAAAAATCATAACCCCTTCTAATTATGAGAAAGCATCGGCAAGCCCAAAGTGAGGAACGGTCTTCAAAATAACTGGTACTGTCGAAGTCCTAAAAAAGAAAAACTGAGAAACTGCCACAGACCAGAGAAGACTAAGGAAACATGATAACTAAATACAACGTGGTACCTTGGATTAGATCCAGAAACAGAAAAAAAGAAAAAAAAAGTGGAAAAACTGATGAAACGTAAATAAAACTGTAATTTACTTAACTGTACTTCACCAATGTTAATTTCCTAGCTTTGAAAAAGGTACCACAGTTTTATAAGATATTAAAACGTGAGAGGAAGACATAAGACTTCAGCGGCAGCTAAGTGAAGGATATTTATTGCATTTTCTGTACTTCTGCATCACTTCTGTAAATTTAAAATGATTGCAAAATAAGGAGTTTTAAAAACATCAATAAAAAATGTGCTGGAAATGACTTACTAAATCAACTGTAGGACAAATTTTTGTACAGAAATGTCTATTCCAAATAGCCACTAGAGTGATTTTCCTAAAAAGCAAATCTGTCACTTCCTTGTTTAAACCTTTCTAATGTTTTTCCTGCCATGCAAAACAAAAAAGACTCAAACTCTTTAACATGGCCTGTAAGGCAGTGCAGGACAGAATAATCCCTCCCTCGCCCCATATGTCCATGTCCTAATCCCTGGAACCTGTGAATATGCGAGGTTACATGGTAAAGGGGACCTGGGGTTGCAGACAGTATCAGGGTTGTTAATCAGCTAACTTTAGAAGAAAGAGTGTAACCTTGATAACCCAGGTGAGTTCAATGTAATCAAGGGGGGCTTTAAAAGTGGAAGATGGAAGCAGAAGAGTCAGAGGGAGATGTGACTACAGAAGACCCCTCTGAGAGATGCAGTGTTGCTGGCTTTGAAGGCAGATAGAGTGGGCCCTGAGCCAAGGAATGTGGGCTGCCTCTTGAAGCTGGAAAAAGCAAAGAAATGGATTCTCTCCAAGAGCCTCTAGAAGTGAATGCAGCCCCAATGACATCTGAATTTTAGAACAGTTAGACTTCTAACCTATAGAAGATGAGTTTAGGTTTTAAGCCACCAGTTCATGGTAATTTGTTACAGCAACAAAGAGAAAACCAGTGCAAAGGTCCTTTATGATCTGACCCCCTGCTTACCTCTCCTGATTCATCAAGCTCACCACTCCTCCTCCCGATTTCCCAAAGGTATGCCTTAACATACTGCAAGACCTCACGTGGGTCTGCCAAAGTGTGATCAATAAATAAAATATAATTCTGCTACAACTAGGAATGCCTACTGTTATGGTGAAGTGACACAGAATACTGACCTGGCAGGAAGAGGTACAGCTTGCCACAGGAAAAACAAAAGAGCCACAGCACATCAGGTCAGGTTATATACTAGGGCTTTGCCTCAAGTGGCCATGAAAGAGGTTGTTTAGGGTGGAATACCATCAAGTTGCCTTGTAAAGACTTCTAAAGAGGATCAAGCGAACGTGGTATTTTTATGAAACTTGCTTTTTCTAAACACAGGTATTCAAAGTTTAATTCCTTCAAGAATGCCACAAAAAACGTTAGCACTAAAGTAGCCATGAGTGTGAAAGGCTGAGAATCACTATTCCACATATACTCCTACCATACAGAATTTTTCGTTAAGCCATGCCTGTGCACCTCTGACCATTCACACAGCCCCTTCCCTCTACCTGGAACCTTAAAACAAAAGCCCTCCCACCTTCATCTGTAGTACTCAGTTCAGCGCTTCCTCTAGAAAACATTCTCTAACTCTACAAGTGGATGCTTGCTTACTGTTATAGTATAGTATTTTGGACCAGTATGATAGCGCTTTCCACGCAGAACTCTAAGAGTCTAACTGTACACTCTACAAGTAAGTGAAAAACTTGGGCCAAGTTTGCTCTCAGCTCTATCATATCCGTAATGCTTAGGATAGTGACTAGTTCGTGGAATCTGTTATCATATTTTGAAAAAAATAAAGCCCAGAATATAATCATCAGATATTTCTGGGAGTTCCCGTCGTGGCGCAGTGGTTAACGAATCCGACTAGGAACCATGAGGTTGCGGGTTCAATCCCTGCCCTTGCTCAGTGGGTTAACGATCCGGCGTTGCCGTGAGCTGTGGTGTAGGTCGCAGACGCGGCTCGGATCCTGAGTTGCTGTGGCTGTGGCGCAGGCCAGTGGCCACAGCTCCGATTAGACCCCTAGCCTGGGAACCTCCACATGCCGCAGGTGCGGCCATAAAATGACAAAAGGCAAAAAAAAAAAAAAA
>PVHT020000254.1:7474105-7485931 GCA_004024745.2 Catagonus wagneri | reverse complement strand
CACCAGATGTAGGAGTTTCCTACCGCAAGTAACAAATTACCACAAATCTAGTGGCTTAAAATTACACAGATTTATTCTTTTATAGTTCTGGAAGTCAGAAGACCAAAATCGGTTTTACTGAGCTTATGTCAAAGTGTCTGAGGCCGGAGGAGAGAATCCATTTCCTTGCCATTTTCAGCTTCTAGTGACCTCCTGCATTCTTCTGGCTTATGGCCCTTCCTCCCCCTTCAAAGCACATCATTCTAACCTCTGTTCTTGTGGTCACCTTACCTTCTCTGCAGGCTGACACCTCCAGTTTCTAATAAGGGTGGTTGTAACTATATCAGGCCCATCCAGATCCAGTATAATCTCCCCAGATTTTAATCGCAGCTGCAAAGGTTTCGGGGATTAGGATGGGTGACATATTTGGGAAGGGGATACTATTCAGCCTACCACATCAAGTGTCAGTGGCAGATTTTTCATGACTATAAGGTGACTTCCAGCAATTGTAAAATTCCACCAATTCTAAAATGTACCCCAATTTCAGAGGTGAAAAGAGTAAAAAAGAAAGTCTTAGAAACAATGAGTAATTTAATGATTGCATCTACCAAAGAGCATAACACAGCATCTCACTAAAACAGAAAAACTCAGGCTATATACAGTCTCTAAGAGAACTGTATGTTTCTTTTCTCCCCAACTCATACCCAGGTGATCAACATGACCGTGAGGCCAGAACCACACATTTTTAACTTCAAGTAAGGTATGTCTGTATAAAACAGGGAAACAGATTATTCTAACACATTATCTAATTATTGTTAAAATCTGACTTGAGAAGTAAACAAAAGATTTTTTAACAAAGAGTCTGTATACCTTTTCAATGCAGCTGCTGAGCTGTTAGCCTGACTGATACTATCATATATAAGCTAGATACAGCCTCTGATTTTCTATAAGTATCTACGTGAAAGTAAATTATCACAAGATACCCAAAGGACAGATCTGCCTCAGTGACATAATCTCCTTCCAGAGATTAGATTCTCACCAAAGGAAAACTGATTCTATTTCTACTTGAAGCCAACTGGACATAAAAATTAAAACTTAAAGCCAGTATTTTATAGAATGTCTAGTCACTATACAAAAAAAAAAGATCATAGCCTCTCTAAATAAATGTTTTCTCATTCCCTACCACCCCTCAAAGAAGCAACATTTTTAATATAAAGAGTATCTGTTTCATTACTCTTTTCCTGAATTGAATTTCAACTTTTTAAAAAGTCAGATTAAAAGTTTTCATTATCTTTGAAAGAACATCAAGGTCAGCAAAGTACAAGTTCCTCTATCTTACTGAGATACAATTCATACTGATTTGGAAAAGCAGAATCGGGTCTAAGAATGTAATTCATTCATCTCAGAACAACCAAGAAGTAGGTCAATATTCAGCCAGTATGCACTTCAACAATCATCCTTATTAAGACATTAAAATACTGCCGAACCAGCTGGTAAACAGCCACGGCCTCCAACCCTACTTCCAGTTACACCCCAGCATGCTGGGCCCTTGCTCCAGACCCCACTCATGATCCAGCAACTGATGCCCGGCACATTACAGTCTGACAGGATCCTACTCCAATGTCAAGGTTGATATCCATTCAGTGGTCAATACACACAGCACTGACTACCAAATATTCTAAATATACTAACCCTACAAGTAAAGTATTAATAATATTACTAAAATACTTAATATTACTAAAATACTTAATAAAGTATATATGCACACACGTGCGCCCCTAAAGAAATCTGCAATTAAAAACCCCAGTGATTTAAAAACTGGGGAGTCCCAATCACATCTGGATATCCTGGATTATAACAGCCACAACGGTTAACTGTTGCAGTAACCGCTGGCAGACACAGCCGATGCAACAATCTGGATGAAATTTCACTGCATTAAGTGTAGATTACTCCTGCCACTATGTCAGTTGTCCTTCTTGGACACCATGATAATGAGCGCTAAGAATGAAGGGGTTAAAAGGAAATGGTCATTGGTTGGAAACTTTCTACATGATCTTCCTTCCTGTCTCCCTGCCTTCCCCCCTTTCTTCCTTCCTTCCCCCGTCTTCTCTTTCCCTTTCTTTTCTTTGCCACACCTGCAGCATATGGAAATGCCCAGGCCAGGAGCTGAACTGAAGCTGCAGCTGTGGCCTATTCCACCTTGCGGCAGCGGCGGATTTTAATCACTGAGCAAAGTCAGGGATCAACATACTCATTGGACATACTGAGACAACGTCAGGTCCTTAACCCACTGAGCTACAACAGGAACTGCTGTGCTTTTCTTTTCTGTATCACTATCGTCATTTTATGAACAGGGACATGAAAGGTCGCTAATTCGTACATATTCAATATTTGGGAAGTAATGAAGAAGCCAGGCATTGCAGATTCCAAAGCCCATTTCACAATACCTGTTTCTAAGAAATACTTTGGAAAAACAAGCGAGTTAGGACGTGGCCCCTGGCTAGGCAAGGCATTTTCCTACTCCCTTTCCTTCCCTACCTCATCCTCCATTTCCTCAGTTCCTCTTACAGGCAGCTTTCTGCAAACAACTTTGGAAGATTCTTTTTTTAAATAACCTACTGTTTTGTTGAATTTCTCTCTCTCTCTTTTTTTAATTTTACAGCCACACCTACAGCATATTGAACTTCTCAGGCTACGGTTCTAATCAGAGCTGCAGCTGCCGGCCACAGCCATACCAGATCGGAGCTGAATCTGGGACCTATACCACAGCTTGTGGCAATGCCGGATCTTGAACCCACTGAACCAGGCCAGGGATCGAACCTGCATCCTCACCGACACCGTGTTGGGTTCTTAATCCGATAAGCCACAACAGGAACTCCAGTTTTGGGAAACTTAAAAGCGATTAAACTCCTCAGGTAGCTGAGGAAGGGGCCTATCAGAGGAAATCTTCTAAGACCAGACTCATGGGAAGAAGGGCTGGTCAGTGTAAGAAAATAAGAGTCAATTTCTCTTACTCCATCTAGTAACTGTCTGCTGCCACTGGGAATACTTGAGGAAACCTCACATGGTCTTTGCCACCTGAAGAATTTATATCCCAGTTTTTCTGAAGGAAATGAAATGAAGGGGACTCTTATTTACTAAGCGTGTCATTTTGCTAAGCAGCAGGTACTTTGAAAATAACACCTCAGAGTTCCCGTATGGCTCAGCAGGTTAAGGATCCCTAGTCTGTCACCGCAGTGGCTCGGGTCTCTGTTGTGGTGCCAGTTGGATACCTTGCCTGGGAATTTCTACATGCCGCAGGTGTGGCCAAAAAAAAAAAGGAAGAAAAAAACAAAAAACGCACCTCAATCAATGCAACCCTTTCAACAACCCTATGAGGAAGATATTATTATCCTCTGAAGCACAGACGTAGATGTTAAGTAATTTTCTCCACAAAACCCTGGGCTGTAACAGAGCCTACAACCTTTTCGCTAGCCCACATTTTCTCACAATGCTCAGCCTACTGGAAATAACAGTGGCTTCCCCGGGGGAGAATACAACATGATCTGCTCCAACATGCAGTGCTGACTGTGAAGATGCTCTCATTCATTTCTAGGCTTTAAGACCGGCTTAAAACCTGTTCTATTTCATTGTCTTTAGCATCTAATACTTCAGCGTTTACAGATGAATCAGAAAAACGGAAGTGAGCTGAAATACCAGGATCAGTGGCAATGAACATGAGTTATAAAATTAATACAGAAATAATCTCAGAAATTAGATATTAAGATATATTACAAATATAATCTCTGAGGGGGAGGGAGTGAGATGGGAATGAAAAGACACTGAAAATAACTACAGTGATACATACAGCAACAAAAAACAAAAATTGAACTCAGATAAAAGACACTTAAACAAGTGAGTGAATACATGTATTTTTAAAATCCTTGCGATATCTATTCACTAGCTTTGGAGGAAATTATATATAAAGAAAGTTATATTATACCACAGCAATATCTTCATGAGAGGATCTGATGCTTCTGGTTAGTTATACAGGAAGACTAGAAACATGAGACACAGACACTGTGCTAATCAAAAGGAACTTACTTCAGGCACACTGTGGAGATGTGTATCATTTTAAATTTTGCATGTGCTCTCCAAGTTGAAGGGTTCCTATAACCAGACAGGACTGCTGAGTTAATAGTATATTTATGTATAGCTTCCATAATGAATTCTGAGAATTCCCATTTCTATCTCGTCTTTCTGGCATTACTGACAATTAAAATGATAAAACTGGAGTTCCTGTTGCAGTTCAGTAGTAACCAACCCAACTAGTACTCAGGAGGAGGTGGGTTCGATCCCTGACCTCGCTCAGTGGGTTAAGGATCCGGTGTTGCCATAAGCCGTGGTGTAGGTTGCAGACACGCCTCGTATCCTGCGTTGCTGTGGCTGTGGCGTAGGCCGGCAGCAGCAGCTCAGATTTGACCCCTAGCCTGGGCATCTCCATATGCAGCAGGTGCAGCCGCACAAAAAGCAATCAATCAATCAATTTGCCAGTAGTATCATTCTTGGAAAAAGCATATGGAAGCACATTTTCACTTGAAAATGAGCACCATTTGCCTCCTAAAAACAGAATTTAAAAGCAGTGTTTTATAGCTAAATTCAGGTGCCCTCCTCTACCCCCCCAAATACTCTTAAAAGACCTCTTTCAATTTAAGTCAACTGGGAGAAATTACAGGGTCATGCCATCATTACCAGGATACTATTCACTGAATCTTTCCTTGTTTGAGGATTCAGCTTTGGAGGGACTCTTGAAAGGCAGAGTAAAAGTTGAAAAATATTCAACTAACATCTCACATGGAAATACAAATAATTACAAAATGCCCATATGCTGCTCAATAAAAACTGAAGTACAGAAATAGGAGGAAGTACAAAAAGGAAGTTTAAGAAATATTTCACAGACTCAAAGAAGTTAAATTCAAATAAATAGGGGAAAGCATGTTAACAGTTAAACACAAAAAACAAGGAAAAATAACGAAGTCTGGATTTCTGCCTCTCTACCCTTTCCAATGTCAAAGTTTCTAAGAAAAGACTTCTTAGAGTCTGGTTATAGAAAGAGATCTGGACTTGGAAATAGGGAGACTGAATTAGACTTCATTTAACAAAGGTTTAATGAGGAGTTCCCTGGTAGCCTAGTGGTTAAGGACTCAGCATTGTTGCTGCTATTCCACCCCTGGCCTGGGAACTTCCACCTGGTGTGGGTGTGGCAAAAAGAAAGAAAGAAAAAAGAAAAGAAAAAAAAAGAAACCCAAATGTTTAATTAGATTGTAACATGTCCTAGGCCCTGTATATACAGCAGAGAACAGGAGACCACCGGCTACCCTCAAGAAGCTTATATAGGCTTTGATGGTGTAAACCGCCCCCCCAACCCTCCTGGATCCTGATTTCATCTCTTAAATTAGGAAAGTAAATCAGGTGTTTTACACAATGTGTTCCAAAAACATCTGGACTGCCACCCCCATTTTTTTTCTTTCCTCAGCGCTCCCAAGACTCCACAGATGCCATTGCGCCACATAGGAACTTCTCCACCCCTATTTTAACCACAACAGCTCTGTTTTTTTTTTTTCTGATTTCTCTATCAGGGTTCTACACACAATTTCCTGTGGGAAAAATCTTTTTACAAAAATGTTTGATAACTACTAAAGTGAGTGATCAAGAGATACCATCCCAGAGTTACAATTCTGTCTTTGTGACATTACATACTCATACATCTGACCTATTTCTTTTTCACCACGTCTGGAATTTCTGAGACATACCAGTTTAAACAGGGCCAAAGAATCAATCACAAACCAGAATCACTGCTTACTCATTATCTACGGATGCCAAATACCTTGTAGCAAAAATTACTTTTTTCTAGGATTAACAAATGAAACAAAAACGGACTTGATAGTGTTATTTACCATTTAATCTACTTACTTCCACAAAAACAAACCAACCAAAATTAACTCCATCTCTTTATCTGAATTTCCATCTCCTTAATATTTAAGGCCTTTCTGCAACCGGGCTCCTTTTAAATATTCTTTTCAGCTTCAATGCCTTGGGTTTTCCCTCCCACACAGCCCCCTTTCTGCCCATTTTCAGACTTCTGTTTGTACCCTCAAAAGGGCCTGGCCCACCTACCACTGCCTATCAAATCCCACAAGGTCCTAACCAATTTGAATGTCACCAAAATACAGGTCAATTTAGGAGACAGAAAGGGAGTCTGCCTTATCTACTAAGCTAATCTTGAGTCCCTAACTGGCAAGCACACAACAAATGTTGAAATGAATTGATTATGTCACAGGAAAGTAATGACTATAAACAAGAGAAATCAAGCAGCATCTATATTTGGCTTCTAAATGTATTAACTGGTTTGTTTTTACAGATTTTACATCCTGATTACAATTTGTATTCCTTGAGCATTCACAAAATTTCTAAGGCTAAGGTAAATGCTGGCCACTTTAGAATTGTTCACTAAGACAATAATGCACACTCAGAAAATCTAAAAGACACACAATCCTTGGATCAGTATTAAACATCGATTTACAACATTCTAAAAGACTTGGTATCTCAAATTACCATGTTTTAGTTACTCCACACACAAAGCGCTTTTACAAACAAAAACAAGAATTTATATTACGTTTACAAGAACAAAACTGCTCACAATATCTACATGTATGTTCAGGACAGAAGTACAAAAGATACTATCTTGTTCACACTAAAAACCCATATAGTAAACAATGACCATTGAAAGTAAAGCATGTGATACTGACAAGTATGGCTGATCCAGAGAATATTAAGGCTAAGCCACATCACGTTTGAGTCATGAAAAAAATTCAACTTCTGGTTCTCAGAATAAACTGCACTCTGGAAAAGCATCAAGTTATAAACATTAGATGTTGGCTGCAAAGATTTATAAAGCCTAGTAAATTTTCATTAACAGGTTGGATAAAATTGGTCAGTCCAACAATCATTTGAGGAGTATCTGCAGACTGTTCTCTTACAAACGCAGTAATTACTCAATTACTCTCGACAGTTCTCATCTGAAACACTATCGTCTATAAAGAGAGCCCTCCCCCACTCCCCGGCCCCATCCACGAACAGTCCAAATCCCAAGATTAGGGAATGGATATCCAAGAGCTGATCATTTTTCAGCTGAAACTTCTGCATACGAAAACCCCATGACCTGAGTACCAAAGCGGCTTTCAAGTTGCACTGGCTGCTGCCGCCGTGAAGGCCCTGCCTCGAACAGGACCAACTCTTGTCACGTTTTTTGTATTTCTGAAAGTGCAGCTGGGGGTGGGGTGGAGTAGGGAACCACCCAGATCTAAAAGTATTCATTTAAATCCGTTTGACGCCTGCTCCCTTTCAAACACGACAAACTCCAAACATCTGAGCAGCAGCCGCAGCGGCACTGGACAGATCTTCAGGCCGAACTAGGTCAGGGTTACAGTTACACTTATGTTGCACATAAACACCCTTTGTCTACAAACTTGAACACTAAGTTAAGTTCCCTTCCAGGCAGCGTGCTCGCTGGGCCTCAGAATCGGTGCCGTCTTCCTGAGACAAGAAGGGCATTAACTACCCCGCTCCGTGGCTACACCAGCCTTCTCCGGACCACGCACTCTGCGGCCTCGGCTTCTTGCCGGGGCTCTCGGCGAAGGGGTCGCTCGGGGTAACTCTCCTGAGCCCAGGCTGCATAATACGGACTTCACACGGTGTCTGGGCTCCCCCTTTTCTAGGGCCCCTACTCACCGGGGAGGTTTCGTGCCTGGGGGTCACACTACAGCAACAGACCAGGGCCCTGATTCCCTAGGTCTGCCCACCCCTCCCCCGTGCCGGGGCGCCCCTCCCCCCCACCCGAACAGCCTGCAGCCCCCCTCCCCCCGAACGCCCCCAACCCCCACCCCGAGCCCCGCCACCGCCCTCCCTCCCGCCCGGTCGGGCCGCGCAGGCTGCCGGGCCGGCACTAGGCCCCGCGCTCTGCCCCGGCTGCCCGCCTCACCGTTCTGCTGGTGCGGCCCCAAGCCCGGGACCGCGGGCGCGGCGGCTCCCGGGGCGGCGGCTCCGCCAAGCTTGGGAGGGATCCGGGCGCTGGCGGCCGGATGAGGAGACCCGGCAGGAGCCGACATGACGGCGCTGCTGGCGGCGGCCGCGGCTCCGCTTCGGGGAGGTGGGCGGAGGGAAGGGAAGGCGGGGCCGCAGAGGAAGAGGAAGGAACGCGCGCGGCGTCACCGAGGGAGTCACCCGGGACCGCGGCGGGAGTGCCGCGCTCCACCCCGGAGCTCAGCTCGCCGCCGCCGGCGCCGGGACCCGGGTCCGCTCAGCCCGGCCTTGCCCTGCCGCTGCCCCAAGCCGGGAACCGCGGGACTCCCACCCCGGGTCGCTCCCCGCAAGCGCGGGCTGCGCGCGCCGCAACGCCCCCTGCAGGCGAAGCCCGGGACGGCGGCCTCCGGGCCAGCCCTACGACCTCGAGCGCCGGCGGAGCTGCTGAGGCCTCCCAGCAATAGGGATGGATGTGGATTGTGGATCTCGGCCCACTTCCACGTGGGGCGGAGGCTGGAGCGCTGCGGGCCGGGGCGGGGCAGTGCCGGGAAGGGGTTTCGTGAGCCGCGGGGTGACATCCGGAGCCCAGGGCAACGCCGGGCCGGACTGACCTCACTCGCCATTCCTCGGAAGAGGAACTCTGGGTTTGGCTTTGTTTTTATTTTAATCCTGAGCGTTGTCTCCCCCCCTTAATATTAAATTCCAAAGGAAAGAGGCATTCAAGCTCCTCCTCGTCCGTAAGGAATTACAATCCTGGGCAAAGGAAGAGGAATTGACTTAAACCTGGGGAAGGGGGGTAATAGAGTAAGCGAAACTGAAGGACAAACTTTCTCTTCCTCATGATTTTTGCAAGGGGTTGGCTCATCCTGTTAGGATTGAAAAAGAGGAGCTGTAGCATCTGGAGCAAGAACTCAGCTTGCTTTGTCCACCTTGGTGAAATCTTTGAATCTGCGGTCTGTCCTAGCATGCTAACTGGCAAGCAAACCCTGGAGTTCATTACCCAAGCCATTTTGCCATCTTTCGGAATCCCGAGTGTGCCACAATCATTCTGTATTAGAAATGAAATTGTTCAAAAACATCAAATTCCAAATGGGTTCCAGCAAGATGATATTTCTGGACTAATTACTGAATGATTATGCCAAGCATAAAGTGCCTTATAGCCGAAGAAAAGTGCAAAGATTCCCTTTAGTTGTTGCCATGAATGAATGATACTTGGTGTTTGATACACCACATGAATTATAAATAGGATTTCAGTAGTTGGATTTGGAATTTTTAAAATTTGTTTTTATTCTTATTTCCATAATTCTAATTTTTCCTTTCCATTTTATACACTAATAAGCACCCTAAACAATAGTTTACATTATCATAACCAGAAGCTAAAATATACTAGTTCCTGCGCATGAAAAATACATTAAGCCAAATTCGTAGGTTTTAAAAACCAATAGTGTTTTTATTTTTATTTTTTATTTTTTTTGTCTTTTTGCCTTATCTAGGGCCGCACCTGCGGCATGTGGAGGTTCCCAGGCTAGGGGTCTAACAGGAGCTGTAGCTGCCGGGCTTCGCCACAGCCACAGCAACGCGGGATCCGAGCCGCATCTGCAACCTACACCACAGCTCACAGCAACTCCGGCTCCTTAACCTACTGAGCAAGGCCAGGGACCAAATCCGCAACCTCATGGTTCTTAGCCGGATTCGTTAACCACTGAGCCACTGAGGGGAACTCCACCAATAATGTTTTTAAATGTAAATTTTTAGAACCTTTAGAGAAAATTATACTGTACACATATTATAAGATAGTCCTGTCCTGGAAAGCAATATCCCATTAATAAAAACTACTTGAATTTTTACATTTTGGGCAGATAATTTCAAAGAAATAAAACGTAAGAGAAAGTAGGATAATAGATCATCAAGGAGTTCCCATCGTGGCTCAGAGGAAACGAATCCGACTAAGAACCATGAGGTTGCAGGTTCGATCCCTGGCCTCACTCAGTGGGTTAAGGATCCGGCGTTGCCATGAGCTGTGGTGTAGATTGTAGACGCGGCTCAGATCCCGCGTTGCTGTGGCTGTGGTGTAGTCCAGCAGTTGTAGCCTCTGATTAGACCCCTAGCCTGGGAACCTCCACATGCTGCGGGTGTGACCCTAAAAAAACAAAAGACAAAAAAAAAAGAAAAAATAGATCATCAAATATTCACCAACCAGGATCATTTGTCAGTTTGGGGCAAATCTTGCTTCATCTACACTGACACTCACCTCCACCCTCCTGAGATTATCTTGAAACAAATTTCATGTACCATTTTATTGGTAAGTATTCCACGTGTCTCTAAATATAAAACAAATGCAATGCCACCATTATACCTAAAATCATTAAAAATAATTCCTTAGTATCATCAAATATACAGTCCATAGTTGTCTTCTGTAGTAGTTTTTACTTTTGAGTTTTAAGATTTTCAACAATACATTATGCTCCTTCTAAACAAAATGGCAAGCGCTTTTCCACAAAAACCTAAGCCCCTGCATGAGCACACTCTACTTCATCAAGATTACATAAGGAGTTCTCTTGTGGTTCAGCAGGTTAATGATCTGGCATTTTCACTGCTGTGGCTTGGCCACTGCTGTGACACAGGTTCAGTCCCTGGCCCAGGAATTTCTGTATGCCACAGGCACACCCCCCCCAAAAAAACATTATACAATTACAGATTCCAGCACTTCTTGGTAAGAAAATAACTAGGCAATTGGCTTTCTGCCCCTGGAATATATCCTCTTAAGTGTAACAAGCCCAAGCCCATTTTAATTACGGGAATATGGAATGAAAGTGAACCCTGTCTCTTTAGGGGAGACTCCTAAAGAGATCTGGGACTACGTCTATCCCTCTCTCTCTCTCTCTCTGAGAGAGAGAGAGAGAGAGAGAGAGAGAGAGAGAGAGAGAGAGAGAGAGGTTGTTTTTTTAGGGCCACAATAGCAGCATACGGAGGTTCCCAGGCTAGGCATCGAATTAGACCTACAGCTGCTGGCCTACGCCACAGCAACGCGGGATCCAGGCCACGTCTGTGACCTACACCACAGCTCACGGCAACGCCAGAATCCTTAACCCACTGAGTAAGGCCAGGGATCAAACCTGAAACCTCATGGTTCCTAGTTGGATTTGTATCTGCTGCGTCACAATGGGAACTCCCAGGACCCTATATTTTAACAGATCATGCCTACAGTGTTGATCACCCCTACAGTCTTGATCACCTAAGCTGCTTCTACTTGTCCACTAATTCACCATAGTATTTTCTAGCATTTTCATGGGAATCTTTTGCAAAACAGATCCTATATGAAAATATGTTATTTTGCTCTATTCCTTTAAGTTCCATGACTGATAATCAGTGAATAGGAGGAAAAGGATGAAGGACTGAATGAATGCTTCCCATGTACCAGGCATTGTGCTAGTCACTTTAGATATATTTTTTTTCCCATTTAGTCCTTTCCATAATTCTATAGGATATTTTTCTTATCCGCTTTTACTAGAGGAAACTAAGGCTTATATGAAGTTCAAATAATCTAAGTAAAAATCATGAATCTGTAAATAGCAGAACCAGAGCTCAAAGCAAAGTCTGTGTAGCTGAAAAATCTTTGCTCTATTCACTACAGACTATACTTGGTGAATTCACATCTTTCCTCATAAAGCTATGCTAATTATGATGTACTGTTTTGCTTATCAAAGGATTTTCTGTTTTACATATTTAGAATTTGTTCCAGTGTTCTTTAGAATGGTAAACCTCAAAGTGTTTGAAATGCAAATT
>PVHT020000254.1:7397475-7461259 GCA_004024745.2 Catagonus wagneri | reverse complement strand
TTTTTTTGCCTTTTTGTCATTTTAGGGCCGCACCCGCGGCATGTGGAGGTTCCCAGGCTAGGGGTCTAATCGGAGCTGTAGCCACTGGCCTGCGCCGCAGCCACAGCAACGCAGGATCCGAGCTGCGTCTGCAACCTACACCACAGCTCACGGCAACGCCGGATCGTTAACCCACTGAGCAAGGGCAGGGATCAAACCCGCAACCTCGTGGTTCTTAGTCGGATTCGTTAACCACTGCGCCACGACGGGAACTCCACACAATTTTATTTTTCATGCTTGGCCTCCTATAGAGTGCCTGGGCCAGGGATCAGATCCAGGTAGTTTTGATCTAAGCCACAGCTTTGGCAATACCAGGTCCTTAACCCACTCTGCCAGGCGGGGGATTGAACCTGTGCCCAGGAGCTCCCAAGATGCGGCCGATATCGTTGTGCCTCAGCTGGAACTCCATGATTCACAATTTTTAAAGGTTATACTCCATTTATAGTCATTATGAAATATTGACTATATTCTCCGTGCGTACACATAGCCTTGCAGCTCATTTATTTTATGCAGAGTAGTTTGTACCTCTCTATCCCTTAAACTCATCTTGCCCCTCCCTCCTCCCCCCCCCCGCAACCAAAGTGTGCTCTCTATATGTGTAAGTCGGTTTCTTTTTTCTTTTTTTTTTTTTTTTGTCTTTTTGCCTTTTTATCTAGAGCCGCACCCGTGGCATATGGAGGTTCCCAGGCTACGGGTCTAACAGGAGCTGTAGCCGCTGGCCTTCGCCACAGACACAGCAACGCGGGATCCAAGCTGCGTCTGCAACCTACACCACAGCTCACGGCAACGCCGGATCCTTAACCCACTGAGCAAGGCCAGGGATCGAACCCACAACCTCATGGTTCCTAGTCGAATTCGTTTACCACTGAGCCCCGAAGGGAAGTCCCGGTTTCTTTCTTATTACATCCACTAGTTTGTTGTAGTTTTTAGATTCCACATATAAGTGATATCACAGAGCATCTGTATTTGTCTGACTTACCTCACTTAGCATTTTACCCTCATAATACCTTTGCCTCTTATCGTCTGGCTCCTGTTTCAGTCTTCTTGGTCCTGCGTTTCCATCCCTTCCCACGCCTTGCTCCCTTGGCAGGAGTGTTTTAACGAACAAGTTCACATCTTGAGACCTGGGCTGTGGTCGCCGAATCTTTTCACCAGCTGAGGTCTGCGACCTTCATCAAACGCTCTGTCACCTAGTGGTGGGGTTGCGGTGGCTTGTGTCCTCCAGCAGATCCACTGCCACTGGCAGGTTGAAGGTTTCTGTGACACCCACACCTCTCCTTGGAGGTCTGCATCTCAGCCTACCTGGTGTGCAAGACCTCTAAATTCTGAAATCTCCTTTGTCGTTCACGTTCCATCAAACTGAAAGTTGGTAGCTGTTGTCTGCAGTTGCTATTTCTGTGCCTCTTTTATCACATTTTACTACTTAACAAGCATTTATAGTAAACTTTTCCGTTTAATAACTGATTTGGTTTTTGTCTCCCGATTGGACCTTGGCTGATAGAATGAGGCGGAGGGAGAAGCTGGAAATGATTGCAAATAGCATAAACCGCCACACAAAAGAATGAAATGATTTTACGTCATGAAATTTAGAGACATCTGCTCTTTAATAGATATCACTAAGAAAATGAAAAGGCAATTCAGTCAAACAGCAAATATCTGCAACACATAGATCTGAAGGGACACATAGAATATATGAAGAATCTCAAAAATAAGACAATTGGATCAGTTAGCTAGAGCTACCATAACAAAATAGCACAGTCTTGGAGTTCCCGTCGTGGCGCAGTGGAAAGGAATCCAACTAGGAGCCATGAGGTTGCGGGTTCGATCCCTGGCCTTGCTCAGTGGCTTAAGGATCTGGTGTTGCTGTGAGCTGTGGTGTAGGTCGCAGATGCAACTCAGATCTGGTTGCTGTGGCTGTGGCTAGGCCAGCAGCTATAGCTTCGATTGGACCCCCTAGCCTGGAAACCTCCATATGCTGTGGGGTGCGGCCCTAAAAAGCAAAATAAATAAAATATAAATAAAAAAATAAAAATAAAAGAACCCCAGCACAGTCTTGGTGGCTCACACAATAGAAACATATTTTTTCATGGTTCTAGAAACACGAAGTCCAAGACCAAGATGTTGGCAGGTTTGGTTTCTCCATAGGCCTCTATCCTTCGCCTGCCCACAGCTGCCCTCTCTCTGTGTCCTCACAGGGCCTCCTCCTGAGTGTGCACATCTGTGTCCAAACCTCTTCTTATAAAGACCATTGAGATGCTCACAGATCCTAAGGTCAGAACCTTCTCTTCTGCAGTAGTCCCTCTTTTTTTCTGTTGCAAAATTCATTTTAAATAAATTCTGTCCTTATCTATATCCAGACTTGTTTCCATTTGCTGTTTCCTTTCTGCCTACCATGGTTCAGCAGTGGGGCAATCTAGTAGGAAGTAAGCAAGTAAACAGCCAATTACAAGCTAGTAAGGAATGTGTTACATAAGGCTTCCTACATACTTTTTGGGACCCAGCGGAGAATGAAAATGCAGGATGCCTTGTTCAAAAGAGTAGGGGAAAGGTACTATTAAAGGTGTTAATATATGTTTTCCTTTTTCTTTAATGGTCTTCTTCTCTTTCTTTCTTTCAGCTGTATCCTTGGCATATGGAAGTTCCCAGGCTAGGGGTCAAATCAGAGCTGCAGCTGCCGGCTTACATTATCTTGCTTTCTTCATCCCTTCCTTCACATTCACTCACCCAAGGGTCCCTTCATTTTCTGTGTGTCACTGAAATACCCCTTGTTGATAACCCCACCTCCTCTTCTTTGTTGTCCAGTCTGTTTCCAACATCTGTTATGGTTTAGAGTATATAGAAGTTCTTTCCAGGCCATGATATAAATTTCTAGTAAAAGCAAATGAATGAATATATAGCAAGAAACAACATTTCACAAAGAAGCTGCCCTGGAAGTGGGCTGTTGTAGTAAAAAGAGGCATTTGCTTGTGACTTAGTCCCCACGGCCTGATCCCTCCGGCCCAGTCAGGTCTTTCCATCCCATTGTGTGGTGGGCTGTTGCACCCTCAGCAGACCGTGTGGATTACAGCATGTACATTGGCACTTGTGATAACAGCAAGTGCAAACAGCTGGGTTTCTTGTTGTTCATCCAGTGCCAAGATATGACTCCTCATAAGGCCTTTTAACTGCTTTTGCAGTTAGTAACCTCAGTGACTGGGAAATCAAACATTGTATCTAGCGGTTTGTTAACTTGATGTTGCTTTCCAGATGTTTTCTAGAGCTGTTCCTCAGACTTGATTTGTGGTGGCGTTGATATTTTTCTTTCTGTAGCATTTTATTATTCTTGAGCAGTGATATTTAATTTCGTGAGGGGAAATGTTTTTCCCAAACTTTGTTTCTGATGACGCAGAGTTATTTTGTGCCCCGTGTTAATCCCACGAGCTACAGGACTTGGCCCGATTATAGACGGGACCAGACAATAGAAGCTTTAGAAGAACCGCTGTATCAGACTTTCACTTCTATTGAGGCTACCAGACGCACCAATTGATTGTTGGCCCAGGGAATTTCAGAGCCAGGGAGATCATTTACTCAGATCGTCCCTTTATTCACAAAACATAGCTGGAATTCCTAGATGCTAAATATGTTACTCTGGGTCACACGACGAGGTCTTTAGTAAAATCAGAACTAGAACCCAGGTCTCCTAGAGACGGAGAAGAAATCTTTTTTTCTATGCTTCTGTGCTTCTCAA
Organism: Catagonus wagneri; assembly: GCA_004024745.2. NCBI lineage: Eukaryota > Metazoa > Chordata > Mammalia > Artiodactyla > Tayassuidae > Catagonus > Catagonus wagneri. Next base: position 7,457,493 of record PVHT020000254.1, on the reverse strand, counting down.
CTGCACACATACATGTAAATTTGCTTGCCCCCTTCAGTGGGCCAAAGATGCATTCACTGGCAAGGAAGTCTCTTGACAGCAATTTGAACAGGCAGCAGTAACTCTTGCTGCCGGAATATAGGAACCATTGCTCTTTTCCCAGTGACCAGCTCCCTCTTTGTATAGGCTTGTGCTCAGGTATCACACAGATGGAATAAGACCCATGCAAAGCCAGTTTGCTAGGAACAGTTCTTATTTCTCCACTCTCCAATTCTTCCTTTCTCCCCACAAGCCCACCCCTACCACACAAACCCACCCAGGGCCTCTGAGAGCTTTGTGGTGTTCAGTTTCTCCATCCATGGTAAGAGAGAGGAGCGGGCATCAGGATGCTATGAGGCAGGAAAGTTTTCAGAGTTTGACAGCAGTTTATGACTAACTCGGGGAAGATGTTACCGACAATGGGAAGTATAAATGGGAAACACCGCCATAAAAAAATGTCTTCTTTGAAAATGAAGGATGACAGCCTATACTCCAGACCCCCAAAAGCTTAACAGAAATTCTCATAAAACTGTAGGTAAGCTTACATTATATAAGTTCGAAACGCTGGATCTGGGCCGATAACATCATGTGCTTTAGGTCTTCAAATACATACAAGAGCTATGGAAAAACACAGTTGACCAGCAAAATACCAAGATTTGGTTGTAATCTATAGACTGTCAACTTGGAGGTAACTGGTAAAGTAATTTGCGGTCTTTTTGGTCTGTTTTAATTTGAGAGATTTCTCTGCAGCTAGCGGTACAGGAGAAACTGAAACACAGCTGCTGCACTGTAAATCCACAAAGTGAAATAAGCAATTTCCAGTGAATAAGAAGTAGGCCCCTAGAATCGCTCTTTTAACAATCCTGAGGGCTTCCTTGATTGGAGTCCTTCCTTGTGTGCTCAACCATGATTCGTGCATTGAGGGCAGTGGGACTTGGGATTCAAAGTCACAATCAGGCAAAAACAAAGGAGGCCATAACTTTCTCTTCAAAACCGGACCAGATGAGTCAACAATAGCTAAGAAAGGAGTTCCCGTCGTTGCACAGCAGAAATGAATCCGACTAGTATCCGTGAGGATGAGGGTTCCATGCCTGGCCTTGTTCAGTGGGTTAAGGATCCAGCATTGCAATGAGCTGGGGTGTAGGTCACAGACATGGCTCGGATCTGGCATTGCTGTGGCTATGGTGTAGGCTGACAGCTGTAACTCCGATTAGACTCCTAGCTTGGGAACCTCCATATGCTGTGGGTACGGCCCTAAAAAGACAAAAAAACAAAAAAAAAAAAAAACAAAAAACAAAAACAATAGCAAAGAAGGCCTAGAATACTAGCTTCAAAATCTAAGTCAAGGAGTTCCTATTGTGGCTCAGTGGGTTAAGAACCTGATTAGTATCCATGAGGGTGAAGGTTGGATCCTTGGCCTCGCTCAGTGGGTTAAGGATCTGGCGTTGCCCTGAGCCACAGTGTAGTTGCAGATGTGGCTTGGACCTCGTGTTGCTACAGCCGTGGTGCAGGCTGGCAGCTGCAGCTCTGATTTGACCCCTAGCCTGGGAACTTCCATCTGGTGCAGGTGCAACCCTAAAAAGGAAAAAAAAAGTACATATATTTGCCCCTAGTTCCTGACATCAAGCAACAAAAACTCTTATGCTTTTGATAAGAGCACTAGAAGCTTCCTTAGTTCTCATATTTGGTCTTTGACCCCAGTTGCTGACACAGGGCTCCCGAAACCCTTACAATTTCCTGGTGATGGAAGTGTCTTTTGTTCTAATGAGGTGGTTTTAGGTGGTGGGCTCCTGAACGGGAGTCACCAAAAAACCAAGTTATGATAAGAAGCTTAGAATTATCCATGCTGCTCTCTTTCCTCCAGAGGGGAAAGAGGCTAGACATGGACTTAGTAATGGATCATGCCAAGGTGAGAAAACCTCCATGAAATCCAGCTTTCAGGCTGGTGAACATACTGAGAGGGTGACACATCCCAGCCACACCGGGATAGAAGCTCCTTAGCTCAAGACCCTCCAACACCTCACCCAGATCTCTTTATTTGGCTATTTCTCTATATTCTTTAATAAACTGGTAAACTTAAGTGTTTCCTTGAGTTCTGAGAGATGCTTTAGCAAAGGAATTAAACACGAGGAGAGGGTTGGGAGAACCTCCGATTTGCAGCCAACTTGGACAGGAGTTGTGGGTAACTGGGGGCCCTTCTGTGTGTGATTGGCATTTGAAGTGGGGGGCAGTCTCCTGGGGCTGAGACCTTACTCTGTCGGATGGGATGCTGGCTCCAGGTCGGAAGTGATAAAATGGGGTTAAACTATATGGCACCCAGCTGGTGTCACAGAATTGCTTGCTGGGGGAAACCCTCTATATCTGGTGTCAGAAGTGTCGGGAGTTGGTCGTAGTGTGAGACAAAAGGAGACTCTTAGGACGGAAAAGACTGAGTTCTCCCCCCAGTACACATATTTTCTTTTCTTTTAAAACTAACCTTTGAAAATGCAACATTCATCCCTAACTCACAGGCTGTGCAAAAGCAGGCCCCATCCTGGAGCTGGCTGACCTCTGCTATGCAGTCTACAGTCACCAGATCGCCGCTCCGTGGACATAGAAGTTAACGGAGAAATGTCTGATTAATTAAATTGGTGGTTACACGGCTGAGCTCTGTAAGACTGCCTCTGTTCTTTTTTTTACCTCTGGCAAATGACTCGATTTTGCTCCCTCCCACCCTGCCCCAGAGTCTAAGTCCAGAATCTTCCCAGCCTGCTGGATCCTAGGAATGCACTGGATGAAGTCCCCAAAGCAGGGAGCCAGGGGTGAGGTGCGCCTTTCACACAGTTATGCCTCTCAGGGTCTCTAATCCAATCCAGTGGGGGAGCTGGATGCAGAGTTGGTGAGGTTAAATTATTCTGGGGAGAAAAGTGGTGAGAGTATTAGCAAAATATTAAGTACTGTATTATTGCACTTGGATGACAGCTATTTATGTTTCTCCACAAATGTGTAAAATCCTCTCTCCCATGCTGATTGTAATTGAATTCTGACAAATCCAACCTTACTGTGGCAAAAGAAAATGTGAGTGTTGGTATTAGCAGAGCTTTTTTCCCTTGTTGACTACATTTACATATCAGCTCCTGGGACAGCATACATTATTTTCTGCTTCGTGCCTTGGTTTTATCACAACAGCATCAATTAACTCTATTAAACATCTTTCCATAGATATACAGCAGGGTGAGTGAGAATGAATGGCTTAACTGTGAGAATTTTTATTACCAGCAGTTCAGTCATTGGCACTTTTTCTTTCATAAAGTCAAAATTTTAGAAAATAATTAAAGTGGCATACTAAATTTGAAGCCTAGACTCTGTATATCTTCATACACTTTATTATTATTTTTTTATTTTATAATGATCTTTGTTTTTTCCATTATAGCTGGCTTACAGTGTTCTGTCAGTTTTCTACCGTACAGCAAGGTGACCCAGTCACACATACATGTATACATTCTTTTTTCTCACATTATCATGCTCCATCATAAGTGACTAGATACAGTTCCCAGTGCCACACAGCAGGACCTCATTGCTTATCCATTCCAATGGCAAAAGTTTGTATCAGTTAACCCCAGATTCCCAGTCCATCCCACTCCCTCCCTCTCCCCCTTGGCAACCACAAGTCTGTTCTCCCTGTCCATGAGTTTCTTTTCTGTGGAAAGGTTCATTTGTGCCTTAAATTCCGGATATAAGTGATATCATATGGTATTTATCTTTCTCTTATTTTCATACATTTTAAAATACTTATCTCATTTTAATTTTTATTATTATTATTATTTTTTGTCTTTTTTGCCTTTATCTAGAGCCGCACCCGCGGCATATGGAGGTTCCCAGGCTAGGGGTCTAAAAGGAGCTGTAGCCGCCGGCCTACGCCACAGCCACAGCAACATGGGATCCGAGCCGCGTCTGCAACCTACACCACAGCTCATGGCAACGCCGGATTGTTAACCCACTGAGGAGGGCCAGGGATGGAACCGCAACCTCATGGTTCTTAGTCGGATTCGTTAACCACTGAGCCACGATGGGAACTCCTCTCTTATTTTTATATACTCCATAACTGTGGGGCTGGTTATCATTCGTTACGTTAGGTGAACTCTACCAATTCACGTGTTTGCTCACCAGAGCAATGTTCAAAAATACAATCATCAGTAAAATCCAATACATTGTATTCCTCAGCCAGTTTCATACTTTGAAAGGTAGTGAAATTATTCTTAGCTGAGAACAAAAATGTCCAGTAGGTGTTGCTGTTGTACATTGAATTAGCCAGAAGAGCATGAAGAAACACAGATAATAATTCCACCCGCAAATTTACTATCATAATTGTTTGAGTAACTATTATTGGGAAGACAAACGAGAGAGTAAATGGTACAGAACTCATTTATATATGACTTTGAGAATGTTATCATTTGCAACTTTTTTTTTTCATATATGGAGGGCAAAATATCTTAGGAGAAAAACTAAAAAGTTAATATTAATTTTTATTTTTTAATAAATCAATCAAAAGGAATATATAAAAACTGAATACAGGGAATGCAAAAAAAAATCAGAAATAAAGTACAGGCACAGACTCTTGACAATGCTATACTTTTAAAAACACTGAAACTGTTTTTCATTAATATAACAATTATTAATATGGAAATTCAAAAATTCTGTAGCGATCAAGCTAAGTCTTGAAAGAAAGAAAATGATTTTGATATTGGTTCAAAATTCAAGCCCTATTCATTTTACTACTAGGCTTACAGAGTAGCAATGTTTGCCAAAATATGAAGGGTAAACTGTGTATTTTATGAACCACATGTTCATTTACTTTTTTTTTTTTTTTTTTTTTTGCCATACCAGAGGCACATGGAAGTTCCTGGCCAGGGATTGAATCTGAGCCGCAGCTGTGGTAATGCCAGGTCCTTAACCTACTGTACCACAGCGGGAACTCCTATTTACCTTTTAGGATCAAGATGTTGGAAGCTCTGTGGTGTCGCTGGTTATGACAATACCCTAGACTAGTTGAAGAAGGCCAGGAGGCAATAAGATCTTCAGTCTATTAGTACAGTTACTACAGTTACAGAAACGTAAGGTTAGAAAGACAACGTGGACGATTTCACCTTTGACATTAGTTTCCGTATTACGCAACATATGGGAAGGAGAATTACCCAGACTGCGGACTGTACATCTTTCTGCTCCTGCGCAGAGAAGCACAATGAGAGCATTACCACTGCTCTCATACTTCTCTCCCATGGAACAACTTTGCAAGGTCTGTGGCAGTGATTCATAGCTCAGGAAAGACACACCTTCCAGAAGCAAAGATGAAGACAGAAGGATATTATATGTTTAGTCTTTGCTATTTTTATCCTTCTGGTTTTCAGTTAAATTGTGACTTAACAGTCATTTGGTTATGGCAACCCATTAATCCACCAAACAGAAGATCCATTTGCGTCAAAGACTCCTTTTTTTCAGACTTAAAAGAAAATGAATCTATAAGCTCTTATGTTTTCCCTATAGTGTGTTCTGTCATTTCACTAGTGCTCAAAATCTATCCAATAGGCCTGGACTCATCTTGAATAAAAATTTATGGAGTTTCTCATGAATAAATAGCAATAAATTATGGCTAGCGTTTTCATTAAAAATGATCCTTGGCCTTGCTCAGTGGGTCAGGGATTTGGCATTGCCGTGAAACGTGGTGTAGGCCGGCAGCTCTAGCTCTGATTCGACCCCTAGCCTGGGAATTTCCATATGCCTTGGGTGGGGCCCTAAAAAACAAACAAAAAAATGAACAAATATAAAGACAAAATATGTTTTTTTTCCTGGCCATTGTTTATAATATGCACTAAAAATTACTATGGTACTTAGGAAGTATTTTTCAGGTTGAAACTGACCTTATTGGTACTGAAATTGTTGAATTGTTTGGTTGTGTCATATGGCAGGAAACTTGTGCCATATAAAAAGGCCATTTCTCTCTCTCTCTATATATATGTATGTAAATACGTATATATTTTTTGCTTTTTGGGCTGCACCCACGGTGTACGGAGGTTCCCAGGCTAGGGTCAAATCAGAGCTACAGCTGCCAGCCTACCCCACAGCCACAGCAACGCGGGATCCGAGCTGTGTCTGTGACCTACACCACAGCTCATGCCAATGCCGGATCCTTAACCCACTGAGCAAGGCCAGGAATCAAACCCACAACCTCATGGTTTCTAGTTGGACTCATTTCTGCTGAGCCATGATGGGAACTCTGAAAAAGGCCATTTCTATATTTAATCATGCATAATTTCTTTAACATCTGCCTCTCCATCCAGACTACAAACACCCCAAGAACTGTTTTATATGAAGAGTCTTTGCAAGTGGATACTTTAAAAATTATGTATAATGAACTAGAGAAAGAACAAAGATAAACATTGCTGAAATAAACAAATGCAGTATCAGTTCAAAAGCAATTTTTGAACTGGGAGTCGGCCAGAATATTGCTAAGAGTAAGAGCTACACACTGTCCACCAGAAGAAGCATTTAAGATGTTGAAGAACTTACCATCTTGGTTGTTCCCATTTTCCAGTTCCTCAGTACCTCTTCCAGAATACAGTCTTCAGCACCTTCTTTCCTTCCTTCCTTCCTAAATTAAAGTACAGTTGATTTACAATGGTGTGCCATGTTTCTTGGCTTTGTGTTTTACAACATTAGCCCAACCCTTGGTAACAGACAGCTGCAGAATACTTTCTGGTTTCGCCTCTAGCCTCCAGTCACACTAGATAAATCAAATCTATGAAAATACCAAGTGGTTTAGTTGATGCCATGAAGTATTTACTGAACACTTTCTTGTGCTTGGTTCTGTGCTATAATCTATACACACCATGATGTTTTATTCCTTTTATTCCTATGCCTTTTTTTTTTTTGGTCTTTTTAGGGCCGCACCCTTGGCCTATGGAAGTTTCCAGGCTAGGGGTGGAATCAGAGCTGTAGCTGCCGGCCCAGATCCAAGCCACATCTGTGAACTTTGCCACGGCTCACGGCAACACCAGACCCTTAACCCACTGAGTGAGGCCAGAGAATGAACCCACATCCTCATGGATACCAGTTGGGTTCTTAACCTGCTGAGCCACAATAGGAATTCTTCCTGCTTTGAATGCTGTCCCCTTCCTTCTCTGACTAACCACTACTCATTCCTTACATTTATCTCAGGCATCACCTGTCCCATAAAGCCTTTCTTCAGCCATAAGCCTGGGGTCCATAAGACTATGCATAGCTCTCTAACAGAACTTAGCCATTTTGTTTTAGTACATATAATCATTACCTGTTTAGGTACCCATATGCCCCACTAGACTAGGAGTTTCTCAAAGCAAAGCAATCAGAAGAGAATTGGCTCTGATTTCCATTGCCAAATAAACCAACCGACTGGTATGTGTACCCAAATACTCTGCCTTATTTTCTAGTAGAATGAATGAACTGTCATTGATTCATTAAGGCCAGTCCATCTACTGGGGCACTTCCTTTGCACTTACAGTTTGTCTAGGTGTAGAATTCTAGTCGGGAAATAATTTTCTCTTAGAATTTTGAAGGCCTTGCTCCATTTTTGTTTACAGTGTTGCTGAGAAATCCAAACCATTCCTACTATTCTTTAAAAAAAAAAACTCTATAGAAATTTTTTTTTTAGAATTCATAAGCTCAATTTTTCAATAATGATTTTTATTTTTTCCATTATAGATGGTTTACAGCATTCTGTCAGTTTTCTACTGTGCAGCAAGGTGATTCAGTCACACATACATGTATACATACTTTTTTCTCACATTATAATGCTCCATCATAAGTGACTAGATATAGTTCCCAGTGCTATACGGAATTCTATAGAAAATGTTAATGTCTACTGTGAGCATGAATGATATGATGAATCCCTACCTACTACTATTCCTTTCCTGTGATTAATAATTCATAGCCAGTCATGTTGGATCTAGTTTTTCTCTCCTCTACAGTTGCCTTTTTTTTCCTCTTTACTTATTTTGGTTTCCGTTTTCTGCAACAGAGACTTTCTTCCTTGGGCTTGGAATCCCTTGGCTCTCTGCTCATGATCAAAAAAGTGTGAGATTACAAAATAAAGAAACACACTGAGCAAGTGTGAAGGGCCTTTCAATCCAGAGCTTCACTGAACCAGAAGGTGGATGGGCCATTTATAGCGGAAACACTGAAAACGCTGAGGTCAGAGCCTTTAGGTCTTGCTTTTTTTTTTTTTTTCTTTTACTTTTTAGGGCCGCTCCTGCAGCTTATGGAGATTCCCAGGCTAGGGGTCTAATCAGAGCTGCAGCTGCCAGCCTAGGCCACAGCCACAGAATCGTGGGATCCGAGCCTTGTCTGCACCACAACTTTTTTTTTTATTTGTCTTTTTTGTCTTTTCCAGGGCTGCACTGGTGGCATATGGAGGTTCCCAGGCTAGGGGTCTAATCAGAGTTGCAGCTGCTGGCCTATGCCACAGCAACACAGATCCTCAACCCACTGAGTGAGGCCAGGGATCGAACCCGCAACCTCGTGGTTCCTAGATGGATTCGTTAACCACTGAGCCATGACGGGAACTCCTATACCACAACCCTTAACACCAGATCCTTAACCCACTGAGTGGGGCCAAGGATTGAACCCGAGTCCTCATGAATACTAGTCCGGCTTGTGATCACTGAGTCACAATGGGAACTCCAGATCTTGCTCTTAGGCAGGTCAGAGTCTGTGGAAAAGGGTTTCAGTTTCTTTTCTGGAGAGTAAACATCTGGCTGCCAGCATGTTGGGAGTTGTGTTGGGGAAGAAGGTTAGAGGTGTCTGCATTCAGCAATTCACTAGCCATATGGTCCCATGGCTTTCCTCCTCTGTTTTTTCTAGTTGGAGTGAGAGACCTGGGATTTTTCCTGTTTCTCCAACAGATTTTACCTACACTTCCCTATTTAGGAACCCTCCTTCACACTCTGTTTCAGATCTTTCTAGCATTGCCAATTTCTGATCCTTTTGAGGTTGTGTTGCAAATTATGTGGATTTTGACTTTTCCTTGCTGCCAGCTTGGGATGTGAGTTTCTTGGGCGTGTTATATCAGTTATCATACACCCATCTGCTTTCCAACTTTCAAAATTTTGTTGCTGTTGTTTGCCCTGCTGCTCTCCCCACACTCGCAGGTTTAGAACCAAGCTCATTTATTATACATTCATGAGGTTTTGGGAGGAGGAAAAATAGATGTGTGTGTTCACATTATCTTAATGTGCAAGGGTCTCCAACTCCTTTCTTTTACTTTTTATTTATTTATTTTGGCTAAATCTGTGGCATGCAGACGTTTCTGGGGCCAGAGACTGAACCTGAGCCACAGCGGTGACAATGTCAGATCCTTAACCTCTAGGCCATTGGGAACTTGACCCGACTCCTTTCTTTAAGAATATACAATAGGGGGCGTTTCCATAGTGGCACAGCGGTTAATGAATCCGACTAAGAACCATGAGGTTGTGGGTTTGATCCCTGGCCTTGCTCAGTGGGTTAATGATCCGGCGTTGCCGTGAGCTGTGGTGTAGGTTGCAGACATGGCTCGGATCTGGCATTGCTGTGGCGGTTGTGTAGGCTGGCAGCTGTAGTTCCGATTTGACCCCTAGCCTGGGAACCTCCATATGCTGTGGGTGTGGCCCTAAAATGCAAAAAAAAAAAAAAATATATATATATATATGTGTGTGTGTGTGTGTGTGTGTGTGTGTGTGTGTATACACAATGGGAAGAAGACAGCCTTTTCAGCAAGTGGTGCTGGGAAAACTGGACAGCTGCATGTAAATCAATGGAACTGGAACATACCCTGACACCATGCACAAAAATCAACTCAAAATGGCTTAAAGATTTAACTTAAGATAAGACACCATCAAACTCCTAGAAGGGAACATAGGTAAAACATTCTCTGACATCAACTTAACAAGTGTTTTCTTAGGTCAGTCTCCCAAGGCAACAGAAATAAAAGCAAAAATAAGCCAAGGGGACCTAATCAAACTGACAAGCTTTTGCACAGCGAAGGAAACCATAAAAACAAAAAACAAAAAGACAAACTGAAACTTATAGCCCTAACAGCCTGAACCTAGCCAGATCACAGATTGGGACTTGAACTCATGTGCTGGGGCTCGAACCCAGCCAAAACCCAGACTGGGACTTGAACCCACGATTTTAAATTAGAATTACTCACCCTGTGTCTGGACTCACTAAGGTTCAGGTTCTTTATGGCTCCGCACAGAATTCAGTGAGAGACAAAATGAGGCAAGAAACAGATTTATTAGGATAGGATGCTTGTGAGAGATATAAGCAGGCAGGCAAGAAAACTTCTGCCCGGAGAATCTGGATCCGGTGGGCCACAGTTTTATTATCCAAGGGGGGCTGGGGGTTTTGGAAAGGGCCGCCTCTTCCTTTTTGAGAGAAGTAGCTCCTCCTTAGTATCTTGTAAGGTGTGTATTCAAATCAGCTGAAGGGCAAGCCTCAAACTCTTGCCCTCAATCTGAATCTGAATGCAGGCTTCATCCCATCTCCCACCCAACGACCTCAGGCAATTCTTACACAGCACCGCCACTAGTTAAGCAAGCCAGCCTTCTTCCGATGGCTTTCCTGAACTTACAGTGGTCTCCCAACATCCCCCAGGTTTCCCTCTTTCTCTGTGATCCCCTCTTGGGACTTCTCCAACCACCTGTGCTACTCTATCCCTATCAAACCTACGGAATGGGAGAAAATAGTTTCAAAGGACACAACTGACAAGGGCTTAATCTCTAAAATATGCAAACAATTTACACAACTCAACAGCAAAAAAACAAACAACCCAGAGTTCCCGTTGTGGTGCAGTGGTTAACGAATCCGACTAGGAGCCATGAGGTTGCGGGTTCCATCCCTGACCTTGCTTGGTGGGTTAAGAACCTGGTGTGGCCATGAGTTGTGATGTAGGTTGCAGACGCAGCTCGCTCAGGTCCCACGTTGCTGTGGCTGTGGTGTAGGCCGGTGGCTACAGCTCCGCTTAGAACCCTAGCCTGGGAACCTCCATATGCCTGCTGCAAGTGAAGCCCTACAAAAGGCAAAAAAAAAAAAAAAAAGACAAAATTAAAAATAAGTTTATGTTGCCTCCAACACTTCTGGGTGTTTTGCAGCATAAAAATATTTCATATTTTTAGGTTACAAAGTTCATGATAGTTCTAGATATTGAAGTCCTCATTATTTCTTGCCATATTTCTGGAGATGGAAGCTGGGTGGGAAAGGTCTGAACATTTTTTTAGCACTTTGGAAGAATATTGTCAAATTACTCCTTGAAAGACTATACCAGTTTGCATTCTCATTTGGTGGTGCCTGTTTTCCCGAACTCTAATTGGCACTTGTGCAATCATTTTTTAAATTCAAATTTCATGGGGTAAATTCATGTCATTATTTTAATTCTCATGTTCTAAATTGTAATGAGTTTGAACATGTTTTCAAAATTATTTTGGTCAAAAAAAGAGTTCTTTTTTTGTCTTTTTAAATACATAAGTAATACATGGATTTCACTTTCATGATATATGATTCAAACTTATGGAAATATACAAATATATGTTAATATATAATGTTAAGTAAAGAATCAAACTGGATTTTTCCATAGTTGGCAAATTTTTAAGGCTGCCTAAAAATCTACTCGTTTTGTACTGATTACAAAAGTGCCTCACTAATTGTAAATCCTTGTATGTTCTTGAATGTATCACAGAGTTTAGAATCTGTTGCATTAACCTGTCTGTCTAACATTAGGCCAGAACTACATTGTCTAGTTATTTTTGCTTAAGAGTTTAAAATCTATCCTATATTTCCTTTTTTTTTTTTTGCCTTTTCTAGGGCCGCACTCACGGCGTATGGAGGTTCCCAGGCTAGGGGTCTAGTCGGAGCTGTAGCTGCCAGCCTATGCCACATCCACTGCAAGACAGGACCTGAAGCACCTCTGTGACCTACACCACAGCTCATGGCAAAGCCACGCTGGGTCATTAACCCCCTTAGCAAGGTCAGGGATTGAACTCTCAACCTCATGGTTCCTAGTCGGACTCGTTAACCACTAAGCCATGACGGGGACTCCTATCCTATATTCTTTTGCTGCATAATTCTGGAATTGGAAATTTAAATCTAAATACATTAAATTTATAAATAAAATTGAGGAAATTTCAAATTTTGAATTTTTAGTTCCCAGACCAGGGATTGAACCCCAGGGGGAAAGCGCTGGGGTTCTGATTCTTCTCATCTGAGAATGAGGTATTTTACTCCGTTTATTTACCGCTACGTGTTTTTTCCCCAGTAAAATTTTGTATTTTTCTTTATGCCAGCACTGCATATTTCTTGTTGGGTTTACTCTAAGGTATTTGGAATTTATAGCCCCTTCCCCGGTGACTAGATTACTTTATGGTGCTCTTTCGACTTTGCATCATATTATGTCACTCAGCATCCTTCAGTTTCCCTGCCATCAGAGAAGTTGATGGAAGGTTTGAATGCCATAGGTCTGATGGATTTTATTTAATCTCCTTGGGCTTGAATTGACCATCTCTCAGTCTCCTTTTATGGCCCGTAGAGAGTTTAGAGTGACCCTTGGCTGGAGTGAGGACAAGGGTCCATAGTAGCTCTCCTTCATTTACGTAAACAGCTAACTGGTTGGCTGCCAGCTTTTGAGTGCCACCCCACAGAGAGCTCACCACTTGTGCTTCTGATCCCTGCTCGGATATCTGATTCCAGGCACTTCCTTCCTCACAGGGCTTATCCTTGCCCCCCAACGGCCCCCTGAACAACCCTAGAAAAAAGTCAATTGCTTGTTTCCATTTGACCCCAGAGAACTGTTCCTGTGCCTGTACTGATTAAATATCTACTCATGATTACAGAGTAGATATTTTTTGTACAAGCAAGCCTGGTCCTCAACCAGAAAATTTTAAAAAGAAAGAGAAAAACAGAGATTATAGCCCTTTTCTATTGAAGTGCTCTATACCATGCACTTTCCAAGCGTTTGGTGTTTTGCTTTTGTTTTTGGCCATTTGCAGCAGCTTGCTGTGGGATTTCAGTTCCCAGACCAGGAATTGAACCCCAGGGTGCAAGTGCCGAGTCCTAACCACTAGACCACCTAGGAACATCCCTCAATTTTTTTTTTTAAAGGCAAAATGAAATCTTAAAGAATTGTGGTAAAATACACATAACGAAATTTATCATCTTGACCTTTTTTTTTTTTTTTGGGCTGTACCCATGGCATGTGGAATTTCCTCAGCCAGGGATTGAACCCACACTGCAGTTGTGGCCTCTGCCACAGGGAACATTCCCCCCCTCCTTTTTTTTTCTTTTTAGGGCTGCGCCCACGGCATATGGAGGTTCCCAGGCTAGGGATCCAATCAGAGCCACAGCTGCCAGCCTACACCATAGCCACAGCATCGGATCTGAGCTGTGTCTGCGACTTACACCACAGCTCACGGCAATGCCCGATCCTTAACCCACTGAGTGAGGCCAGGGATTGAACCTCATGGTTCCTCGTCGGGTCTGTTTGCACTGTGCCACGAGGGAAACTGCGGGAACTTCCCATCTTAATACAGTTCAGTAATGTGGTTCGATAGTGCTAAGTATAAGCACGTTGTTGTATAGCTGATCCTCAGAACTTTTTTATCCGGCAAAACTGAATCTCTATACTCATTAAACAACAGCTACCCGCTTCCCCCTCCCCTGAGCCCCTGGCAACCACCATTCTTTGTTTCTGTGAATCTGACTACCCTTAATTTTATGTTTATTTTTTTGCCTTTTAGGCATATGGCATGTGAAGGTTTCCAGGCTAGGGGCTGAATCGGAGCTGCAGCTGCCTGCCTACACCACAGCCACAGTAACGCAGGTTTGAGCCACATCTGTGACCTACACCACAACTCATGCAAGGCTGGAGCCTTAACCCGCTAAGCAGGGCCAGGGATTGAACCCGCATCCTCATGGATACTAGTTGGGTTCATTACCCCTGAGCCTGACTAACCTTGATTACTCAAGCAAGTGAAATCAGACAGTATTTGTCTTTTTGTAACTGGCTTATTTCATTTAGCAGAATGTCTTCAAGGTTCATCTGTGTTGTAGTATGTGTAGGAATTTCCTTCCTTTTCAAGACTGAATAGTATAACCCTGCATGTATATATCATATTTTGTTTATGTATTCCTCCGCTGATGGACATTTGGGTTGCTTCCGGCTATCGTGAAAAATGCTGCTACGATCATGGTGTAGACAGACGGGATTAAGATGGCAGAATAGAAGGACTGGAGCTCAATTTATCTCATAAAAACAACAAAATTACAACCAAATCCTGTGCAAATTTCAACCAAATGGACTGGAAACTTTCGGAAAGATGTCCTACTCCAGAAGATAAAGAGGAGGCCACATCAAGAGGTAGGGGGGCCGATGACGCGATAGAAGCAACCCCATACCCCCCCACCCCGCGGTGGGAACTACCACAGACTGGAAAGTGACGGTTATCGCAGAGACTCACCTACAGGAGTGAGAGTTCTGAGCCTGGGGATCTGGCAACAGGAGAAAGAGCCCCCGGAGCATCTGGCATTGAAGGCCAGCAGGGCTTGTGTGCAGGAGCTCCACGGGACTGGGGTAACTGGAGACCCCATTCTTGAAAGGCGCACACAGACTTTCACGTGCACTGGGTCCCAGGGCAAAGCAAAGGCTCTACAGGAATCTGGGTCGAACTTGAGTGCAGTTCCAGGAGGATCTCCTGGGAAAACGGGGTGACTGTGGCTTGCTGTGGGGGAACGGCACTGGAGGCAAAGTTCTTGGGAATATTCTCTGGAGGTGGCCATCTTGGGAAGTCTGGCCCCTCCCATCAGCGCTGAGAAGCCCCAGGCCAAACAATAATCCAGGTGGGATCACAGCCCCACCCATCAGTAAACAGGCTGCCTAAAGACACCTCAGGCACACAGTTGCCTCGAATCTCACCCACCAGAGGGTTAGGAATCAGCCCCACCTGCCAGTGGTCAGGCACCAGTCCCTCCCATCGGGAAGCTTACAGCAAGCTCCCCCTCATACCAACTTCAGCCAGGAGTGGGGCAGACCCCAGAACTAAGAGAGGATACAACTCTAATGTCTGCAAAAAGGTCACCACACCAAAACACCTATAAAAATGCAAAGACAGAGAACTGTAACTCAGATGAAGGAGACAGAAAAAAAAAAACCCAGAAAAACAGCTTAGTGATCAGTAGATTATCAGTCTCCAGGAAAAAACACTTTAGCCTGTTGATGCTGAAGATGATGAAAGACACTGGAAATAAACTGGAGGCAAAGATGGATAATTTATATGATCATGGTGTATAAATTTCTCTGTGAGACATGTGCTTTCAATTACTTTCAAAGTGTTTTACTAGGTTTATCTCATTTAATCCTACCTACAACATTACTTAATCAGGTATTATTAAAATCCCAATTTTCCTGATATGAAAACTGAGGCACACAGAGGTTAAGTAAATAGCTGAGTAGTTGTAATTTTAGAACTCCCATGTTTAATACCCCGCTGTACTGTTTTCCAAAGGGGATATCTTAGTGTGTTGGCTCTTTATAAAGTAAGAAGTAGGCATTAAGTTTTACCATTCATCATTGAAAAACAATACAGTAAAAACAATAATCAGGTTATTCCCCCCCCCCCTTTTTTTTTTTGGCTGGGCCTCCAGAATGCAGAGGTTCCCAGGCCAGGGATCAAACCCATGCCATAGGAGTTCCCTTTGTGGCTCAGCGGTTAATGAACCTGACTAGAATCCGTGGGGATGAGGGTTCGATCCCTGGCCCCCCTCAGTGGGCTAAGGATCCAGCATTGCTGTTAGCTGTGGTGTAGTTGCTGATGCTGCTCAAATCTGGCATTGTTGTGTCTGTAGTGTAAGCTGGCAAGTGTAGCTCCAATTTGACCCGTAGCCTTGGAACATCCATATGCTGCAAGCGCAGCCCTAAAAAAAAAAGCAAAAAAACCCCATGCCATAGCAGTGACAATGCCAGATCCTTAACTCACTGATCCACCACCTAACCGCCAATATTCAGATTTCTATTCTAACAGAATAAGTTATAAAGTTGAGAGCTATCCAGGTAATTCAGGAAAAAAGTGCTGCTTTCAAGATAGATGCCCATCCAATTACCCAGATAATTTCTTTGATATGGGTAATCTAGTAAGGCTATTTCTTATTTTCAAAATTAAACAAGCTCTCAATTTCCTGTCTGTATGAAACAGCCACAGTGAGATAGAGATGATTAAAATTAAAAAGGAAAAGGGTTGACTGGTTTGTGAAAATCTCATGAGATGGCTCTTTGTTTAAACTGTTAAAATCGACAGGCATTACTTTTAAGATATATCTTAGATATCCTATATAATGATTTGAAACATTACTCTTGGAAGGAAAACTGAGCCTGAATACTAGAGTTTTCATAGTTAAGTAGGCAGTCTGGGGTGTGGACAAACTGGTGATAGCATCATCTGCATTCCTGAATCAGTGATTTAATGATGCATTGACTTATATATATATATATATTCCCTATATACTTTTGCAGCATAAATTCCAAAATATCATGAGAAATGTAAAAATGTGTTCTGTGGAATTTTTTTTTTAATGAGTTGTCTATAAACCGCGAGGGTATGTTGCATAGATACTGATTTTTTTTCTTTTTCATTTTTTTCAACAACTGCATGTTAAAATTATTCACCTTCTTTAGGGCTCAAAACACTGCTGTAGTTTCAGGATCAAGAAATAAATATGTTTTATTTCCTGCCCTCCAAAATAAATTATTTGAGTTTTTTTATTTGTTTTTTTAAGCTAAATTATATTTCACTTCCTTTTAGATTTTTTTCCATCCACCAGACATTTTTTTCAGTTACTTTAAAATTTATACCTAGAGAATACATTTCTTTAAAAAAAAGTAAGTCCTTTCTAGAGATAGAAATCATTGAATCCTTTTTCCATAAAATTATCCTCAAGATATATGGAGAATGTTTTACTAAGTCTGATGAGTTTTGGTTGTACAAAGATATATGACGCCGTGGATAAATAAAGAAAATACTGGAGGAAATTAAAAAATGGCCTCAATTTAAAACAAGTAAAGCAAGGGAGTTCCAGTTGTGGCTCAGCAATTAGTGAACCTGACTACCATCCATGAGGACATGGGTTCGATCCCTGGCCTTGCTCAGTGGGTTAAGGATTCAGCGTTGCTGTGAGCTCTGGTGTAGGTTGCAGATGTGGATTGGATCTCGCATTGCTGTGGCTGTGGTATAGGCCGGCGGCTACAGCTCGGATTGGACCCCTAGCCTGGGAACCCCCACATGCCACGGGGGCGGCCCTAAAAAGACTAAAGACAATAATAATAATAATAACAATAATAATTTCAGACTTACAGAAAATTTGCAAAAATAGTATGAGGCACTATCAAATACCTATTGCCTAGATTTACCAATAGTTTACCTTTTGTCCCATTTCTTTTTAATTTCTTTTCTTTTCTCTCTTAAATTGAGGTGTAGTTGGTATATAACATTATATTCGTTTCAGGTTTACAATATAATTATTTCATATTTGTATATGTCCCCTTTGTTTTTATAATACTCTCCATTTATACATACATACACAATGTATAAAACTATATATTCACATATTTTTGTCTCTGGGTCATTTGAGATTGTGTTAGTGGCCTCCTGTCCCTTTATTCTTAAATATTTCAGTGTGTTTTTGTTAATCGCAGAGAATCCTCTTACATGATTTAAGTGCAGTACGGTCATAAACTAAGGAAATTTATTGTAGATTTTATACTATTATCTGATCTATAGTTTATTTAAATTTTAGCAGTTAATTTAATACGATCCTTTATAGCTCTTTTCTGCCTAGTGTAGAATCCAACTGGGGAGCATATATTGCATTTAAAAGTCTCTTTACTCTCCTTTAATGTGTAACAGTTTCATCAACCTTCTTATTTTTTTGTTTACTTTTTAAATTTTTTCCCGCTTTATTTGCTTATTTAAAATTTATTTATTTACTTATTGGCTGCCCCATGTCATATGGAATTCCAGGGCCAGGGATTAGATCTGAGCCACAGTCTCAATCATAGCTGTGGCAATGCTGGATCCTTAACCCACTGCACTGGGCTGGGGATCAAACCTGTGTCCCAGGGTTCCCAAGACGCTGCCTGTCACATTTCGCCATAATGGGAACGCTTATTTTTTTTCTTTCTTTCTATTTTTGTTCTTAGGGCCACACTCACAGCATATGGAAGTTCCCAGGCTAAGGGCTGAATTGTAGCTGCGGCTGCCAGCCTACACAACATCCACAGCCACATGAGGATCCCAGCTGCATCTGCGACCTACACCACAGCTTACGGCAATGCCAGATCCTTAAGCCATTGAGTGAGGCCAGGGATCGTACCCACATCCTCATGGACACTAGTCGGGTTCATAACCTGCTGAGCCACAACGAGAACTCAACTTTCTTATTTTTGAAGAGAACAAGCCAGGGGTTTTATAGAATGTCCTCCAATCATGAAAGCAATACATTTCAAACTGGTAGGTATATAGGAAACAGAGAGAGAGATAACAGGGAGCAGTGGCTCGCCAGATAGCTTTGACAGTCCCCCCACTTACTCTAAAGTGGTTTCCATTCTCCCTTATGTCTAGTTCTGGATCAACTAAAACATGAGGAAGAATGTTTGTTGATTTAAGCTAGACAATGCAGTATTATTGGAACATGGTGGAACATGTGGATGTAATCAAAGTGTCAGTGATGAATTCTTCAAATCATTTTTGTTTTAATAATACTGTTCAAAGGTGGTCTCTAACCAAATCTTCTGCACAGCGAGTGGATAGGTTGAATATATCATAGAAATTTATAGCTGTGTGGAACTAGATGTTATTTAGTGCATTTTACAGAAGGAGGACTTCCAGATATACGGAGCTTAAGAAATTTGATTATAGTAGTCCGTGGAAAGCCAAGATCAGACCCCTCATCATCCCAATTCCTTGCCCAGTGCTCTTTTTCACTCTACCCCGAGTGGTCAGAACTATGATTCTCCCTGCAGTTGCCATCTTGAATCCCATTTGTGATCTGGTGGTAGAGGACCCAGTTTTTAGTACATTTGACTCATCTCTTTTTAAAACAAAGCCACTGAAGCGTTATCAGAAAAGTTCTCACTTTAAGGGCTACTACCGAAAAAGTATTACTAAAATTGGCTGCTGTGTTTGTACCTCAGAACACTCATTTTGCCAATAGAAATGATGCCATAACCAAAGGAACAACTGTATTAATACGCTAATTTCTGATGTTTAAACTTTTATGTTTCAGTCGTTTTTTTAAGATGAAAAGTAAATCTCCATAACTCATTCTAATTTAAGAACAACGTTCCCCAAAGGAATGCAAAGCCATTCCTCTCATTAGTGACAATTATATACAGAGCTCTCCCTTCAACCGGGAGAAATGGTTGAAAGCCAGCCTGCTGTAGCGGGAAGAGCATGAACTCTAATCAGCCGAATGGAGCTTCAAAGTCTGTGGCAGTCCATACTAGCAGTATTTCTTGGGCAAGTTCAGTAAGCTTTCTAAGCTTCAGATTCCTCATCTGTGTAAAGGGAGAAATAATATCAATTATTTGACTCACTGGGACAGTAAGCACCTACTCTTCAGGACGATGGAAATGTATCTTAAAGTGTTTGGCAGGGTGGAAGTGCTCACTCAGGTTTATTTTCACCTGGGTAATTGCCCACGTCGTGTGCTATGAGTAGGTACTAAGGAGCATAACTATAGGGTGAGGAAGCTGATCCTACCAGCTGGTGCTAAAAATAATTCAAGACAGTCACACACAGTCCATATAGTTATCCTTTAAACTTGCATTGCTCCAGGGCTTAGCAGTTAGCAATAGTATTACCCTCCTCTGTGTCCCACTTTTCTGGTGAGCTGGTTACATTAAGAAAAATAAAATATGGAGTTCCCATCTTGGCTCAGAAGTAACCAGCCCAATTAGTATCCATGAGGATGTGGGTTTGATCCCTGGCCTCATTCAGTGGGTTAAAGATCCTGCATTGCTGTGGCTGTGGCTGTGGCCGGCAGCTGCAGCTCGGATTGGACCCCTAGCTTGGGAATTTCCATATGCCATGGGTGTGGCTGTACAAGGACAATAAGTAAATAAGTACATAAGTAAATAAATAAATAAATAAATAAATAAAATTTAAAAAATAAAATAAAAAACTTTCATTCTTCAAAGTTACCCCAGATTTTAATTTCATCAGGTTTCACCAGCAGAAAAATGTTTTGGGATGGGAGTTCTTATTGTAGAGCTTATTCTGTACTCCCTTTGGGTGGCCGTCACTGTATTTATGTCGGTCTTTCTTTTTCTTTCTCTCTCTCTTTCTTTCTTTCTTTCTCTCTTGCCACAGGTACGTGTGGCATATGGAATTTCCCAGGCTAGGAGTTAAATCGGAGCCACAGCCACAGCAATGTGGGATCCTCGACCCAGTGAGTGAGGCCAGGAATCGAACCCACATCTTCAGGGATACTAGTCGGATTTGTTTCCACTGCACCACAACAGGAACCCCAATGTATTCCTTTCTTAACTGAAAATATGACCCAAGTGTCCATAGTAGGTTAATGACACTAAACTTGGAAAAGAGTTTTCTTGAAATTTTTAAACATCTCTATGCTTTTGGTTTTCCTATTAGTTTCCTTACCTCTAAAGCAAATTGGTAAAATAAATTTCATAGTCTTTCAAAAGAATACTTCTTTCCCTGTTTAAAGTCGGTAATGTCAACTTAGGTATGAATTATAAAGATCTGAAAAAGGGACCTATAGTGGAAGCTGCAACTCAACCGTATAATGATGGTATATTGAGAATGGGAGGTTGATACAGACTCATTTATGGCCTGGATGGATTTCTTTCAAGTACCGCAGAATTGCTGCTCCCTACTCTTTTCTTTCTGTTGGAACAGGAAAGATACCAATAGTATTAGCAGTAACTGGTATGAATCAGTGCTTTAGAGTTTGACAATTTTCTTGGAAAAACATTTTAAAAGCAATTTGCCCAGCACGTGAAGATTATAAAAGGGCTAATTTGGGAGGAACAGAGGGGAATCCCAGGTCCAACCTCCCGGCTGCTGCAGGCTTTCCCTCTACCGTTAACAAATGGCCGGTCGGGCTCTTTGTCACAGCAATAAGTCATTCTAAGGAAAAGGTGAATTTTTGTATTTTGGGCTCCACAAACCTTTCCATTTCATTTTTATCATTGTCTTCCAGAAACAGAAATTACCAGAATGAAAGCAAACTAGAATATTGTGATATTGTGTTAAAAAAATCTACTTCTATACAGTTGAAAGAAGACATGATGGTTTCTCCATTTTTATTGCATTAATTGTTATGCTTTATTCTAATGGTATATAAATATACATTCATGCCAATACAAACACATATACATGCCAATAAAGAACATAAACAAACACACACATGTTCAAATACGTTATTACAGGCCATCTCAAATTATTATTATTATTATTATTTTTGTCTTTTTAGGGCTGCATCCATGGCATGTGGAGGTTCCCAGGCTAGGGGTCGAATTAGAGCTGTAGCTGCTGGCCCATATCGCAGCCGCAGCAATTTAAGATCCGAGCCGCGTCTGCAACCTACACCACAGCTTACAGCAACACTGGATCCTTAACCCACTGAGAGAGGCCAGGGATCAAACCTGCATACTCATGAATGCTAGTCAGTTTCTGCTGAGCCATGACAGGAATTCCTCAAATTATTATTTAACACATTAAAAAAATTGAATTATAGTTGATTTATGATATTGTCTTAATTTTTGCTTCCTAGCATAGTGATTCAGTTGTTTATATATATATATATTCTTTTCCATTACGCTTTATCTCAGGATATTGAATATAATTCCCTGTGCTATAGAGTAAGACCTTGTTGTTTATCTATTATGTGTAATAGTTTGCATCCCACTTCATCCTTCCCCAAGCCTCTTCTCCCTCTTGGCAACCATAGTCTGTTCTCTATGTCCATGAGTCTGTCTCTGTTTTGCTGGTAGGTTCATTTATTTGGGTCATATTTTAGATTCCACATGTAAGTGATATCATATGGAATTTGTTTTTCTCTTTCTGACTTACTTCCCTTAGTATGAGAATCTCTAGGTTCATCCACGTTGCTGCAAATGGCATTATTTCATTCTTTTTTATGGCTGAGTAGTATTCCATTGTATAAATATAGCACATCTTTATATTTAAATGTCCATTCATCTGTCAATGGACATGGAGGTTGTTTCCATGTCTTGGCTATTGTGAATAGTGAGTCCTGCTATGAACACAGGGGTTTATGTATCTTTTGGAATTATAGTTTTGTCCTAGGCCACTTCAAATTATTTTTGTAAACAATATTTAAAATATCAGATAAAAACTTGGGGTGAGATTGCTGAGCTTGATAATGAGGACATTTTACAAATAGCAGGTACACACTGAACACAACAGCATCTCAGTCCCCAGGTGTCATTTGCATGCTCTTGCAGGCAGCTCTCAATCATAAGCTGCACTGAACTTCCCTCTCCTGGCATCTCTATTTCAAAAAGAGCCCAGCAGGTGAAGGGTAAGCTGTCATAGCTGAAAAATAGAGCCAAATATGGTAAAAAGTACAAGTAGATTTTTGGTGGCATATTGTAATCTTTATTTCCTGGTAGTCTTATGCAGTAGGGAATTTTCTTTTCTGCCAGTTTTTTAAAAGTCTGTCTATTGGGAGACCTTTTGACAATCAGCCCTGGTCTGATGCTGAGCTTTCCTGTCAAAGATCACCGCTCTCACTGAGCGGCAGTTTCCGGAAGTTCCTCGTGTCACACAGGGCTGGTGCGCGAGGTGGAGGAATGGTGGCAGAGAGCAGGGAAGGAACAGCTGTCTGTCACATAGTAAACAGCGACGGCTGCCGATCAAGGCCCAGCTGGAACACATGGCAGCTTGCAGGGACAGAACAGAGCCGCTGAAAATTGAATCCTTCCTCCTAGCTCCTGACCCTGTCAAGTCACAGAGCAGGATTTATTCTTACGAAGTTAGAGTTTTTGATTTTTATTTTAACCCACACATTTTCTTTGGATTTTACTCAGAGGAACCAAAAGAAGGGCTGAAAAGCAAAGAGCCTGGTATTTCAGGAGTGTGAGTGTGGAATTCTCTACTGAAACCTCGCTTGTGCTAACAGAATTCAGTTATATTTGGCTCCTACCTTTAGAATGAATGCTCTTGGATCAACTGTTACTAAGCACTGGTCCACCTGAGAGTTACTCTTCATTACATAAAATGAAAGATGAAAGTCACTATATGTTTAGTACTTGCTTTCAGAGATGATTTTAAAACAAACAAACTCAGGGGAGTTCCCACTGTGGCTCAGAGGTAATGAACCAGACCAGTATCCATGAAGATGCTGATTCGATCCCTGGCCCCACTCCGTGGGTTAAGGATCTGTTGTTGCCATGAGCTGTAGTGTAGGTCGGATTTTATGTTTCTGTGGCTGTGGCATAGGCCAGCAAGCTGTAACTCCGATTCAACCCCTAGCCTGGGAACTTTCATATGCCACAGGCCCAGCCCTAAAAAAAGCAAAAAAAAAAAAAAAGGCAAAAACAAAAAACAAAAAAACCCAAAACTCAGTGGCTGTGGAAATGAAGTGTTTAGTCGTTTCTGAGCACCAATTTGGCCAGAGAAGCCTGTTTTCCAGATTTTAGACACCAAAAACTTTTAGGACTCAAAAAATTAGTGTTTGGTTATGGCTGTTCCACCTACTTACAGGGCGATTCAGTCCACCAGCCATGGTTCATTGATGATTCTTTATGTGCCAAGCATTCTACCAGGGGCTTTGGAGTATTACAAAAGAAGCAGAAGACACATGTTATGTCATAAGCTCTTGGGGAGTTTACGTTTTTGTTTTTGTTTTTGTTTTTGTCATTTTAGGGCTGCACCCGCGGCATGTGGAGGTTCCCAGGCTAGGGGTCTAACAGGAGCTGTAGCTGCCGGCCTTCG
The DNA here is from genome assembly GCA_004024745.2 of Catagonus wagneri. Classification (NCBI taxonomy): domain Eukaryota; kingdom Metazoa; phylum Chordata; class Mammalia; order Artiodactyla; family Tayassuidae; genus Catagonus; species Catagonus wagneri. Next base: position 7,433,464 of record PVHT020000254.1, on the reverse strand, counting down.
CCACAGCCACAGCAATACCAGATCCGAGCTGCATCTACAACCTACACCACAGCTCACGGCAATGCCGGATCCTTAACCCACTGAGCGAGGCCAGGGATCGAACCCACAACCTCATGGTTCCTAGTCAGATTCATTAACCTCTGTGCCACGATAGGAACTCCTGGGAGTTTACATTTTAATGAGAGAATCAGGGAAAATACAAAGAGAAACCTGTAAACATAACAGACAAAACAAAAATCAGCTCTATGCCCTAGGGTGAACTTGGTGCCTTTAGTAATAGAAGTATTCCTGCTGTACCAAAGATGCTGGTAGTGTTACTAGTGGGTATTCAGGAAATAGAAGTCTTCTTGGTATTTTCCCTTCTTGTTCTGAAGGTGGTTAAAGTAGTACCGTGGTACCATAGTTCCTGGCTCATAAAGTGTGCAACACAGCTTTGACGGAGAAGCAGCCATGTTCTCAAGTATTAGAAATGATGCCTGAATCTGGGAGTTCCCATTGTGGCTCAGCAGAAACAAATCTGACTAGCATCCATCCTGACACAGGTTCGATCCTGGGCCTTGCTCAGTGGGTTAAGGATCCAATGTAGTAGGTCTTTGTTGGTTGTCTGTTTATATTGTGTGTATATATTAACCCCAACCTCCTAATTTATTCCTCCCCACCCCCTTTCCCCTTTGGTAACCATTTTTGTTTTCTATGTCTGTCTACTCATCGATTTTGATTCTACACATTGAAGCATAAAACCCAGGATAATAGCTGTATTTACATGTTTGGTGAATTGATTCTGAGAGAGGAAACTAAAGATATGGGGCTGGAGTTTTATCTCTTCAGTAGGGAAAAATTTAGTGTGATCGAAGACTTTCATTAGCATCTCAAACCATTCTTCCTTAATTTTAATGACTTTCACCAAAGTAACAACAGAAAGAAAACTGAAGTTAACCATGTATCTATTTAAGACATAGTCTTTAAATAACTCTCTTTATTACACACAAAAACAAATCAGGCAATTTAAATACAGGGCATTTTCAGCATAGCACTTTATGGCAATAAAACACTTCGCAAATCAATTTTATTGTTCCTCTCTGCAACCTCAAGAGGTAATAGATATGAGTTCTCTGTTTTTACAGATGAAGAAAGTAAGGCACAAGGAGATCTTCAAACTTTCATATAGTGTGTTAATAGAAAAACTGGGATTAGGACTCCTGGAATTTCCCAGCCATAGTTTATTAGGTTATAGTCTCTGAAATGTGAATAAGTACATATGAGACTTTAATTGTATTGGATCTGCAGGCGTGGCTATGATTTCTGTTGGCACAATGTATCAGACCAAAAGTTGACCCTAATGCTTGCCATCCATTCTTGCCAGCCCTGACTTCCCATGGTCCTTGCTCAGAAGCACTTTGGAGGCTCAGTTTCCCACATAATCCCAAACCTGTCCATCCTCTAAACCATAGGGTTAGAAGTGGACACCAGATCTACAGGGGCCCAATCAGTAGATTGGCCTGTGGCGTAAATAAAACAGGACAATTCTCTTTCTCCCCAGAACTTGGAATCACAAAGGATGAGAAAACTATCTTGGAAACTGAAAGCTGAAAACTGTGATGTAAAGATATGCTGGAAAGGCCATTGTAGATTGCGGGTAATCTGAAGCTATGAGAGGGGAAAAATTACCAGTAAGAAGAAGGTTTGGTTTAGAGTATAAAGTGATCAGACCGGGAAGCATAGTTAGAGAAAGGAAAATAAATGATATTCAGGAGGAAAAAAATGCCATGAGAAACAGACCGTGTAGCCGTTGGAGGGGGGAGAGATGGAAAGAGTCACCGGTTCCTAGGGCTGCTGTGGTGACTGGCAGCTTTCCAGGTTCTATCCACATATATACGTGCAAGTTCCACTGCATGGAACAGGAACTCTGCCTTAGTGACTTAGCCCAAAGGGGGTTTGTAATCTTCACGTTATAGGAAGTCTAGAGGCAGGCCTTCAGAGATGGAACAGCGGCTTCCTCCAGCTTCCGTCTTCACCATCCTTGACACGTAGCCTTCACCCTGGTATTTGCCGTCTCATGGACTATGGCATCACATCCATTTCCATGCCTGAATAAGGAACTGATGAGAAATCTATTTTCCAGATGTAAATATCAGGAATTCAAAACATCTGCTTTTATCTCTTTGGCCTGAATGGTAACATGGACTCCTGGCAGCAAAAGGATTCTCTTTCTCTTTTTCCTTCCTTCCTTCCTTCCTTCCTTCCTCCCTTCCTTCTCTCTCTCTCTCTCTCTTTCTAGCTTAGCACATTGCTTTTCAGGACAAAATTGGGAGTCTAGTTAACAAGAAGATGAGAATAGGGTTCACAACTAACAGTGTCTGCTCCAATATCGTTATACCTAGACCCCTACCATTTGGGTAACTTGAGTGTGTCTCAAACTAAATTAGAACCAGCATGGAGATAAGAGGTGCTTGGTTGACCCAGAGGAAGGTATTTTGGCCATCAGTCCTCATAACTCCGCTGTCTCCCACTAAGAGAATACAGCTGTCCTGTCCACAAGAGAGCTACCTTGATTTAAAGCACGCAGAAAAATTCGCTAAAACATCAGCTGCTAATAATAAACTGGGTTTGTTAACAAGTATTGACGAACTAACTTCAAGACAAACAAAATCGGGGGTGGGGGTGGGGGTGGGGAAGCACCAGTAGACGGAAAATGTAAGGAAACACTATACATGTAGAGTGTCTTGGTTTCAGTAGGCATTTAATAAACTCACTTGATGTCACTACAAAATGATGGAAACATTTAACTTAATGGTGGCAGAATATCTGAACTTAAAGCTGGTTAGATATATTTACCCATTGAGTTGACAAGTGGATTAAGGTTAACCTGACAAGAAGTCTTTAGAGGTGAACCAATAGACTCTGCTCTTCACTGTGTCCTGTTTGCTATTTCTATGGGTGACTGGAAAAAGAAAGAGAGGCGTTCACTGATCCAAAGTTGAAGGATCACTGTTACAACAGGTAATGGAATAAAAACGCATGGATAGAATAGCCTTAGTTTCAAAAGAATCAATCACGCAAATACAGCAGAGAGAAGATCCGGCTTAACAGCAGCAAGTTGTGGGAGACAGAACTAAAAAGGACTACATTTGATGCAAGTCAACTGTGATGACATGTGGCTTGCACGCCCCTTTCACATTTATCCACCTCACTTAGCAAATCCACAGCCCGTTTGAAATCCAGCTCTTACTACCCTACGCTTGGACTTGGTACAGATGAAAGTGTCTGGAAAAAAAAATACAACCACACTGAAAGTCCTCACTTCAAATTCATGGCAGAAGAGGCCCTCGGTGCTGCCAGTCCTAGAACCCTATAAAAGATCATGGTGCACTGGGGCTTTTTACTGGTTTGCTCTGCTGAGGCTCCACTTAACACATTCTCCTCTCTCCTCAAATCTTTAGCATCTCCTCCCTTAGCGTCCTTCTCAGTTGATGCTCATGCCTTGTACCGAGATGAGAAAACTCAAGGAAACAGAAGAGGACTCGCCCAGATTCCCTGCCACCCTGCCTATGTACCCCTCAGCATCTCTCCCCGCCTATTCTTGCCAGCAGCAGAATCAGCTATTTTTGCACTAGATCCCACCTTTCTTCCCTCCACACAGACACTGTCCTAGCAATCCTCCCTTCCCTTCGACATTAGTGGTTTTCCCTCTGTTGGGTAATTTCCATCAACAGCTTTGAGAGAAATATTATTATTCTGTGAATTCTTCCCAGCCCAGTGTGATCTGAGAATTATTCCTTTTCTAGGGTTCTTTCCTTGGCCTTGGGGAGTTTCCTCTTCATAGCCCTGGGCTGATTGGTCTTCAGCTGAGGCCCCTCCCGAGGGAACTCAGGCAGATCTCCAGAGCACTTCCTCTGTGTAGCCTCTCTGCTCTGCTATTCTGCTCTGAGCACCTTGCACTGCCCTGGCCTCCCTGAATTTTCATCTCTCCGTTTCAATTCAGGAGGACTTCTGAGTTCTGTTTGTTTCTCCCTCCCTGCAGTGGCCAGAAACTCTCCTTAGGCAGTAAACTGGGGCAGGATAGTGGTCTCATGCTGCATGCTTTTCAATGTCTGAAACTGTTATTTCATGTACTTTGCCTGAGTGCTTTTCCTTTTTTTGGCTCTGCCCGCAGCACGTGGAATTTCCTGGACTAGGGATAGAACCGATGCCACAACAGTGACTAGGGCCACTGCAGTGACAACACTGGACCCTTAACCCACTGAGCCACAAGTGGGCTCCCAGGATTTTTTGTTTTTTTGTCTTTTTAGGGCTGCACCCACGGCATATGGAGGTTCCCAGGCTAGGGGTCCAATTGGAGCTGTAGCCACTGGCCTACGCCACAGCCACAGTGACGCGGGATCCGAGCCACGTCTGTGACCTACACCACAGCTCACGGCAACACTGGATCCTTAACACACTGAGCGAAGCCAGGGATCGAACCCGCATCCTCATGGATGCTAGTTGACTCCCAGGTTTTTTAAGCGTTTAAGGGAAGAGGGTAAATCCAGTCTCTGATACTTCATTGTGGCTGGAAGCAGAGGAAATGGGACTTTTGCCTGGAGATATCCTCTGAGCGTCTCTCGTCTGGCTCGTCACTGATCTCTAGGTGGGTGAACCCATTCCTCGGTCCTTGCTGTACTTTGTCCATCAGCAGCATTTGCTACATTCGATTGCTCTCTTCCCCTTGATGCCGTCTGTCCCTTTGGGTTCCAGGGCATCACCTTTCTTTAGCTTCTCCTACTGCACTGGGTGCGGCTCCTTGGTCTCCTTTTCCGGCTCCCCCTTTCCTCTTGCCACCTCTGAGTGTTTGTGTGTCCCAGGACTTAGTCCTCGGGCTCACTCTTTCCACAGTCACTCCTGCTTGATCTCATCTGGGCTCTGAGATGTGCGCCAGTCTGTGGCCCCGACGTTTTTCCCACTTGGAGACAGGCACACTCACCTCCTGTTCTGCACCTCCCTTCTTAGGTGTAGTGAACAGCTCAGGCTCACCGTGAGCCGAGGCCAAGGCCTGCTTTTCTGTCTCTGAGCTTCCTCCACCAGCAGATTCCTCAGCTCCTTGATACAACTCCACCCTGTCTATTGTTCTAGCTGGTCACAGCAACTGACTCTCTCTTACACCAAGTATCTCATCCACCAGAAAACTCTCTTCACTGTACCCTTAAAATATATCCAGACCCCGATCTTGTCTCATTTCCTCCACTGCTGCCAATGGGATCTGAGTCACTGTCATTCTCTCTCACTCTATGGCAATAATCTCCTAACTTGCTTTCTTTTCTGCATGAGGAGAGGGATTCTGCTTAAGCCTTTGCTCAAATCTGCATCCAGGATGATATAATTAAGATACAACTCAGGAGTTCCTGTCGTGGCTCAGTGGTTAATGAACCTGACTAGAATCCATGAGGACACTGGTTCGATCCCTGGGTTGGCTCAGTGGGTTGGGGATCCTGTGTTACCATGAGCTGTAGCTTAGGCTGCAGATGAAGCTCCAATTCGACCTTTGGCCTGGGAAACTCCACATACGATGGGTGCGGCCCTGAAAAGACAAAAAAAAAGATAACAACTCAGATCATTGACTTTGTTCAAAACCCTGCAGAGGCTCTTAGATTTCTCTCGAAGTAAAGCCCTCTGCCATGGCTCTAACTGATCTGCCCTGTTACTCCTGGGACTCCCTATGTATCTATTCTCCCCCTCACCCACTGTGCTCCAAGCCACAACCACCTCCTTTTATGAGGGGAGGATGCGCGTGGGTCCCACCTCGACCTGTGTACTGCACCGCTGGCGCATTCCTGATCTGCCTAAGCATAGCTCTCCTCCTCGCTTCAAGTCTTAACCACCTTCTCAAAGGTGTACCCTGGCCAGCCAGTTTAATACAGCACCTGTTCTGTCCTTCCAAATCACCAGTCCCTCCACATGCTCGTAGTAGGAACAGGATCAATAGTGGTTGAACGAAAGAATAAATACTGGTGGAGTTCCCGTCATGGCTCAGTGGCTAACGAATCTGACTAGGAACCATGAGGTTGTAGGTTCGATCCCCGGCCTTGCTCAGTGGATTAACGATCTGGCATTGCTATGAGCTGTGGTGTAGGTTGCAGAGGCGGCTCAGATCTGGCATTGCTGTGGCTGTGGCGTAGGCTGGAGGCTACAGCTCGGATTAGATCCCTAGCCTGGGAACCTCCATATGTCACGGATGCGGCCCTGGAAAAGGCAAAAAAAAAAAAAGGTCGTTAAGAAAGCAGATGTGGTTTTTGGTTACTTTAGAATCCAGTTGTGATGGATTCTAATCACAGTTTCCAAACAGGGAATGTGTAGTCTCATTGTCCTCTGGAGTAATGGTAAGAGTTAAAATTTTGGAGCACTGGGAATTCCCGCTGTGGCACAGTGGGTTAAATGATCTGATGTTGGCACAGCTGTGGTGTAGGTTGCAAATGTGGCTCTGATTTGATCCCTGGCCCGGGAACTTTCATATACTGCGGATGCAGCTGAAAAAGAAAACCGTTTTTTGGAGCACTTACTATGTGCTTTAGATACGTGATTATACCACAAATCCACAGCAACAGTATAAAGCAGGACTCTGTTTTGTCACTGAAGAAAAACAGACATAGAAAGGTTTAACCAGTTTCCCCGTTCACACAGCTAAGGGCTGGTAGAACCAGGATTCAAACTCAAGTGATTAACTCCAGAATCCATATTTTTAACCATTCACTAGAGCTGGCGTATATCTAGAGAAAAGTGAACTGGATTCCAGAAACCATATCCTGTGATAGAAGCCTGAAGGTACCGGTAAGAGAACACTTATGAAGGTGTGTTATTTTTCCAAATTGTGAAGGGATCAGGTGGAAGAAGGATGAAATTTTTATACTGCTGTAGAAGGGGAAACCTAGAGCTTGGGATAGAGACAGTACAGAGAAGCAGATTTTAGTCTAATAGTAAGAAAGAACTTTGAACCATTAGAGTTGTACTTAATAAAATGCTCTACTATTCAAAGGGACTTCTTCCTTATCACAGAGTTTATATTAACTTGGACGACCACCTCTTGCGGATAAAGTGCTTCAGGTAGAAAGTTGCCTTTCTAACTGGCAGATTTTTGTGATTCACTTGGGAGCTTCCTTCGACTCCCGGGGCAGTGCCAGGGAAGGACAGTGTGAGACTGCTTCACTAGTGTGGGAGAGAGAGCCACGCGGTCTCATGCACGCCCTCCTCCTTTCCACAGGCACCCTGGAGGTGCAGGAGGAACATTTCCATTTCCTAAACGTAAGATGGTGTTCCCGCTATGAATGCAGCATGATTACATTTACATCCTAATGTCCTTTGCCCTTATTTGGAATCAAGCACTCGTTAATCAGACTCCACAGGAAAACTCGTCATTGCTCAGGCTGGAAGGAGCTTGATTAAACAAATCAGCTCACCTAATTTGAAAGGAACTCAAGGAGACACTGATGACTAGTCACATGTAGTGTCAAAAGAGGGCACTTCTGGCTGGAACGATGGTGTTGGAGGAAGAATGGGAAGCTGAGAGAACCAACCCCCCAGCTCTCACACTTCACAAATTTCCTGAGTTCTGGACCTGCTCTGTTCCTTATTCTTTTCTTTTCTTTTTTTCCTTTCTCTTTTGGCCACTCTGTGGCATACGGAGTTCCCAGGATCAGGTGACTACAGCTGCAGCAATGCTGGATCCTCTAACCAACTGTGCTGTCTGGGTGAGGATCAAACCTGTGTCCTGAAGCTGCAGAGATGCCTCTGACCCCATTGTGCCATAGCAGGAACTCCATCTGTTTCTTATTCTTCACCCTTATTTTTGGTTTGTTGTTTTTATGTCTGTACCTGTGGCATGTGGAGGTTCCCAGGCTAAGAGTCGAATTGGAGAAGTAGCTGCTGGCCTACGCCACAGCCACAGCAACACGGGATCTGAGCCATGTCTGCGACCTACACACCACAGCTCATGGCAACGCTGGATTCTTAACCCACTGAGAGAGGCCAGGAATTGAACCCGAATCCTCATGGATACTAGTCAGGTTCGTTAACCACTGAGTCACAATGTGAACTCCTGTTTCTTATTCTTAGTCCAGCATGGCATGGGTACTAGTCACATCTGAGTTTTAATCACTAGTAGTTGTAATACTGGAAACTAGACATTTCATTAAGTTCCCAGGTCTCAGTTTCAGCTTGTTAATCAACACCTACCTCAAAGGGTTGTTTTCACGATCAAATAGCATATGGACAAAGCTAAGCGTGGTTTTGTTGCTCAAAACTTAGTTCCTTTCCTTCTGGATTCAGGGAAGGGAATCTTCTGGAATTGTACTGCTCAGAGGTAATTCCCAGACCGCTACTAGTCCATGAACTGTTTGTTACTGGTTAGAGATAAGCAACTTGATCCGGGCCATAAATTAGGTGCCCTGCTTCTTTCATCCAGGAAACCTACCAAAACAAACAAAGAAGTCAGTGTTTAAAACTGAACAGTGATGGAGTTCCCGTCATGGCACAGCAGAAACAAATCCGGCTAGGAACCATGAGGTTGAAGGTTCGATCCCTGGCCTTGCTCAATGCGTTAAGGACCCGGCGTTGCCATGAGCTGTGGTGTAGGTCGCAGACGCGGCTCGGATCTGGCATTGCTGTGGCTGTGGCGTAGGCCGGCGGCTACAGCTCCAATTTGACCCCTAGCCTCGGAACCTCCATATGCTGTGGGTGTGGCCCTAAAAAAAGACAAAAATACCCCCTGGACAGTGTTTAGTGACCTAGCCCTTGCATTCTGAGCAAGTGCCTTATCTCATTGTGGACCAGTAACAAATATTCCATGGCCCAGCACTTGCAGCAGTGTTCTATCTAGAGACTTATCATAAAGATCAAGGACATAGTAACAAGGATCTACAACCATAGCTGCCTATGGTTCAAATCCTGATTCTACCGCTTAGTAATTCGGGGCAAGTTACCTCGTGTGCCTCAATAACCTCATTTGTAATGTGAGCGTATTCATTGTCTCCCTGAGTTAATTTACGTGAAACCTTTAGAACAGAGCCCAGCATAAAGTAAGTACCAAGAAAATTTTGCTATTATTACTGTTATTGAGGAAATTTTAAAATTAAGCTTTGGTCTTATAGGATCTAAGGTGGTTTGCATTCACTGTATTATAGATTACTTACCCTTTTGTGGATCTTTATTTTTTTGTCCTTTTTCTTCTTTTTCCTCCCTCCCTCCCTCCCCCTTTCCTCCCTCTCCCCACTCTGCTCTTTCTCCTGTTGAGATAGGTGACATCGTGACCTTTTCTGCTAGCACTAAAGTTATATCAAGCCCTTGGTGAATTCACTCATCGATGTTAATACTTTGGAAGCTTGGTTTGTAGTGGGTTGTGACTTAAAGTACTCATCCTGGGAAAGGAAATCTCTGTGTAAGTTTTTCAAGGAAGAGAAAGAGGTTTCATGGTTTCCCTTAGGGAAGCAAATTTATTGACCTGTCTTCTCCCTGTTGATTAGGATGTCGATCTCTGTTCTTTTTAGGGCCGCACCTGCGGCATATGGAAGTTCCTGGGCTAGGGGTTGAAGAGGAGCCGCAGCTGAGGCCTATGCTACAGCCACAGCAACACCAGATCCAAACCGCATTTGCGACCTATGCTGCAGCTTGTGGCAACACCAGATCCTTAACCCACTGAGCGAGGCCAGGATTGAACCCACATCCTCGTGGATACTAGTTGGGTTTTTAACCCGCTGAGGCACAATGGGAACATCCCGTTAGGTTTATTTTAAATATTACCCTGTTAGAATTTTTTTTGACTGAAGTATAGTTGATTGCTCTACTTTCTTATTAGTCTCTATTTTTTTGCCTTTATGTAGAGCCGCACCCGCAGCATGTGGAGGTTCCCAGGCTAGGGGTCTAACAGGAGCTGTAGCTGCCGGCCTCTGCCACAGCCACAGCAACGCGGGATCCAAGCCGCGTCTGCGACCTACACCACAGCTCATGGCAACGCCGGATCCTTAACCCACTGAGCAAGGCCAGGGATCGAACCCGCAACCTCATGGTTCTTAGTCGGATTCGTTAACCACTGAGCCACGAAGGGAACTCCCTTTATTAGTCTCTTCTATGGAGGCTTCTTCATTGCAGTGAAAATTTATGTGCCAGCATTCAGAGATAAAAAAAGAAAAAAAGATGGATCCTCTGGTTCTCTGTCTGCAGTCTTCGTTCTGCAGGCCCTGGCCCTGGTCCCAGGTCCTGAGTGGAGAAAAGCGCACCAAGAGAACTGAAGCCAGGCTGTGCCCCCAAGAGTCCAGCAACCCAGAGATCTCTATTCTACCGTCCGGCACACTCGACTGCCAGTTGTCATTAAAATGTTTTCTTTAAAGGTTTGTCTTTACTAGATTATAAGCTTCATGAGGACTAGCGCTTTGTTGGCTGTTTTAGCTCCCACCTACTCAGGGCCAAACCCAAGCGCCTGACCCATCAGAAGTGTTCCACAAATATATGTTAAGTGAACGAGTATAGGGATTTGTACGCTGCCTGGCATATAGTGAACATTTGATGACTGGCAGCTCTCTGTATCCACACCTATCAATGCACACGTATACACACATGTGGCATGGTCAGTAGTAATAAAATAGTCTTGCTGTATATGACAGACACACAATAAAGACTGTGATAGGAAGGATACAGTCTACTTATTTAATGAAATTATTGGAAGTGTGCAAATTGGCTCTCCACCCAAACTGGAAAATCGTCTTATAAATAAACATGCTCCAGTGCTGCTAAGACTTAAATTTGAATGAGCTTTCTGTGCAGGAGAGGTAGTGGAAGAGTGTGCGCGTGTAGTGGAATTTTAGTAGCCCGTATTATTTGAACATACACAGAAGTTATGGTGAGCAAATGTTTAAGCTGTTACTATTTAACACAGACGGTCCTTAGAGCTGGCATTGAAGCTGGGTACAGTGTATCATTTAGAAGGGGAGGTTGTTCCTTGCCAGGTGGAGTTTAAGGTGTTCTGATTTAGGGCAGGGTGGAACAGGTTTAGGTTTTGTTAAACCTGAGCTTTATTACAAAGCTCTTCTGGCTTCCTGGTGTATGTTGGAACTTCACGCCATTAAAGGTGAAGACGGTAAAGTGAGAGCGAGTGAGGAGCGTGGAGCGAGGGCAATGACTGAGCCAGCGAACCCTCGGCAGCTGGCTTCCAGTTGCTGCTTCCTCTCCAAAGGAAACAGTGGTATGCATGGAGAAAAACAAATCAGGGAGTTAGAAAAATGTGATTGTGACATTTGCGTCACTTTCCATGATTGAAATGTTGAGAACTGAAAACTGACTTTCTCAGCCAATTTCTCATCGATAAGCTCTGTTCCAGGAATAGCTAAGCCACATGGAGTCAATGAATGTAATCCCTTTCTTTTATTGCTTTATGATTTCAGTGTCAGTGGAACAAAAAGTATATTTTCAAGAGGCTCTGTAAGGCTACAGTATGTTTTCTCCAGGGCATACCTACTTTTAACCTCTCAAATAGAGAAATATATTTTCTTTTCTAAAAATTAGAATTAGATTCCCAAAGGTCATTGTATATCCAAAGAGGAACAATAGCATTATTCAGTCATTTTCTTGAATCAAAATCTCTCAACTGGACACTATCTTCAAAGATTTTACTCTAAAGGAGATGATGAGTGACTGTGCTCCAAGAGTCTGCTCTACCACTCCGCTCTATTAATTCTGTGTTCATAGAGGTGATATATCTTGCTCTGCTATTGGCTGTTATTGTTCCCTCGTATTTTAATTATTCCAATGGCGTGTATACTGTTCTTAGTATATGGGGCACGAGCATTGTTAAGAGACGTAGAAAGGACACCCTTGCGGAAATCCATTTATATATGATCAAAGTGAACAAAGTTAGCCTAGGCAATACCTACCTTGGTGACCCCCTTCTGGTGCCTAAATACTAGCCACGTGGTGCTGAGAGGTACAGAAGTCAACTTCTTTTTCTCTTCTCTTCTTGAATTCTTCATGGCGAGGGTTTTGAACAGATCGCTGGTTTTGCAAAGCTTTTTTAAAAAACACACCCAGTGGCATTTGTTTGCATCAGGGGCAGTCATGGAACAAGCAGAGTATTCCAAGATATATGGATGACTTGTTCACTATACCCCGACAGTGACCCAGCTGGCACTCAGGTCATCCCTCTGGGGTCGGCTACACTTTGGCCTGGCACATGGATCCACAGCTGGAGTATGAGTGGGTCTCCACTCACCAGTGATATGTTTTAGACCCTGAAGAAATTCTGCCTCATGAGTTCAGCTAAGCCCACAGTTATTTTAATTTTTTAAAATTTATTATTTTTTCTTTTTGGCTCCCCAGTGGCATATGAACTTCCCAGGGCCCAGGGATCAGATCCCAGCTGCAGCTGCGACCTAAATTGCAGCTGCAGCAACACCAGATCATTAACCCACTATGCTGGACTGGGAATCAAACCTGCATCCTGGGGATCAAACCCACATAACACTGCTGATCCTGTTGCACCACGGTGGGAACTCCCTCACTTTTTTATCTTACTTTTAACTTGTTTTAAAAATGCATTTGTTATTTATTTATTTGGCTGCACTTGCAGCGTGCAGAAGTTTCCAGGCCAAGGTCTGAACCTGAACTGTAGCAGTGACCCAAGATGCTGCAGTGATAACTCTGGATCCTTAACCTGGTACACCACAAGGGAACTCACCATTCTGATTTTATTTATTTATTTATTTATGTATTTATTTATGTCTTTTTAGGGCTGCACCCAAGGCACATGGAAGTTCCCAGGCTAGGGGTCAAATTGGAGCTGTAGCCACTGGCCTATACCACAGCCACCACAACACCAGATCTGAGCTGTGTCTGCAACCTACACGGAAGCTCACAGCAACACTGGATCCTTAACCCACTGAGCAAAGCCAGGGATCGAACCTGCATCCTCATGGATACTAGTCAGATTCATTTTTGCCAAGCCACATTGGGAACTCCTCCACTCTGATTTTAGACAAAAGGTTTGAGATTATGTAAAATATCTTTATACAATACTTTTACTCCAAAGAGTTAAAGTTTGTCTGTTTTTTATGTATAGCATAATCATTTTCTCCTATTAATGATCTGATGAGAAGAGAAACATGTTTTAAAATATAATTTATATATTGAAGTAAAATCCCCTAAGGATTCATATACTTTCAAAATATATTAAATATTAAAGTAATAGAAATTTAAATTTTAAAAATTAAAAAATAGGAGTTCCCTGTGGTACAGTGGGTTAAGGATTCAGCATTGTCACTGCTGTGGCCTGGGTTGCTGCTGTGGTGAGAGTTCAGTCCCTGGCCCTGGAACTTCCACATGCTTAGGTGTCACCCAAAAGAAAAAAAAAATAAAAAAATAAAGAATAAAAAATAGTATATTAATGTGCGTATTATACAAAGCATTTTCTTTCCTGCTATAGGGGAAAAAAGCATATACTCATGACATAATAAAAATTACACACATTACTTTTAGTTATGAGAAATAGACAATTTACTGATAGGATGTTTATACAAGTTATAGCTACAGATATCTCTCTTTTATCATTCTTTTTTGGGGGGGTTACTTAAAAAATAAAATCCTTACCCAATGATTTGAATAAGAAAACAATTCCTAAGAATACATGCAATGGAGTGGATAGGGAAGATGTGGTACATACACACCATGGAACATTACTCAGCCATTAAAAGGAACGAATCACCAACATTTATAGCAACATGTATGGACCTAGAAATTATCATGTGAAGTGAAACCAGTCAGACAATTAGACAGCAACACCCAATGCTGCCGCTTACATGTGGAAACTAAAAAGACACCATGAACTTATTGACAGAACAGAGAATGACTCACAGACTTTGGAAAACCTTGGTTTTTCAAATAAGACAATCTGGGGGGTGGGGGGATGCACTGTAGGTTTGGGATACAAAATCTATAAAATTGACTTGTGATGATTTATGTACACCTATAATTGAAATAAAATCCATTATGAATGTTAAAAAAAAAAAGAATACATGCAATGGCTGTTCATAGTCTTGCACAGCTGTTATTTTATTTAAATATCACAATTTTAAAGAGACACCATCATCCTGGGACATATGATGTATGCGTGCACAGTGTGCAGCTGATCTAGAAAGAGTCAAGACAAATCCCATTTTTACGGCTCTGGTTTTTAAAGCCCGGGAAGACTTTACAGAAGGAGACTGACAAGAGGGACAGGTGGATATTGGCTCCAACTTGGTGACAAGTTTGCAACCTCAGCTGCATTCTTACAACAGGAGAGTGAAGAGCAGCTGGCAGCCTGGGAGCCACTGTTCTACAGATGGAATTCTTGCGGCAGAGAGAAGAATGTTCTATCTGGCTCCCTCTGCCTTATGAACAAAGAGCACAACTTAAGAGATTGAAGCCACTGTTTGATCTAAATGGTGGGGCTTTAGTCCCCCTTCCCTCCCTCGGTCTTGCGTATTACAGTCCTAGTGATTTGTGCTGAGAAAAGAATATAAAGTTTCTCAAGTAATCATGAGTCAACAGTTTCTCTGAACTCAATATGTTCTTCCAAAGGCCCACCCCTCACGTTTAGGAGGTTTGGGACAAGAATATAAATAAAGGCCCACACAGCATGTATCTAAGTATTTATCAGTGATAAAACTAGTTAACTATTAAATACAAGATGTTCTTTCTCCTAACCTGGACTTTTCTACCAGAGCAGGCAAATGTGAAGGCAGTCACTGTCCTTCCCATCCCTGGCTCTGTTCATACAGCCAGAGGCTTCCTGTGCATACGTGGACACCCCAACTCACGTATCTAGGATCCAGGCGCACCTCCTTGCTAATAGCTGTTCCCGCTAGGCTAGAAATCCTGGGAGCAGATTGGGGATGGCTTAGGCTAGGAGTTCTGTGCTCCTAGAATTCAGAAAGTGATCCAGGGGGAAAGCTCAGGCTCTGAGGGGCACATCCTCCTGACCTGAGTGGGATGAGGGCAGGGCTGGAAGCGAGCCAGAGTGGGACCCTCATCGGCATGAAGCTGGGGACTGGGGTCCTTTTATCTGGATCTAAGGACAATACTTTTCTTTCAGACCTCAAAGGATACAATATTGTTCCCTCCATGGCCAGACAGGGAGGAAGAATTTGCGGTTAACTTCCAGGTTCTCGGTTTAATTAGAAATGGTTAAAGCCAGTAATTATTTTCCTGGTGTTTATGGCCCATCTGCTCTCAAACTGGGAACGAGCTCAGTCAGGGCAAGGTAGACTCTTTACTGCTGTACATAAAATACGAAACCCAGTGGTTCAGCATGGAGATCTTTGGCTCCCCTGCGTTCCTATAGCCTTCGGAAGGGTGGCTGCAAATATGGAACGACCTCCTTCTAGTTACTTATATTTGACAGGACTTTGGTCTGAAAGGTAAATGGCATCCATTATTCTAATCCTATAAATCAGGGAACTTGGAAAAGCCTTTCACTTTATGGTTACTTCAAGTACACAATAAACTAGGAAAGGAGCCAGTAGCCGATGAAAGAGGCCTACCGGTTCTTAGAAATCAGCGAAATACAGGTTGAGATACAATGCAGAACCGAAAAGATCTGAATGATACTGCCTCTTGGTAGAGCTAATAGACATTTAAAAGGAAGAGCAGAGGAAAGAGTCCCCATTTGCATTATTCACAGAATCACCTGTAAATTAGTCCATGGTGTAGGTGAAAAACCCTGCATAGTGTTAGTAGGAAAGCTAATGTTATATAGATTTTTACTTTAAGGTCCAGGGAGACCCAGCCAAGTGGAAAAATAGCTGAGTTATGGTGGAAACCAGTCACCTTGTTAAAATGGAACAACCAGGTGTTTAGGAAAAGAGTAGTATGAGAGACTGGTTTCTTTCCTGCTATGCAACCATTCACTGTGAACAGAGAAAAGGGATCTTTGTGACAGACATAGAGGAAGATAAAAATTGGTGGGTTTGAATGTTTAAAAAGTAATCCATGTCACAAATCCATTCTGGGTTTTACCAGATAGTCAGAAAGCTACATATTGACCTCTAGCTCTGCTGTCTGCCTTGGAGCAAACTTAGCTGAGGTCTCCGTTTCAGCATGGAGTCTCTTGCAGTTCAAACTAGGATAAGTTTGCATAAGTGGAGGATGCATTCGCTCTTCTCATATGATTTTTTTTCCCCTAAAGAAAAGTGAATGAGGAGTTCCCTGGTGGCTCAGCAGGTTAAGAAGCCGGCATTGTCATTGTTGTGGCTCTGGTTACTGCTGTGGCACTAGTTCGATCCCTGGCCTGGGAACTTCCATATGCTTTAGGCATGGTCAAAAAGAAAGAAAGAAAAGTGAATTAAAAAGAAAAGAATGGATACAGATGACACTTATCCCAAAATAGAAAACCTCTGGTGGGAGTTCCCTGGTGGTCTAGTGGTTAGGACTTGGCACTTTCACTTCTTGTGGCCTGAGTTCCAATCCCTCGTCTGGGAACTGAGATCCCACATCAAGCCACTGTACGCCTGTGGCCAAAAACAAATAAATAAAAACCAACCAAACAAAAAAAACTTTTGGTGAATGTTGTGACAGCAGCTAAGAGAGATTTAGAGTAAAAGATCTTAGAGCTTACCTTTAAAAGAATAGTGTTTACCAAAAAAAAAAAAAACCGTAATAAAATTTGATCTAAAAAATATAAAGAATATTTATATTCATAAAAATGAAATCAATACTCATGACTTCCTGTTGCTTTGGGGATAAAAACCCTGCATGACCAGAGTTTCCAATGAGCCACGACAGGAACTCCTGTCATCATTTTTGAGCTGCTTATTTGTACAAAGCCCGTCCCTGCTCTCTAGCTTCATCTCCTGAAGGCTGTAACCTAACTTTCTTTTTGTTCCTCCATTACTCTCCTTTCTCTCTTGCCCACAAAGTCCGATTTTTCTTCCTCCTGTCACCTAACACTCTGGCCCACTCTCAACTTCAATGTTATTTTCCCGGGGACTTTTTTCCGTTTTACCAGTCTGGTTGGGGCTTTTGCTGAACACTTCCGTGAAACACTGTAGCTTTCCTTCTGTGCAGAAATAAAAATATCTATCTTGGGATGATCCTGGCCTTTTCCCTCTCAAGTGCTAAAGAGTATGTTAGTTTATTCCGCTGTCATACCTCCCGGGGGATTTTGAGACAGCGTGGGGGGAAGTGCAAGCAGAGGTGAAACCCGGGAGGTGAGGAGTGGGGAACAAGCAGATAAAGGACCACTGTGACCTCAGGCTGGGGGCTGAGATATTTTGCAGCTTTGAGGAGTGAGGCAAGTGACAGAGGAGAGGGAATCTGTGGAAGTGTTGCTGAAGGTAAGTATTTCCTCCCCGTCGTTGCACTGGAATTATCTCTTAGTTCCTGGACTACGTTCTTTGCAACAACGCTGAGACTGGATCAGTGTTTCCCAGTGTGAGCAATCCTCCTGGTGGTGTACAGTTGTTTGTGTAATTGTTTTATGCTTTTCTCTTCCTCCCCACCCCCAAGACCACAGGACAGGGCTCATGTATGTGTTGTTCAGAGCTAACTTCCCAGTGCCTAGGACAGGGTCTGACCCATGGTAAACACTCAGTAAGTGACAACTGATTGGAAGAATTTGTCAATCCATTCCATTGTGGATTTCTAATCTCTAAATATCACTGCTGGTCTCAGTGACAAAATCATGCTCACCTCAGCTGAAGTTTTCTAGAAGATATTCTGAGCTGGTTTCCAAATGCCTGTCATTAGAAACTTTTGAAATAAGCTATTTTTTTTTCTTTACCACATTCCAATGATATTAAAAAGGGTAAGGACAGAATATTAATATGATTATTGTAATTGAAATGAAATTCATCAAATAGTTATACGCTTTTCAAAGTATTAAAATATTTGCTGAAAGAATCTTATTTGCATATACTTGTTAGCTAAGAGTTTCTCTCTATTGAAGAGCAAGATAAAGCCAGAGAAGGTACCTATAATGCTGCCACTTACTGAGAACTCACTGTAGGCTCAGCAGCTTGGTATTTACTATTCACAGGCTACATCATTTGAACATATAAACAGTATTTTGAGGTATGTATTAGTGCCTGTTTTTTACCCACAAGGAAATGGTTGAGTGGCTTGCCCAGGCTTCCTAAGTTAGACCATAGTAGAGCTGGGGTTCAAATCTAGGTCTCCTGATTCCAAAGTTTAATGCTGGTGAGCAACCACATTCATTTTTTAATTTTGAGGAACAGGCTACATAATTAAGTGTTTTTAGTTAAAACTTGTAATTATAACAGCAAGTCTGAGTTCACAGTCTTGCTCTGCCTTCTCTTTTCCACAGATCACCTCCACTCATCCTGCCTCCAAGCCACACTGTCAATTCTGGAACATTCTACCATTTACTGCATGGCTAGATAAGGACAATGAATAGTTAATGTACTTCACAAGTGGTCTTATGTAATAGTGGAGTAACTTGCAGAAGTCCAAGACAACACCAAAGACCCATTTTCATCCAGGAATTTCTGGTTGTCATTTGAGTCTATCAGCTACTCCTCTGGATCATTTACCCACTGACTTATTTTCACTAAAAATCCACCTTGTCATTTGCAATTTCATCCTCTGTGTTATTCTAGAAAGTTGTGTTCATCTAGAAAGTTTTCTCCCCATTGAAAGGATCACCCCATCTTCTTCTTAAAGATTTACAGAGGGAGCTCCCAGTGTGGCTCAGCGGTAACGAACCTGATTAGTATCCACGAGGACGCAGGTTAGATCCCTGGCCTTGCTCAGTGGGTTAAGAATCTGTTACTCCTGTGAGCTGTGGTGTATGCCGGCAGCTGCGGCTCCAATTCAACCCATAGCTTGAAAACTTCCATATGCCGCAGATGTGGCCCTAAAAAGCAATAAATAAAAAAATAAAAATTAAAAAAAGACTTACAGAACTATATATATATGTGTGTGTGTGTGTGTGTGTGTGTGTGTGTACTAAAGGCAGCCAAAAATTGGTCCTAGGAAAAAAAATTGCTAATTGTTTTATGTACACACACACATACACACACACACACACACACACACACGGAGTCAATTCTCATTATTTGTGGCAGTACCATTCTATAAAGTCACCTCAAACACTGAATCAGTGAATACTGAACCTAAGGGAAATACAGGGCTAGGTTCCTGTGAACCTCTAGTAAAAACATTTTCATCAACCAATCGATACATTATTTTATGTGTGTTTCTGTTTAAAAATGCTTTATTTAATATGATATTGACTTATTAACATTGAACTATTCACCTTCACCTAACAGTCAAGGGTTTGATTTCTTTTTACATTACTTGGCTCCTTTCTTTCTTTCTTTCTTTCTTTCTTTCTTTCTTTCTTTCTTTCTTTCTTTCTTTCTTTCTCTCTCTTTCTCTCTTTCTTCCTTCCTTCCTTCCTTCCTTCCTTCCTTCCTTCCTTCCTTCCTTTCCTTCTTTCTTTCCTTTCTCTCTTTCTCCCTTTTTTTTTTGGCAGAGTTCATGGCATACACAAGTTCCCAGGCCAGGGAACGAACCCTCACCACAGCAGCGACAATGCCGGATCCTTACCTGTTGAGTTACCGGGGAACTCCTATTTGGTCCTTTGATATGCACAATGAAACAAATGTTAGGGAGCCTCAGAAAGTCGAGTTTTAACGTCTGTGAGAGAGAAAATAAGCATATGACTAAACTAAATGTGTTGGTAGTGCTAGTGGCCTGGAGAGTTGGAGGAAAGAGGCCTAAAGCAGGGATTTTTCACATGAATTATCACAGGTTTTCATATTTGACCCTCACCATCACTCAGTGGCTTAGCCAAAAAATAGATTATCTCTTTTTAGACAAGATCGGGCGTGTTCAGGGTGGCATGGTCATACACTAGATTATCTCTTCTTAAAAAAGGTTTATTTGAAAACAAAACAAAACTGTGGCCCAGACCGGATTAAGGAACTTACTAAGACAAAATGGCTCAGTAGGCTAGGCCAAGAACAGGAAACACGAGGTCCTCCACATAATTATTGTGTGGCTAAGGGTAGACCACTCTGCGATCTGTGGTTCATTTCCTTTTCCTCCTTGTGGTGTAAAAGATTCTGAGAAACACACACTGAAAAGTTCTAGAAATCCCTTTAAAAGAATTTTGCAGAAAATATTAGTAACCCAGCTTTCTAGTCCTTTGGCTTAAGTCAAGACTCACCTGAGGCTTATTTTTCTTTCTGTCACTTGAGGCAAAAGCAATGAGAAACGCAGGAGGTGACCTGGGAGAGAGCGGTGTTGAGGAGGAGTGTGGGATGGAATGAGACTGGAGTGTGCTCAGACAGAGCCTCACGCTCTTAGAAGAACGTCTGTTCCTTCTGATGCCTGGACTCAGCCAGTAGAGTGAGCAACCACCCCTGTTTGTCTGAGACTTGGGGGTGGGGAGTGCTTCCCAGGATGTGGGCCTTCTAGTGCTAAAATCAGGATAGTCCTGAGCAAATCATGATGAGCTTGTCATCCTACTTGTGTTTGCTCTCTCTTTTTTACACGTTAGTTTTACATTTTCTCTCCATCTTTAGAAAAGAGCAGTCTTTCTTTCTTTTTCTTTCTTTCTTTCCTTCCTTCCTCCTTTCTCTTTCTTCCTTCCTTCCTTCCTTTCTCTCTTTTCTTTCTTTCCCTCCCTTCCTCCTTTCTTTCTTTCTTTCTTTCTTTTTCTTCTTTCTTTCTTTTTATTTTTATGTATGTATGTATTTATTTATTTATTTTTAGGGCTGCACCTGTGGGATATGGAACTTCCCAGGCTAGGGGTCGAATTAGAGCTGCAACTGCTGGCCTACACCACAGCTATAGCAAGACTGGATCCTTAAACCACTGAGAGAGGCCAAGGATTGAACCTGCATCCCCATGGATACTAGTCAGGTTTATAACCTGTGGAGTCATAACAGGAATTCCCAAGAGCAGTGTTTCTTCATTAAGAACCACATTCAAAAGTTGACTTGCATTTAGGGGCCATTGTATGAAAAACAAGTGTCTTAGATAATGGACTCAGGCTCAGTAAGGTGAGAGGCTCATAGTATAAGAGAGTGTTAAGAACAGAATATGTCCTAGGAAATAGCTGATCTTACTCTAGCTCAGGTTTACACAGGGTTATAAATTCATTGAGAGGAATGGCCATAGAACTACAGGCATTGTTTAAGTTATTTAGCTTTTCACCATCCCCACCCCTCACTCCACAAGAATGTATTCTTCAGTTCACATAATTTAAATCCCTCGACTGAAAGAGGCATCTGGATGTAGAATAAGACTGATCTAGCAGTCAAAGACCTCAGGGAATGTGGAGAGTGCCTTGGAGGTGAGCAGTTGTTAAAAACAAGTGTGACACAATATAGAACAGGACTCTTCCAATCACAGTTTTGGCTGAGACTCCAAAGGCTGAGAATAAAACAGGACATGCCCAGTCACAACCATGCACTGAAGTAGGTACTGAATTGTTCCTTTAGGAGGTACTACATGATGGAGGTCAAAGAAACTGGAAGAAAAGATTTGGGGGAAGAGACTTATGGTATGAGTAACCAGTTCTCCCATGAGAGAAGGCAGCAGGTATGTTTGGGCTGTACACATTCACACTGTAATCCATGTCAGAGAGGCTTCAGGGAGCCTGCCTGAAACTTGACACGTGTCCCCTGGAGTTGAGGATGCATGTGTGCAGATACTGACAAAACTGAGAAGACTAAAAGGAAGAGCCATGTACTTTCACTGGCTGTAATGGAAGGATGTGTGAGCTTGCCTTTGAAGCAAGTGAAACCACTGGGGTTGGGGACAGAGGAGTAGACTCAGCCTGGAGCCACCTTAAAAGTCTTCTTGCCAAGAAGGCTGCTTGGAGGGTGATGGAACCCCATCAGAGTCTGGAGTGTACTACAAAACGCTCAGGGGTTGGAGTAGGAGTTACCGGTGACCAGCAGAGAAGAGGGCCCCTTCCTTTAAAAAATGCAGATAACATCTGAAAAAACTTCAAAACCACTCTAGAGAAAATTCCAGCTCTAATCAACTACCAAGAGCAGACTGTTCCCATGTCAGAACACAACCCCACCAGCCATTGTAACCATCACTGTCGGATTTCCCACAATACCTGCTTCCCTTGGTGCAGACCTTGGAAAAGTCAGGGATACTGACAGGATGCTGGATAGAAGGTAGGTGAGATTAGGAGGGAGACCAAAGCTGACCCTTCACATTCTCTCCTACTCTGTCTACCACACAAAGCCTTCTAGGTCTAAAGGTTTTTTGCATTTGTAGAGGAGTCTCTACGTTAGATAAAAGTTGAAAGTTTTGATGATTTCACACTACTGTATGTCTTAATTATCCAAAGACAACTTCTTGGGATAGACAGTGATTGGAGTCATGAAGAAAATGATGGAAAAGTTTTAGGAGTAGATCACAATTTCATCCAAAGAATAGGAAAAAACTAGTTCTTAGGTTGGGTTTAAAGGGACTGTGTGTGTGTGTGTGTGTGTGTGTGTGTGTGTGTGTGTGTGACAGACAGACAGACAGACAGATTCCCTACCAAGTTCATCCCTTTTAACGACAGCTGGCATTTACATAGTACTTATTATGTGCCTGATACCGTTCTGCTTCATGTGATAAATCATTTAATGTATTAACATATACACACTACTATATATTAAATAGATAACCAATAAGGACTTACTGTATAGCACAGGGAACTATATTCAATATTTTGTAGTAACCTATATGGGAAAAGAATCTTAAAAAGAGCCATATATATATATATATATATATATATATATATATATATATCTGAATTACTGTGCTTTACCCTTGAAACTAATGTGATATTGTAAATCAACTATATTTCAGCAAAAGAAGTTAAAAGAGAAACTGCCAGAGCAGTCTCCAAGATTGTATAATATTTTATATTCCAACTGTGACTATAAATTTTTCTATTTGTCCCATTTAGTTATAATTTTGCTTCGTTTTGAAGCTATTATTAAAAGAGTAAACATTTAATGTAAAAAAAATCATTTAATTCTCACAGCAACTCTGTGAAACAGGTACTATTATTTCTCTTATTCTGATGAGGATCTTGAGTACCAGAGAGGTTAAATAATTTGCTAAGGTCACACACTCAATAAGTAGAGAAGCTGTGGTTTAAACCCAGAGGTACACACAGCTCAGGAGTTCATATTCCTAATCACAATACGCTTTGCTTGTTCTCTGAGAAAATGTTTACAGAAAGAGCCATGGGAGTCATAGGTAAATGGCTTTTGAATGGGCAAGTTAGAGCAATGGTCTGGAAGAACCTCTTAGGTAGCTGGAGGATGCCAATGGCCAGCTCTTTGGAACTCTGATTGGAACTTGAGTTCAAGGTTATTCTGGGGTTGCTGTAGGTTTTCACCCCAGAGAGCTCTCCATAGACTTAGGATGAGGGGCTGTCACTTTTGACCAACAGAGAAGACTTTCTTAGAAATGGGTCTATTGAAGCTCTGTCTTCCTCCCTCCCTCTTTTTTCTTTCCTTTCTTCCTTTCCTTTCCTTTCCTTCCATTTCCTTCTGTTTCCTTCCCTTCCCCTTCCTTCCTTCCTTTCTTCCTTCCTCCTTCTTTCCTTCCTTCTTTCTTCCTTTCTTCCCTTCTTTCCTTCCTTCCTTCCCATGGCATACAGTGGTTTGATGTGGGATCTCAGTTCAAGGACCAGGGATCAAACCTGGGCCATGGTAGTGAAAGTACCAAATCCTAACCACTAGACCACCAGAGAACTCCTGAAGGTCTTTCTTTTAAAATATTACCTATTTTATTTTTCCCCTTTTGAATTATTTTGCTTCTGTTCTGGCCCCCACTCTCTGGGTTCCTTTCTCTCTTGAGTCATCAAAAGGGTAAGATTAAAAGCCATTATTTCACGGTGATCCTTCTTCGACTCCAAAAGCTTTTCTTATTAAGTACTAAGTACCATATTTCATGCATAATGTTCACCTTTGTGTGCAAGGACTCCAGACCTCACAGCATCAGAATGTGCCTCAAACTATTTGATCTGATTAATTATTCTGATATAGATGTATTTTTTAATAAATTACACACAATGGGGAAAATATTAATGAATTATTCTGTGGAAGCATTATTGCAGAGTTAAAATTTTCCAACCTTGAAAGTCAATGAACACAAGTCATAGTTTTCACGAACTCTATTACTCTCTCACACTTTTTATAGCACTACAATATAACGAAAATTATTTTATTGCATTCATGCAACATTTAATATTAAAATAATGAGGTTTCACTGAGGCTTACAAGAGAAAAACTAAGGAAATTTGAATGCTTTCTTCTTATTCCAATCATTCTGGCCATACTACCTAAAGAGCCCCGCCCGTTCCTGCTAGTCAGCTGTGAAAAGAAGGTGGCTGGAAATAGAAAGGAATCAGACAAAAAGGAAGATTGGCAAGTCAAGTCAAAGTCAACTAGAATGAATTCCTGTTGTGCCTCAGCATGTTAGGACCCGACTAGTATCCGTGAAGGTGCAGGTTCCATCCTTGGCCCTGCTTAGTGGATTAAGGATCTGGCATTGTCTGAGCTGTGGTGTAGGTTGCAGACAAGGCTCAGATCCTGACTTAATGTGACTGTGGTGTAGTTTGGCAGTTGTGGCTCCAATTTACCCCTAGCCTGGGAACTTCCATATGCACCAGGTGTGGCTCTTAAAAAAAGGAAAAAAAAAAGTCAACTAGGAGAGGACTGGTTCCTCTTTTCCACTCAAACCTCTCATCTAACGTCGAGCTGAATTCTTAAAAGAATAAAACTTGCATAGGTTCATTACGAAATTCAAGTTTTTCAAAATTAATTTTTATTTTTATCAAACTAACATATGTATATAGTTAAAATGCAAATGATATAAAATCCCACATAACACTCTAAACGGAGCCTAAAAAAATTCACTTGGTGATAACATGGGGTGGCAGTATAGGGATAGTAACAAAATAGTTAGGATGAGCCCAGTACAGAGCATAGAAGCAAATCACCAATTTGTTCAATTACACTGGAATTCAAGTTATAGTGGGGTGTGTCATCAATTATGTTTTCTCATAATTCAAAAATTCATAATTACAAATGGCAATTCCCCTGTAACTCTTTCATAGTTCCAGAGTCCAGAGATGATCTTCAATATTTTGATCTGTTCCTGCTTATGTTGACATTTATATTTTCAGATAATATTTTGGGGTAAATCGGATCAAATTATTGTGGTATCTGAATATTATTCACTGAACAGTTAAGTAATATACTATAATTTTGGTTCTATTTTGCATAATTTTTAACGAATTTTACTTGCTCAGTTTATTATACATTAGTCCTCAGTTCTTTCCATATGTGCCATCAGATCTGTCGTACATAAATTTCATTTTCCAAATGCTTAACTGTATCAGAATATCACCTCTTTTAATGTAAAATTTGAGCTTACCTTCAGAATGGCAATTAACACCAGGTTTGCTGTACTCTGGCATTACACCAAAAAAATGAATGAGAAACAACAGAGACTAGTCAGTTTTAAAGTCTCATTCCACTAAATGACTGGGAAAAGTCTATTGCGTAATGTATATTTTTACTACTTTAGACTAATATGTTTTTAATTTTTGAAAATAGAAAATTAAATTCTAGACTTGAAAAAGACTTTGATTCATTCTTTTTTTTAAGTAGATGTTTTCATCAGATATTTTCCAGTATTTATTCAACTATTTTTGACCTACCAAAATAGCAATTTTATGTGAATCAGATTAACGCTATATGTCTGGCACTCTGCTAAGCGCTTAGTGGAATAGTCTTATCCAGTCCCTCACTTTACGAATGAGAAAGGAAAACAAAGCTGGCTTGTAAAGTCCATAGATGAAGCTCTTATAAGAATAATAAAGAATAACACATTTCTAAGAGCTAAACAAAAATATGATTGTTAGCATATGCATTGAGGGTGTAGTTTTACTTCCTGCAGATTTACAATTCCTATGGTACCATTAATTTTCCTGTTACTTTACTGTTCTAAATTTGAACATGTTGCTGAAGTCCTATGTCATAGATATTTTACAAAAATGAAAAAAAACCTCCCTAAAGTGTAAACAAATAAAAACATTATAAAGTGGGAGAGTCTGAAAACCATGCCTATTTATTTTCATGTTAAGGTGGAAAAAATCTTTAGCCTCCTGGGTAAATATTCATTATCTTAATTGACTTCTGGCTAGTTAAGTCTTCAGGAGGATAAAAAATAGTCTGTGGGTAAAAGATATTTGCTGGAAACTACAGGACTGGAACGAAAGCAACATCTGAATTTCACTCTGAAACCAGAAAATCTAATGCAGTAGTAATGATTTCATCATGCTGCTTTTTTCAGGCATGATCAATAAAAGAATGGACGTCAAGTCCTACTCTGAGCACTAGAGTTCAATAAAGAATAAAGTATAGGAGCTGAAAAAGAAATCAGAGCTACATTAATTTGGAAGCACATGCTGGTAAGGGAAAGTCCAACCAGAGGAGTGTGAAGAGGAATGGAAAGAAACAAAACTGTTCCATTAAAAAGGTGTTTAAGGGGCTTATTCTCCCTCGGCACGCATGCATATAAATTCCATTAGTGTTAATAGGACCTAACTGCATGACTCATGAGGAGGATAGAGTGACTCGAGTTTTTGCGGTTAAATGAAGTCTAGGAAAAGTGAATTAAAACCCACAAATGATAGTTCAGGAGTCTAATAGACTTACAGATACCTGCAAGAGAGGCCTTTAATTTTAATCAATGGAACAACACGTTTTTCTTTTGCTAAAGACAGAAGTTATAAAAATGGCAAAGGGAAAATAAGCCCAAATTTAGCTCACAAAATGATTGCTTAAGTCAAGGGATATATTCTTGCATTCCAGATGATAAAACTGACCCCTTGTGAAAGATTTATAATTTTCATTCAAATGGGAATATTGAGTTATACGAGGCATTCAAACCACTGGACGTTTTTCCCTAGCCTTCACAATCAGAAAGAAGAAAGAGAGAAAGGATAGAAAGAGAGAGAGAGACAGAGACTGAGAGAGACTCATTTCCACAGAAACAAAACTCTGGCCTTTGATTATTTACAAAAGAGAGCATAATCTAACTAGATTTTTAAGGAAACCGTACATGAACTAGTAGATGGAAATCTTTTTAATCAAAGGAGAAATTGTTTCTTGAAGAAAACTTGCCATTACTTTGCTGTAGTTCAAGTGAACAAAACGTTCTTTATCCAGATGAGAGAGGAAACTGAGGATGTTTTTCTTAATAGAAAAAAAGTTAGGGATTACAAATAAAGATTTTTCTTATGAGTATTTGCTACTTATGTCTTATAAGCCATAAGTTATTTGAAACCAGGCATGTTGTAAGCCTTTATTTTAGTAACTCATAATTGTATGTGTATTAAATAGGTGCTCAAACATTTACGTAAAGAAAGATAAATGAACATGAAGGTGGATTGGGAAAAACATAATGTCTTACCTGAAGTGTTCTCTTTGAAGTGTCTTATCTTTTCCCGGCTTTTGGAAGAAGCTGAGTTTAGCACTGAGAAGTGCTTAAGACAGAAACTGAATACGCAAGAATTGAGGTGATCTTTTTTTCTAGTGAAAGGAACTACATTTAGGAAGAAGAATGTGAGTGAATTCTCTTTGGGTTCAGTTTAATAAGAAGCAGATCTTAGAGGGACTTGATATCATACACTTGCATTAAGCTCTAATCCTCCACTCTCCATCTCCAGTATTACGGCGCTGAAGTCATACTTCTCGTTGTAAAGTACGTCTCTACTATTGCCATCTCCTTCCCATCCACTTTATTTTTAATCATTTTAAAGTGTTATTTATATTTTGGGGTCTAATACAGCAATCGTTTTGAAATAGAAAGTTTAAAAATTTTTCGCATTCACAGCACTGGCACCAGATGTATATACATGCCTATGACTGTTTAATCAACCACTTCCAAGTTAGGAAAAGTTAAATATGGGAGGGCTAAGAAAACTATATAGGATGCAATGTCATTTCTTTACAAAACTATATAGCATGCAATGTCATTTCTTTACTGATAGTGCATCGGTACCAAAACCAGAAGGGTAAATTTATTTTTAATGTAAATACTAATTAGTACAGTGATGCCGCTGAGATGGGGCTACTGGGGGTGCAGGGAAGCAGGATGGGATGGGAAGCTGGAAACTGTTTCAATGCAGTGGAAGGAGGGAGAGCTGTGTACGCAGCACAAGTTAAATGGGAATTTAAAAGAGCTTTGCAATACAAGGTGTTGGGGAGGATGCAGAGCAACTGGAACTCTCATTCATAGAGTTCAGTGGTTGGTGGGAGTGTCAACTGTGACCACTTTGAAAAATGGTGTGGCAGTATCTCTTAAAGCCGGAAGTTTGCAGAGCATATGAACCAGCCATTTCCTAGGCACATATGCAACAGAAATGTATGTATATGTATATATAAGCCAATTATATACACATAAATTTATGCATTAAAAAAAAATATATATTTTCGGAAGTTCCCAGGCCAAGGATAGAACCTGAGCCACAGCAGTGACAATGCTGAGTCCTTAACCACTAGGCCATTAGGGAATTCCTCAAGCAAGTATAATATATCAGCAATATCTATACGTGCCAAAAAACTGGATCCAACCCAACAATTCATCAATAGTAAAACAGATAAACGAGCTGTGTTATATTCCAGATAGGAAATACATATGGTTATAGGAATAAACAATGTATACCACGTGCAACAAGATGAATGAATCTCACAAACATGGCATTGAGCAAGGAAGTCACGGAAAAACAAGTCTGTACTGTTTGATTCCATTTATAGAATGTTAAAAAGAAGCGGGTTGGAGTTCCCATTGTGGCTCAGTGGGTTAAGAACCTGAATAGTATCCATGAGGATGTAGGTTTGATCCTTGGCCTCACTCAGTGGGTTAAGGATCTGGCATTGTTGCAAGCCGTGGTGTAGGTGGCAGACACTGCTGGGATTCCACGTTGCTGTGGCTGTGGCGTAGGGTGGCGGCTGCAGCTCGACCCCTAGTCTGAGAACTTCCATATGCCACAGATGAGGCAAAAAAAAAAAAAAAAAAAATCAGTCTAAACTATTAGATTGCAGTTCTCTACTGGGGAACGGCAGAGGGAGTTGTGCTTGTTTCTCAACGTGGGCACAGATTATCCAGCGTAGTTCACTTTGTGAGCACCTATGGAGCTGTACACTTAGAATTTGTGTAGTTTTCTATATCTGAATGCATGTTAACCTCCAATTAAAAACTCACCCTAGCCATCAAATAAGTATAGGCCACTTGGAAGCTTGGGAACTCAAGCCCTAAGGGCAGAACTTTAGGAAGGAAGGGTGATGTAGGGTTTCAAACAGGAAGAAAAGTTGGAGTGTATTGTGGTCAGTGTACCCAGTCTGTAATGACTTAGAGGAATGGAATGAGTATTTGGATAAAACCTGAGGTCATGAAAAGTAATAATATAGACACACCATTAATATCCAAAAGATCTGAGGAGATCCAAGCTTGAGTCAGAATAGACACAAATATGGGTTTCCAATGAGTGAGACCAGAGACGTGGACAGGCTGAAACGCCAGAGTTCAAGAAGCAAACTTGAATTATGAATAGAGTATCACACAGTAGCTTGGAATGGCCTGACAACCCCTGCAGGGCTTTAAAGTTCTCTTGACCCTAAATAAAGCCTGGACAACTTTGTATGGTTTATGTAGAAGGTTGGAAAACAAAATGACCTGCATTATCATTTTATTTACATATCAGTTGCTCACATAGGTATGCTCTGAACTTGTCAATTTCCCTGTTTTTTTCACTTTTTAAAACTTTTTATTTGCACATTAAAAATTCTGCATTCCAATAATTAAAATCATTTGAACAACAACAAAAAATGGCACTCTGATTAAATTGCATTTTACAGCCCGCCCGACACCTTGGGCCAGGTCCCTTTTTACTCTAGATTCTACCCAGCTTCTTCCTTCACCAACCTGCAGTTTTTTTCCTTCCCTGCCAGCCACACAGGCAGATGAGAGAGGCAGACGCGACCTTCATGTCAGTAGTTCTCCATTCTTTGATGTGAAAAGGGGCAGCACAGTCATTTAAACCTCATCCAACCTCTTTGCATCTTACAAAGTTAAACAGCTAAAAAAAGTAAAAATAAAGGCAATGCATATGGCAGCATGCGCCTCATGACTCACCTGCTTGCTTCTCCTGTTCAATCATTTCTTTTGAAGACAGTGGATTTTTCTTTTGCGTTTCTGTCTTCTTCAATTTTGACTCATCAGATTTCTTAATCTCAGTCTCATCTGGTTTGTCAGATTGCAGAGGAAGCAGAGCGGGGGCGAGCAGGCAGGGTCTGGTCTACGCAGCGGCCGCCACCGAGTGTCCCCGCTCCCCGGTTTTTCAAATACATGTAAAACATGGGTAACCAGTACATCAGTTTTTATCTATTCATTCTGTTCTCAGCCTCTCCTCGATGCAGGGGTGTAGTTAAGACTGGCACAGACCCCAGACAATATTCTTACTGATTTCTGGATCCCATGTAAAGTGAAGCAATAATAAAAGCTAACCATTATTGAGTACTTGCTGTGTACGAGGAACTGTCCTCAGCACTATCCTGAAACTGAGAGGAAAATGTGCCAGTGATGGGGACAGAGCCCAGGCTCAAGGCCAGGTTAGTCTGGCTTCAAACTGTGTGCAGGTTTATCCTGTCAACTATATTTAACCATCAGACACGACAATGCTTTGAAATCTCAGTGGCGGTATCTGTAAGTCTCCCTTAGCTCAGCCCGTACCCAAAAGAGAAAGCCTTCCTCACCATCTTGCAAGACCCACCCCCCCTTTTTTTTACATTCATGGGAGGCATTCAGAAGGTAAGGGAGGCGGCAGACAATCTTTTCCAGGAAAGGCTGGGCGATCCATTGGCAAAGACCTCAGCACAGTGCAGCTCAGAACACTTGAAGGGAGCCCCGCCGGGAACATACCCCCTCTCTGCCTTAAGTTCTCCCTGCCCCCACATCCAGCGTCCCTTTTCCTTTGGTCATTCTTCAGTGCAAGCTCTATTCTCTTCTTTTCTCTCCCCAAGAGTCTATGACGAACAGAGCCTGCTGTTTTTTTTTTTTCTCTTTGGGGGAGAACAAGGAGAGGTGAATCTTTAAATACACCACTGCTTCATCTCTGTGGGGACAGGATCAATACTCAGGGATCATGCACTGAAATACCTACAGAAAGGATATTTATTTAAATGACTGAAGGTGGTGGTGAGGACTTCTCACCTAAGATTTTTTTTTTTTGGAGAGAAAAATAGGATTAAAATGTGTGTGTGTGTGTGTGTGTAGGGGGTATGGATTTGAAGGCCTAAAATTTGCTCATTTCAAAGAGAAGGGCTGGAGGCTGCATTTATAGAGCATTTTTTCATTAGACAGAGAAAGTGAAGCATGTGGGGTGTGAAGGGTGAGGGTGGGGGACTGATGGGAAGTGTGACGGGCTGAGGAAATGAAGCTCTCCTGGGGACACCGCGTCTACTCAGCCCCAGCCGATGGTTGCCAGTTGGCAATGAGAACAGTCGCCAGATCTTCTGAGTTTTTGGAAGATGGAAATCCAGATTTTTTTTTAATGGGAAATCTCCTATTTTTGAAACCTTGTGTGGGCCAAACCAAACATGATTGTGGGCTGAATTCAGTCTGTGGCCTACCATTTTCAGACCTTTGATTTATAGTCTTCACAAAACATGACATTTCTGTTCCAATTTGTAATCTCAAGGCTTGTTACTTCCAGACTCGGTTCGTTTTCTGTACTTCGCTTTCCTCCTTCACTCCTTCATTATTTGCACATGTGTCTGACTCCCCTTCAAGGTTATACATTCTTTTGATGGCACAACTTGCATCTTTAAATTCTGTATCTTCTGCCAAAGCTTTAAACAGTGCTGGTTAAACAAGTGTTTTTCTTTTTTTTGTTTTTGGCCACACCTGCAGCACGTGCAAGTCCCTGGGCCAGGGTTCAAACTTCAAACCCACAGTACAGCTGTAACTAGAGTCACAGGAGTGACACCTCTGGATCCTTAACTGAATGTGCCACCAGGGAACTCCAACAAATGTCTGTGAAATAACACATTCTGAAAGTTGTCCAGGGAAACTCGAAGCTCTACGTGGGGTCCATTCCCTCAACCACAATTTGCCAAAAAAACAAATATCTGAAAGCCATTTTGGGATTTCTGCTTTCAGTGATAATCAACTCTAATTCAGTTCAACTTTCCTGTAAAATAAACTCACATATCTGGACAAAATATAGACAGTATCTTATTAAGTGCATCGAAGACCTAACAAAATAGTGAGAAATTGCTTTGAGAGAACGGAGGGAGTGTAAAAGCACGCATTGGTGAACGCAAACATCTTTTATCCTGGGGCACTTGCCGTGAACTGGAGGGGACAGAGATGAGGAGGAAGAGATCCTTAAGGAGGATAGGACTGGAGACTTTGGAGATCGCCCACTGCCCCTTGGCAAGGACTCTCCCCATGTCCTGCCTCTGCTGCACCCAACATTAGATATGTGCGCTTTCTGGGGAAATAGCCGAGCAGTGCGCCAGGCTTTAGAAACCTCTGAGGTTAGAAGCCTCAGGAGACACGCCCTTAGACCTGGGACAAGTTGGTGACTTGACTTTCAAGCACTTGTAACTTCCTTCCCTTGTAACTCCCTCTGATAGGGCTGATCCGAAGTGAACCGGTTCTTGAAGCCATGGTCAAGGAACCTGTTAAATCTCTATTAAGTGTGTTGAACATGAGCCTTAGCCAATACTGTTCTTATTCTCTGGACTTCACCTTTTGAGATCTCCTGTTTGCCTCCTCTTCCAACTAGTCCCCTCCCCTCAGAGTGATGGCCCACTGGGCCAAGGGCATGAACCACCTAGTGCTGGTTCTGTACTCTGTACTCTGTACCCATTTCCCAGGCTTCCACGGGCTTCTTCCTTGGGCGCCTCCTCCAAAGGGCCTACCTTGCCATTGGGGTGTACATCTCTAGGCCCAGAGAGGGGCCAAAGGGGTAGGTTTTGTGTGTGTGTGTGTGTGTGTGTGTGTGTGTGTGTGTGATAGATATGGACAGACTTTGGCCATGAGACCATGACGTGGCCAAGAGCCCACAGGTTGCTCGATTATGGGACTCAAAGCAGGTTACTTATCACTCTAGTCATTGAAAACCTTGTAGTCTTCAATAGCGCCTGACTAGGGGCAGGGTTTATTTGTTTATTTATTTATTTCTTTTTTAGGGCTGCACCCACAGCACATGGAAGTTCCCTGGCTAGGGGTTGAATCAGAGCTGCAACAGCCGGCCTGTGCCACAGCTACAGCGACAGGGGACCTGAGCCGCATCAGTGACCTATGCCACAACTTGCAGCAATGCTGTATCCTTAACCCGCTGAATGAGGCCAAGGATGGAAGCTGAATCCTCATGGATACTAGTTTGGGTCTTAACCCATCGAGCTACAGTGGGAACTCCAGGGGCAGGATTTAGATGCCCTATATTGAAAGCTGCATATAATTATCAAAATGTGGGGCTTGAGTTCTTTAGCCACTTGAATCATACTTACTTTTGTAAGTGATCTTTTTCTAACTGTTATCTGTCTAGGTTTTGTATTCGTTATATTCTAGCCTGCAGTTTGTTTAAATTTTCCATCTGTTGTCATTAAAAAAAAATTCAGAAGGTTTAAAAAAAAAGGTTACTGAGAAGAAACAATTAGTCATTCTAAGAATTTTGTGATGCTGAGGTTGTATAAGTTTCCTTGAACTGGGCTTGTTGCTATGATAATGTGAGAGTAAGCCAACTCATGTTGACAAAACTGTACTTGATATCAGTCTTGTTACAAGACTTAGAAACCCCTCTCAGAGAAAGTTCCTGTTCAGATGGGAGATGTATAATACCTATACAATGGGTGGCCTAGAAAATTTAATAAATGAGGTGATTAAAATATAAAGACCAGCTGGATCTTTGCCTACAGCCCACTTGCAGACCCCTGCTGGTGCCATACTCTATCCCCTTGCAAAAATTTGCACCTTAGACTAACTTCTAGGAATTTACTTAAACACATATCCAGACATATTAGTGACAAGAGTAATATCATATTAGCAATGAGCTAAATATTCCTTGTTCATTATTGTAAATGACATCTCAAAATATGAGATCCCAAATATTCTCTGCGATATCAACATGCTCTAGGAAAAATTATTATTGCTTTTCACAGACAAGCACTTTTGCTTTTAATGATAATTATTTAGAGATGTTGGAAAAATATGTCAAGCACATCATGTTGGAAGAACGTAATAAAGTTTGTTTAAATTTTTTTCTCTTAAAAAGATATAAACTGGATTTCCCATTGTGGCTCAGTGGTAACAAACCCAACTAGTATCCATGAGGACTCAGGTTTGATCTCTGTCCTCTTTCAGGGGGTTAAGGATCCGGTGTTGCCATGAGCTGTGGTGTAGGTCACAGACGCAGCTCAGGTCCCTGCGCTGCTGTGGCTGTGGTAGGCTGGCAGCTGAAGCTCCAATTCGACCCCTAGCCTGGGAACCTCCATATATCGAGGGTGTGGTCCTGAAAAGGTGAAAAAAAAAAAAAAGGCTATGTTTAAAAAATAAACTCTAATTGTAATATTATATTTCACTTTTTGTATGTGTCTGTAGTAGATGTATTCTATGAATGAGAAGCTAAACGTTGATGATTTTAATGTTCTCGTTTTGCTGAATACTTAGTTTAACAGAAAGAGGTTTAATAATCGTTTTTTCTATTTTTAAAAATTGAGGTAAAATTCACATAATATACAATTAATTTTTTTTTTTTTTTTTTAGGGCTGCACCCGCAGCACAGGGATGTTCCCAGGCTAGGGGCTGAATCAGAACTACAGCTGCTGGCCTACACCACAGCCACAGCAACACCAGATCCAATCCATGTCTGCAACCTAGTTGGATTGTTAACCGCTGCACCATTTTAAAGTATACAGCTCACTGTAACTCAGTGTATTCACAATGCTGTGCAACACTACCTCCCTCTAGTTTTTTTACAGCTGAATAATATTCCATTGTGTGGATATAACATATTTTATTTATTCATCAGTTAATGGGGATTTGGGTTGTTTCCACTTATTGGACATTATGAATAACACTACTATAAACATATGTGTACAAGTTTTTCCTGTAGACATATGTTTTTATTTCTTCTGCAGATGTACCTAGGAGTGGAATTGCTGGGTTACATGTAACTCTATGTTTAACTTTTCGAAGAACTGCCAGATTCTTCCAAAGTCTGTATGGTTTTGCATTTCTACCAACAGTGAAAGAAGGTTCCAATTTTTCCACATTTGATACCATTGTTATTATTAGTCTTTTTATTACAGCCATCCTGGTGAGCATGAAGTGACATCTTGTTGCAGTTTTTTTTGTTGTTATTGCGGTTTTTTTTTGGGGGGTGCCTGTGACATGCGGAAGTTCCTAGGTCAAGGACTGAACCCATACCATAGCAGTGACCTGAGCTGCAGCAGTGATAATATTAGATTCTTAACTTCTAGGCCACCAGGGAACTCCTCTTATTGCAGTTTTGATTAACTTTTCCCTGATGGTGCATAATGCTGAGCATCTTTTCATGTACTTATTGGCCATTTGTGTGTCTTCGTCGGAAAACTGTCTATTCAGATTCTGTGCCCATTTTAAAATTGGGCTGTTTGTCTTTTTATTATTGAGATGAAGTGTTCTTTGTAATATCTATTTTTTTAATTTTTTATTTTATTTTTTTGCCTTTTTTGTCATTTTTTATGGCCGCATCCACGGCATGTGGAGGTTCCCAGGCTAGGGGTCTAATCGGAGCTGTGGCCACTGGCCTGCGCCGCAGCCACAGCAACGCAGGATCCGAGCCGCGTCTGCAACC
This sequence comes from Catagonus wagneri, assembly GCA_004024745.2. Lineage (NCBI taxonomy): Eukaryota > Metazoa > Chordata > Mammalia > Artiodactyla > Tayassuidae > Catagonus > Catagonus wagneri. Next base: position 7,397,571 of record PVHT020000254.1, on the reverse strand, counting down.
TACACCACAGCTCACGGCAACGCCGGATCGTTAACCCACTGAGCAAGGGCAGGGATCGAACCCGCAACCTCATGGTTCCTAGTCGGATTCGTTAAC
>PVHT020000254.1:7383687-7397375 GCA_004024745.2 Catagonus wagneri | reverse complement strand
GTAATATCTAAATGCAAGTCTCTCATCAGATATATGATTTGCAAGTACTTTCTACATTTTGTGGTCTTTTAAATTCTTGATCTTTGAAACAAAAAAGTTTAAAATTTTGATGAATCCCAATCAATCTATTTTTTTCTTTTGTTCCTTGTGAAATTGATGTTATATCTATGAAATCATTGTCCAAACCAAAGTCATGAAGATTTACTCCTACGGTTCATCTAAGAACTTTATAAGTTAGGTCTTTCATTAATTTGGATTAATTTTTATAATATAGTGTGAAGTAAGTTTCAGTTTTATTCTTTTGTATGTGGCTATCTGTCTAAATGACATTATATCTTTATATTATTTTTTTTTCTAAGACTATAAAGTTTTCTGCACCAGTAAGTTTTCTCCCCCCATATTTCCCCATTTATGCTGGTGTTACCATCCCACTTCCACAAACTGGAAACCTGGAGTAACTCATTTCTTTCCTTGAATATTTTAGCTCTGGGCTCACTACCCTTTATCACTACTCCTTTCCAATTTTTAAAATGATTTCAATGTCGATGCGGATGATTATTCCAATAAATTGGTGTCTCAGTTTTTTATTTAACCTAATCTTGTTGTACAGCTTACCTCAGCCATTTGCCTCCAAGGTCATATTCTAGATCAGTAGTTCTCAATTAGAATTAGCTGGGGAGCTTTTAAGCATTACCAATGTCAGTCCTCCCCCAGCATAATTATATCAAAATCTCCTGGGATATGACCGGGAGCGTCATTATTCTAATGTGACACCAGGATTAAGAAACACTGTCCCAGACATTGCCATCACCGATAATTTTAATACTGTCCTTTTATTAAGTATTCCGCTCCTCAGTTGCCACCTGCTAATTTCCATCTCACTGTTTTGAATAGACTAATTCCAGTAAATCCATTCATCTTAGCTTCTTTTCATTGTTCCTCATACTCTAGGGACTATACTTCCCTTCTGCGGTAGTTATATTGATGGCCCCCAGGAATCCTGCCTCCAGTATTTATGCCTTTGTGTGGTGACCAGCCCTCCACACCTCAGAATAGTGTGAGCTGTGTGACTTGCTTTAACCACTAACAGGTGATGGAAATGGCACTGCTCCCTGAGAAGCTCAGCCACTCTGCTGGAGAGATCATGTGAAAAGACCATACAAAGAGACTAAGTGGAGAGGAAAAGAACCCAAGGGAACATGTAGTGGAGCCAAGAAATTCAAATGACAGTGAGAATCAAGGCTCCAGACAGTCCCGGTGAATGTAATGTGCAGCCAAAGTTGAGAACCACTGGTTTGTAGGCCGATGACTTCCAAACACGTACCTCTGTTGTCCAATACAACTTCCTAATGAAGGTCTAGAATGTCCTTTATGATCTACCGTCGACACCGTCTTCTCTTTGACATCATCCCTCCTTCTCTCCCCTTGCTTACTGTATTCCTGCTGCTTTGACCTCCTTCTTTTCTCAAACACACTGGGGATACACTCTGCAGGGCCTTGGGCTCTTCCCACTTTCTGCCATATTATTCCTCCAGATAGTCACATGAACCATGTGTCTCACTCCATCATTATCTTCTGGTCTTTGCTCAGTACAATGTAATAAGTTCAGTAATGGAGTAAATTTTGCTCATCTTATAGAAAAGTCAATTAATATACATTTATTAGAATAGGTGGGAGTTCCCTGGTGGCCTAGCAGGTTAAGGATCTGGATTTGTCACTGCTGTTGCTGCTGTGCCATGGGTTCGATTCCTGGCATGGGAATTTTTGTACGCCGTGGGTGTGGCCAAAAAAAAAAAAAAGGAATAAGCAAATAATAAAAAGTCTTACAGTGCCCATTTTGGTGAGAATAAAAAGGGAAACTGTTAGGTGTTGATGGTGGATGTTTAAATTGATACAATGGCTTTTGAGAGTAATTTGGCCTTAACTAACAATGTTGATAATGTATATACCCATATATACATTATCAATACACCTCTGGTGGTTTTAAAATATGTTCACAAATTTTTTGATGCTTCTCCCTTCAGTAGGTGGGGCTGACTTCTCCTCATCTTGAGTAGTGGCTGGACATAGAGGCTCATGTCTAATGAACAGATATGATGGAAATGACAATGTGTGACTTCCAAGACTTTCATAGCAGGCATTAGAGTTTCTTCCTTACCCTCTCTCTTGGATTACATGCTCTGTGGGGGAAGTCAGCTGCAATGTCATAAAGACACTCAGGTAGCCCTTTAGAGAGACCCAAGTGGCAAGAAACTGAAGTCAGGGAAAAATCATTTCTTGCCAATGGCTATGTGAATGAGCCATCTTGGAAGAAGATTCCCAAGCCCCAGTCAGTCCTTCAGATGATTACAGCCCCATCTGACATCTTGACTACAATTTCATGCAAGAGCCACCCAGCTAAGCCATTCCCAGATTCCTGTGAAGGAATAAACTTGTGTTGCTTTAAGCTGCTAGGTTTTAGGATAATTTGTGGCACAGCAAAAGATATATAATATAATAGCCTAGAGAAATTCTTGCACCTGTGTAAAAGTAGATGTACAGAATAATGTTTATAACAGCATTGCTTGAAATAAGAAAAATAAGAAAAAGAGACACTCAAAAGTCCATCAATATAAGAATGGACAGATACATGTGGTATAGTCATACAATGTATAGAGTAGTAAAAATGAACAGAGTTACAACGTATCCCTCAGATACAACGCTGAGAAAAAGGAATACAATACTACAATAAAATAGTACATTTATATAAAGTTAAATATTAGATTGCCTATGAATATATATATGTATATATATATACATACATACATATATATATACACATATATAGTAAAATTCAAGAAATGCAGGAGAAATTAAGCATCGCATTCAGCAGTAAGTTACCCAAAGTCACACAACTATCAAATGGCAGAGCTGGATTACGGATCCTATGCAGTCTGGTCTCTGAGTCTGTACACACAATCATGATCTGAATCAATGCTACAAACTTGTTTTGTCTGCTTAGCATTATAACAAAAAATTTATTTGTTAAGTTCAATGAAATTTTGCCTCCTGTTAGATTTAGAAATCTATCTGGCAAATTTGGGGGAAATCCATTAAGTGAAGTTATAAGCCCATTTATAATTTAAGGTTTATGAAAAATACTCACCTGCTTCCTCCCTCCAAACAAAACAAAACAAAAACAAAACAAGGAACCACAAAAAACGGACTCTGCAGAGGGAATGGGATTTTGGATAACGTGTATTATCCAGATTATTGGATTCATACAGTGATAAGCCCCTTGCTTACCCAGGTTTGTGTAAATGGGATCAGTTCCTTGATCTGTCTGAAAGGGAATCTTTCATCCTGTCACTAAGAGCCAAATTCTTCTTTTCTGCGCTTCTGTTTGGAAAGATATTTATTTATTTATTTATTTAGTCTTTTGTCTTTTTAGGGCCACATCCTTGGGATATGGAGGTTCCTAGGCTAGGGGTTGAATTGTAGCTGTAGCTGCTGGTCTATGTCACAACCACAGCAACGAGGGATCCTAGCCAGGGCTGCAACCTACACCACAGCTCACAGTAATCCCAGATCCTTCACCCACTGAGCAAGGCCAGGTAGGGATCAATCCCGCATTCTCAATGGATACTAGTCAGGTTTGTTAACCACTGAGCCATGACAGGAACTTCTAAAGATATTTATAATTTGCGATTTATTGAAACTTACCTGGCTCTGGGAAAGCTGCACCTTTTAAGTTCACTTTACTGCCTACTATACTATTTGGGAAACTTTGTCTTTTCTCTGAGAGCGCATTCTCACCTCAACAGCATTTGTAACACAGCACACAAATTTATTTTATCATTTTCTTCATCAAGGTATCTAGAGGACATTGTAGGTGGTTGTGGGTGTTGAAAAATGGCCACAAATCCTCTCATACATTCGCTTCTGTGTGATAACTTCAATGGTGAACTTCAGTTAAAATTGTGGTCTGGGAAAATGAATTAATCTCAAAAATTAATTGTGCTAAAATATCTTCCCTCCCTTCCTTCCTTCCTCCTTCCTTCCTCCCTCCCTCCCTCCCTTCCTTCTTTCTTTCATCATTTTTGGCTACCCTAAGGCACATGGAGCTCCTGGGCCAGGGATCAGATCAGAGCCACAGTCTTGACTCAAGCTGCAGCTGCAGCAATGTGGGATCCATAACCCACTTGGCTGGGCTGGGGATGGAACCTGCATCCCAGTGGCTCCCAAAACGCTGCTGATCCCATTGCACCACCGTGGGAGCTCCAGTGTTTTCTAACTGAGCTGAAATATTTTTCTGTCATGTCATTAATATCTAAAAACTGCATAACATGATTATTTCAGCTATTTATTTTGGTCAGAGAATCTCTCCATCTTTATGATGTCACATAAGACATCAACATTTTGAGTGTGTGTTAGTTTGTCTCTATGTTAAATGTCTCTCTCTATTGATAAGAATCCTAGAGGCCTAGAGGAGTGGATTATGCCTCCCCTTAAAAACAAAAACAAAAACAAAAAGTAGCACTTTAACCTATGTTAAAAGCTCTTTCCTCTATTTACTTCATTTTTTTTATCTTGTCCCCCACCCCAACCCCCAACTTCTTTCTTGCTTTAACACCCTGCCATGTCTCTCTGAAGTCAGAACTCTTTGTGTATTTCTTTTTTTCCTGGAGCCTGGAGATTGGTAATAGGAGTTCTAGTGGTAACGCTGAGTCCTGGGTCAGGATCCTGGCTAGGCTAGTATTAGAGGAGGAGAGATGAGAGGGGCTGTACAGCAACTAGTTCATGGTTTCTGAGTTGCACCAATGAGAAGCATCAAAGAAACAGAACACATTTCATTTGGTTTAATATACCTCAATAGAGGGCATCTTAATTTACATGACATGGGAGAAGGCGTACCTCTCCAATTCTTTCCCAGTGGGCATGTCTGTAAAATGGGAGAGCATGAACATTGGAGAGACAGGGATTGTTACTACAGGGCCTGCTGGAGTTACAGGGCGTTATGTTGGTTACAATATCTCTTAACGATGCTATAGCAGATGAAGGCTGATTTCTTGTTATTCTGATTCTGTAAGTTTCCTACTGCTGTTGTAACAGATGATCACAAACTGAATGAATTAAACAACACAAACATTAGAGTTCTGACCCTCAGATATCCTAAAATCAAAGAATTGGCAAAGCTGCATTTCTTTTGGATGCTCTTGGGGAGAATTTGTCCCTTGACTTTTTCAGCTTCTAGAGACTGCCCATGTTCTTTGGCTTTCATCTTCAAAGGTAGCATGCACATCGATCTGATCTCTGCTTCTGTCATTTCTCTTACTCTGAAATCCTGCCTCCCTCTTATAGAGACCATTGTGGTTACATTGGGCCCATCGATGTGATCAGAGAAACTTCCCATCTAAATATCCCTAACTTAATCACAACTGCAAGTCCATTTTGTTAAGTATGGTAACATTCCCCATTGTAGGCTTTGGAGATTAGAATGTGGACCTCTTTGGGAGTTCATTATTCTTCTAACCACATACCTGTTCTACAATCAGCCACCTGACTTTTGCTGCTGTTGATATGATTGATATCCTCCAGTTGATAAACTGGAGTCACCTAGACTTTAACCATTTTTAGAGCTATTTTTACTTTTTTGAATACTCTTCCACATAGGAACCAAAACAACAACTGTGCTGAGAGGAAGCCACAGAACAGCATGGGTTCAAATGCTCAGAGCTTTCTTGATCCACACTTTCTCTGTGCCTGATGCAGTGAATCCACCAGGTTTTGAAATCATAGCGCAAATGACTGGTACAGTTGTGGGCTGTCGTGTCCACCAAAGAAATAAAATAAAACTAATCCTCTGGATAAAAATCTCAAATCCACAAAATTCCATCTCAATCGCTATTAAGATCTGGCAGTTCTGAGAGCCTGTAAGAGTTGTTAACGTACCTTCTCATGGACAGTTTCCATGATATAAGAACACTGCATCACCCAAATTAAATGTGTACTCTACTGTCAGCATGGCTTTTCTCTTGAAATTTTAAGAGGGTGCGCCTTGCCCCAAAGAAAAGTTCTTCATACTGTGTCTCTTTACTTTTCATTACAGAAACCGGTGGGGAGAGCATGAGGGGAAAGATGAATAAAGAGTAAGGTGAGATGACAGACACCAGGTGGTGACTTCTAAAGACATGAATTCCACCCTCAGGACAATAGCAAGTATTGCAGGAGTTTAGGTAGATGGGGAGAGGAGGGCACAGAGAAGTCAACGGTTACTACTGGGTACTTTGGCTTGGGGATGCTGGATGGATGGCAGCTCCATTTACTGAGATGGAAATAAAGGAGGAAGAGCAGGGTTTGGAGCTAAGATGCAGATCAAGCTGGACTTGCTTATAGGACATCTAAGTAGAATGGCTTTATGGCTCAGAGGAGAGGTTTAGGCTTGAAGTATGGGTTAGGACTCATCAGTGTGAGGGCAGTAATTGACAGCACTACTGGAGGTAGAGTACAGAGTTAGAAGAAAAGATGGCATAAGACAGAATGCTGAGGGGCATCAACATTTAGATATCCAGGCAGAGGAAAGGGTGGCAAAGAAGACTAAGGAATGGTTGGAGAGGTAACTGGAATATCAGAAAAAGCTGACATATTAAAACTTCCGTACTCATATCTTGGGTGCTACTATTGGAAACACATTTAATCACAATTAAATGTGACTTAAAAATTGTTTTCTTGTACATAAAATGTGGCCAATAATCCCTTACTTGCCTCACGTGGTTATGAGGTTCAAATGAAAAAGTGTATTTGAAAATATTTTGTGAAGTGTTACTCCAGTGGTCTCAAAATCATTAGGAGGATGTGTTAAAACACAGATTACTGTGTTCCTGATTCAGTAATAGCAGTAGTTTCTGAGTCAGTAGATGTTGGGTGGGGGGCCTAGAATTTGAATTTTGTGTAAGTTCTCAGATGATGCTCTTCTGGGACTCCTCTTGGAGAACTACTGTTTAATACTAATATAAGGAATTAGGCTTTTGATTTTATAGCAAGATGCACGGTTTTCCTGCAGTTTTTGTCTGTTTCAACCCCTAATTTTTTCAAACGTGTATCCTCCATCAACAATGTAGTTGAAACATCTTTAATCCTGCTTCGTACGCAGCATTACCCATTCAGGTTTATGAAAGATAAAGTATTTTGTTGATTGTTTACATTAATGAGCAATAACTTGACGTTAGCTTGATTAATAAGGATAGGAAAAAAATATATTTTTTATGAGGAGAAGGAGATAAGGGGGAACTCTTTCGAGTAAGAGGGTGGGACTTTTTTTTTCCTTCAAAGTCAATTAGATGTAGAATGCTACTTGTTCCCCATTTTCAAAACATCCCATTAGAGAACTTGTAATCTGATCCAGCGGGAGCAGCCTGAGGAGAGTCAGGTAAGAGGAAAAACTGACCTCATTCTTCAGTCTTTTCCGAAAGCCTGAGAAATGTGTGTACCTCAACGTTCCCTTCTTCAATCCCACAAAACAGGGAATCAGGAAAATGCATTAGCACCCTAGTACAGACTAGGAACACGGGGCGGGGAAGGGAGACAGCCTCGTCAGGACGGAAGGAGGCTGGGGGAGGGGAGAGAAAACTTACCCCAGTCAGAGACTGCAGCGTGGCCGTGGGAAGAGAGGGGAAGCGGGGAAATGTACGACAGGCGTCAGCCAGACACTTGGCCTCTCGGCGTGTGGGAAGGTGAGGGAGGAGGGAAAAAGCCTGCGCCAGACTTCCCGCCGCTGCTTTTAGTGAAGACCTAGAGCGCTAGAGCTTTCCGCTCCCCTTCTTCCCTCCTGGAGGCCATTTCTCCATATGTAACCAGGATAAAGAGGGGGCGCTGGGCCGAGCCCGAACGAGCCAGCGTTGCCGCTCTCCACCCCCCTCAAAGGACCCCGCTTTCAGCCCCACGCCCGGGCGGGAGAAGGGGCGTTAGTGGCCGCCGAAGTTACTCCGTGGAGGCGGGGGGCGCAGGGGTCCCTTCGCGGTGGCCGCTCCAGCTATTTGCATATATTATGCTAATGAAAGACCTCCGGCTCAGCTCCCACCCGAGCTCCCCGCCCTTCGCGGGGGGGGGGGTCCTCCTGGGCCGGCCCGCGGGCTGGGCGAAGGTGAATATATTATGCTAATGAGGCGGGCTTCGGCCTGGCCTTCGAAGTGGGGGCGCGCCGCAGCCGGAGCCGCGGGCCGGAGGCCGGGCGCCGGGAGGGGGTCGGGGGAGGGCCGGCGCTCTCGGAGCGCGCGCGCACTCACACACTCACACGCGCACACTCACACACGAGCATCCCGGAGGGTATTTAAGGCTCGCAGACACGAGACTGCGGAGATACTTCGGGCGGCCGCGACTTCGCCCTCGCGACTCGCCTTTTCTCCTTGGTTATCTCGTATATCCTCGCTCCTCTTCCCCTCGGCCACCCCCCCTTTGCATTACGCTCTGGCAGTCTCTCGCAGCCTTTTTGCCTGGAACTGAATCCAGGTGGGGAACAGGTCGGCGTGAGGAAAAACACCGAATAGGTAGAAGGCAAACTAACAGAGGCGCAACAGGTCCGGTGCCGCGAGGCGAGGGCGAGCGGCGGCCCCTCTCAGCGCCTCGGGCCGCAGTCCCGCGGACCTCCCGCGGCCGCTCCTCTTAGAAGAGGTCCCGGTCCTCTGAGGGACCAGGAGGGCGCCCGGGTGGATTTCACCCCGGTTTTTACCTTATTGACACCAGTCCCCAGACGGAGGGTGCTTTTCGCTTGCAGCTGGGAGGGGAGAAGAAAGCGGGGGATGGTCCACGTCTGCGGGTCTCGACGCTGAGGAAAGCAGCGGTCCACCCCCCTCCCCGGCTCCGACTCCGCCAACTAGTTGTGCAGCCGCCGGGACGGAACTTTGGAGGAATCGTCCTTTTTTTTCTTTTAAGATTATCGGAAGTGGGAGAGGGTGGGAGGCGAAGCCGAGACAGCCGACCCCGCCACGATGCTGGTGAAGAAGCAAGCAGGGAAAGGAGGGGGGCGGGAACCGGGCTCTGAGGACCCGAGCCCAGCCCAGCAGCTTTGTATCCGGACGGTGCCCCCGTGCGCGGTCCTGGCCGCCCTCCTGTCAGTGGTGGCCTTGATGTCTTGTCTGTACCTGGGGGTGAAAACCAACGACCTCCAGGCGAGGATCGCCGCTCTCGAATCTGCCAAAGGGGACCCTTCCATCCGTCTGCTGCCTGATTGTATGGATCAGCTGAAAGCAGTGGTGCAAGAAAAAGTGGAGCGACTACTGGCTCAGGTGTGAATGGCTGGGGTATTTTGCAAGTGAATTACCTCTTGCATAGGCGTGACTCTGTTACATGACCGATCTCTGCCTTAATGTACGCAGACGTGGTATGGCTGTGTGTACACATTTATGCTAGCGCCCCCCACCCCGTGCTCACTGTTTCATACATTTGTATGTGCACATCCTTTCGTATCACCTTGTCTCTATCATCTTCCCTTACTCTTCCGAATGTTTGCATGCTAAGCATATGTGGAGGTCCAAAAGGATGGTCAGAATGGCAGGGTGGCGTTTTACTTCTTTTTAGTTTCTAGAGGCACATGTGAATCTTTCCCAATGTTGTGAAAATACTCCTTTGAGAGGTAACATCTGTTTTATCCGATGTATGGTATAAGAATCTTAGGGCTGTAGGTGTTGTTAAACAAATGGTAATCACTCTTGGAAGTGAAATAATCTTACGTGCGATTTTAGATCAATTGTTTCACACACTGAATATTTTCATATTAAATCTTTAACAAGAAGAAAAACAGTAACTTTGTTTTTTTTGTAAAGGATGCAGTCCAGGGGTGTTTGTGAAAGCAGAGCCATTGGAGTAGAGTTGAAAGGAATCTGTGTTATGTTTATCAAAACCAGGGGCGCTTTAGACTACAGTTAGAGGGTTTTCTGGGACTTGCTCTTCCAACGGAGAGGCTATTTGGCAGAAGTTGCAGTACAACATGATAAGCAGTTGATCTTAATGTATAAAATATTGGTTGTTTTAAAACCCATAGCTTACTTAGAACTGCAGCATGTTCAGGTTTTTTTTTTTTTTTTTTTTTTTTGCATGGACTGCATATGCTTGAGCTGGGAGAGAGGCTGGTGGTAGTTGAACAATGAAAAATGATGTACAAGTCTAACAGTCTTGAGAACATGTCAGTGGTCATTTTCTTTTTTTAGGGCTTGGGTACTGTTACCTTTTGACTAAAGTCCAAGTACATATGTAAACATTAGTTATGCAGGCTGGTAAGTCAGACATATGGCTCCAGAGTCCCCAAAGAATCCATTTCTCTATACTGCTACTGATGATTGTTAATACCTCTTCTTTTCCTACAGAAATCCTATGAACATATGGCTAAAATAAGAATTGCAAGAGAAGCACCTTCAGAGTGCAACTGCCCGGCAGGTAAAATGGAACTTATTTCACAAGATTTCCTCCATAGCAGAGCATTTTAAAACAAAGGTCCAGTGTCTGTCAAGTCTACCTGTAATAATAGTAAAGAAAGAATGCAGACCCAAGTTGCTTTAATAAAATCAACATGTCTGGGTAAAAGAATGGCAAATAAAGCCCCAAATATTATTTTAAGCAGCATACCATGGTCTGTTAAGAGAAAGCAAAGAAGGTAGAGATAATCCACCAAAGAAAATACAGGCAAGGTGATGTCCAAAGACAAAATTCTTAGATTCACAGTATGAAAATTATTCTTCAGTTTTATTCAATTTTAATATGTATGGTGAAAAGATACATGTTTCTGCAGAGAACACGTTAGGTACTGAATTCCTTAGTGCTAATGTTGCATTAGTACAGGTTTCTGTTTTATCCCTTAGACATACGATTATGTTAGTAAACCACCTTCATTTCTTCAACTGCTTTTATTTTCTATCAGAAAGGTTCTCTCAGTGGATTCAACTGACAGGTCATGGAAAACTCCTGTGAGTCTTGAGATTTTTGTTTCAGATAAATATTGTTAATGTATTTATGAACATTTTATTTCCTTTTATCATCGTGTATGGAAAAGCGAGTCTCTTACATTTTCTTTAATATTTAGGAATATGATACTTAGCTATTTACACTGTATGACTAGTTCCCGTAATTTTTTTCCACATTCTGAGGTTTTTTTTTTTTGCCTCATGATAGTTTGTTTTGACACAGCTAAACCAGACACCATGTTTAGAAATTTCAAATGTCAACTCCTGGTTGTACATCATAAAAATTTTATTATTTATGTTCTGCTACATTATTGACCATAATGGAGCTATATATGTATATTATATATATATATATATATATTTTTTTTTTTTTTTTTTTTAAATGAAGCCCTTTCAATTGCCCTTTCAATTGAGAAGATATACATTAGGTAACAAGAAAACAAAGCGTTAATGTTTGCCATGGTAGGTTTCATTCTTTGCTGTTTTAAGCTGGGAAAGATCTCAGAAGTCAGAAATTCAAGGAAGGCACTTTTCTAGTGCAGGAATTAACTCACAACAACCTCATCAGCCTGTAGGGATTATTTAAATTCCCAAGACAGTTGGTACAGGACTTCACTAATCATATGACTTAGAATCCAGTAGAATCTTTATACAGTACTCTTGCTAGCTTTGTGAAAAATAACTAGTATTTAATTTATAGGATTCTTAGTGAACTTGGTAAAAAGTAGAAAAGTGACAACCACAGCACCAAATTCTGCTCTTTTGGATTTAACCGCTTCATGATGTTTGATGTACTCCGGTTGTTGAGGTCTAATTTGTAATTTGGACGAAAGTCGTTACCTTTAGAGTTCACCTTATAATTATTTTGGAAGATGGTTTTGAACCAATCTTTTTTCTTAACATATCGATTGAACTGTGATTTCACCATGATAAGAAGTAAATAAATCATAAATGGCAGTTTCCTTGGCTTTTTGTTGGCTCTCACTAATGGTTGCTTTACTTTGTTGCCACCACTAGAGCTCCACATTATACCACTTTTCACCAGGGTACTTCAGAGGTAAACCTCTGAAGGTGCATATTCCAATACATAGAATTAGACAGGTTTCTTGCTGACAAATGACTACTATAGAACCACTCTTTTCTGCTTATGGAATAACTAGGTATAACTGAAGTCAAGGCATTATGTTGAAAATAGTGTTCTGGGGAAAACCAGCTATTTTGAATTGTGGTCAGCAAGGTATTGTTTTAGAGAATGAATGGGCTGGCCAAGGGGATTAGAAAGGAGATACAGCACTTCCCACCTGGTTTGGCTTTCACTATGGTTTGCAGTGACTAAGAGTTGTCACCCAGACATCTGTTTGTAGGGCAGAGTGAGATAAGTCTGTGACCTCAGCCCAGTTCCTGTGGACAGATGCCCACCCCTTGAAGTTGACACTCTTGTTGACAGTCCCCGTCACAGAGCCAAGAACTAAATGCAGAGGACTAACGCTGTGTTGTTTGTATTCACTTTTTGATAGAATCCAGTCCCAGTGAGGTTTATCCAGGTAGGCTATAAGAAATCATAGACTTGAATTTTTTTTTTTTTTAACACAAGAAGGATATTTTGTGGGAGAGGCATGAGAAAGAATGAATGGTTTTTTTTTATTGTAGGAAAAGCGTTCTCTCATTTAATCTTTACAACAACCCTGAGAGTTAAGTATTAGTAATTTTACTTTACAAATGGAGGAGCTGGGGTCAAAGAAGGTGACAGACTTAACATAGTAAAGACAAGGTCAGGATTCATGCTCACATCTGACAGAATCAAAAGCCCAGAGTCTAATAAGGAATTGAGAATGAATATAGGTTTTGGAGCTGGACGGTTCTGGATTGGAATCCTAGGTCGGCTACTAAATAATTGTGTGACCTTGGTCAAAGTAATGAACCTCTCTGTGTTCCAGTTTCCTCATCTGCAGAAAGATTGGCTAATCCTACCTTCCTCATATGTTGATAGTTTACTTAAAATCTGACATATTAATGGCTCTTCATTAGGTGAAAGCAGTTACTATTCTTTGTAATGTATTATGTGTTACTTAATTCTAATCTGGTCCAAGGGGACACATGATGTAGGTGGGAAAACTGAGATCTGGAGGTGGATAACTTGCTCAGAACCCCATGGCTAGCTAATGGCTGGTTTTTAAACAAAATTAAACAAATACATCTGCTTAATTAGGCAAATATATATGTAGATCATTCATGCGGATAATCAAATGAGTCAGTATCTCTTAGTGCTACATCAATCAAGATGAGTTCTTTAAAGATATTTGTACTAGTCTACTAAATTAGGTTTACCAAAATTGTAGGAAAAACCTTTGATCTTGTAAGTAAACCATGATTGAAGTAGTTAGAACCAAGGCTTAAGAGTGTGGGAATAAAGAATGTCTTCACAGTTTTGATACCAGATGTTTACAAAAAGAAGTACTTGAACTATCTGACTCATTTTTTGCACTTATATTTTTAACAGCTTTATTGTAGTATATTTTATGATATTTAAGTGTAAAGATTAAAAAAATTTATGCGGAGTTCCCGTCGTGGCGCAGTGGTTAACGAATCCGACTAGGAACCATGAGGTTGCGGGTTCGATCCCTGCCCTTGCTCAGTGGGTTAACGATCCGGCGTTGCCATGAGCTGTGGTGTAGGTTGCAGACGCGGCTCGGATCCTGCGTTGCTGTGGCTGCGGCGCAGGCCAGTGGCCACAGCTCCGATTAGACCCCTAGC
>PVHT020000254.1:7330132-7376750 GCA_004024745.2 Catagonus wagneri | reverse complement strand
GCTATTCCCTGTGGTATCTACTAAAATCTTAGAGAAGGGATGTGTTTCTGAACTTCTTCAGGTTTCTAAGTGACGCTGAGCATGCTCAGTCGGTAGGGCAGGTTTTGTCACCGGCAGCTGCCCTGATTCGACCTCTCCAAAAATAGACATTTAACTCTCTGAACTGTTTAAGGATGTAATTCGTTTTGCTCTCTCTTCATTTTCAAGGTTCAAAGGAAAGCTGCGAGGATTCCAAGGGTCCCATCGCCCTCGCAGCCAATGAGGGGCCTAGGAGGGAGGAGCTTGGGGCTGCTTGGTACAGCTTGAGCTTCTGAGGGAATCATTCCCAGTAGGTGCAGTGGGTTCTGAGCTCTGCTGCATCTCTTGATGTGGCCTCCTCTTTGTCGTCTGGAGTAGAATATCTTTTTGAACATTTCCAGTCCGTTTGGTGGAAGGTTGTTCAGCGTTTGACTGTTCAGCGTTTGACTGTTCAGCGTTTGACTGTAATTTTGTTGTTTTTATGAGAGAAGGTGAACTCCAGTCCTTCTATTCCGCCATCTTAATCCCATCTCTTAAAGGTCCCGAGATTTCTAAAAGAGGCTGAACTTTTAGAAAAAAATGAAATCTTATGAGGAAATCCAGTATGTGACATTGGTTACAATGTTAGCTACACAAACAATGACTGACTCCAGTGGTCAGAGGGGATAGAGGCCAAACTCTGTATGATCTTTCTGCTACCTGCCCCACTCCCCCATAATGGCCCCAGAGGTAACTCCAGAGACCCTTAGGACTCCACTAGACATTGTTAGAAAATTACTAAAAGTCCAATCCCTGGAGTGACTCCAGCTTCTGTGTCTAGATATATCATATGCTTATCAGTATGGAACTCATCTCCAAAATTCTGTAACTAAGAAACATTATAAGGAATGATGGAAGCAAAATTATTTAGTAAGATGAAATGGAATCCAGAAATGACTATTAATATAATGTTGCTCTTTAATGAGTTGTAATAGTCCAACAAAGGAGATGTAACAGTAAAAGTGGTGCTAAAAAGCTGGAAAAGAACTCGTGTGACTGAGCATGTAACTGTGCCTCAGGAGATCATCTCCCCTCATCCCTTTTCTTGAAGTCATTATTTTTTAAACTTTGAAGTCGCAGTATTGTTCTTGTTTTTATGACAGTTTTTCATATGTTTTTTCATATTCTTTTGTATTTTCACATATTTAATTTTAGATATTAATATGGGGCTTTCTTACCAAGTTATAGCAATCCATTGCCTGTTTTATATATTTATTTAAAGCATTTTTTTAAACTAATGGTGAATACTTGGTTTGCAAAGTAGTATACCTCCAAAAAAACAATCCCCAAATTATATTATTTATAGAAAATATATGTTGTGAGAAGGTTATTATTAAAGATACTTCAGAAGCAGCTTATGTTCTGGCAGTCTCCTATTACTAGGTAGAGGAGAGAGTTAATATTAAATACATATTTGATATTTAATTAAATGTTTTGGATATTAGCATCTAAAACTTCTGTATTGTGGGTAGTAACTCTTGTATTACCTAACGCCAGTCAACTCTGGCAATGGTTAAGGTGTCATGTGTATAGTAGTCTTTTAAAAATCTTTTTAGTCAATTAATAAAACATTTATTGAGATTTGTGTGGATGAGACCCTGTGCCCTATGCCTTAGTATTTAAAGAAATAAATAGGCTGCTAAGCTCTTATGAAGGCATAATGGTGTTAGTTATGCAGATTGGACTACAAGAGAAGTAAAGGCAACAAAACTATAGTCAACTGTATCCAAGTTTAATAGGTTTAAAACTACAATGGTAATTGCTGTTTGAACTCTTAATTCAAGTTCATTTATTTTTCATAATTTCATAGCAATATGCAATTAGAGAAATTGATATTTGAATTTTTAAGAACTTTTTTCTAGAAAATTGAAAATATTATTTTTGATAATATTTTTGTTTTTTAATATAATTATTCTGCCTAATTAAAGCTGTTTAGTTTTCTTTGTGACACATTTCAGGGTATGCAGACTGTTCTTATTTGATTAAGAACATTGCAATATTTATCTCCTTAAAAATTTGGTCTTCCTTGTTTGTTTCTTCAATGCTCTACATGGACAGAGTAACAATAATAGAACTTAAATAGACGTGTATATAATTACGCACAATAAGTACAGTAAATGTTTAAGTTATATCAAATCCTTTTAGGTAGAGTACGAATCAGGTAATCTAACAATGTATAGCTCAAATGAATGTTCTCAAGACATCAAAGATATATTAGCAAACTTAATTTTTTTTCTTGAAACGGTGGAAAAACGTAGTTTCTTATAAGGTAGTACACACTCATTGTAAAACCATGTTAAATTTCTGCGTGATAGCCATATTGATTTCCCATAATTCAACAATTTCTGTCTTTTTATGCCTTTTGAATATTTTAATGCTTTTATAGATAACTTCACAGTGACTAATCTGATATATAAATCTTTGTGTGCATTGCTTATAATTACTTATAAGTGGAATTGATGATTCAAACATTATGAGCATTTCTACAGACCTTAAAGCATACAGATTACACATTAGAAAGTGAATGAAAGTGCTAAGCTCTTGGCACCCTCACTGGCATGATGATAGGGAACTCTTGAACAGGGGGTGGCTGGGGTGGGTGGGTGGGAAGGGGTGGGAGTGTGCAGGGGTACAGAGATATGGGGGGATATGAGGGGTGGCGTGATACAACCATAGTATAGGGAATTAGTGAATGATATTTGAAAGTATTTTAAACTGTTCTTGATTCTATAGTTAAGTGAAATCTTCTCACAAGTCCTTCCAAAGTCTATTCATGTTTTCACCCCTTACCTCTAGATTAGTTTTTGTGCTGTAGAGGGAAAAATACTGTAATCTTCTAAGTATGAAATAGTATTCTGATTATAATAATCATTTTTGAAGCACTTGGCTGTTTTTGAAGTTTTGTCCTTGAAGGTGTTGCAGTAACTTTGGTTTCTGTTACTTTTATTCTTTGGAGAGATGGATTTAAAACACAGCCAGAAATCTTTCAACATTCTACTGTATTTTTTGGAGTAGCTAAAGAATTGCTTAGTATGAACTTTATTCTGTATATAAAAACATGATTTCATCCTGAGGTGAACTAGTTTCAAAAACATTACTTGAAGCAAAAACATAATTTAACTGTGTGACTCATCATTGTCCCCATTAGGTTGGTTTTCTGCTGCCTGTAAGATGGCATTTTGACATATTCTGAAAACTCGATAAGGGGAATTCATGATTGTATTAATGACAGTGTATTTGACTGCAGCTTAGAACAGTTCCTGTTCTAGGGGTTTTCAAGGAGGGGAAGTGTTTTCAAGGAAGAAAGTTTAGTAGAGCGTTTAGCAAACAGGCTTGTGTTGCTCTAAAATAAAGCTATAGTCTTAAAAAGAAAACATTGTCATGCTCTTTACTTTAGTGTTGTTTCTTATGAAGTAGCTGGGTGTAATATTTTAAACTAGTATTTTTGGGGAAAAGATTAATAACTGTTACATAACCATTAAGAACTTGGAAGTGGCCTTTCCTATTCTTGAATGCTGTTGAGCTTCCTGCATGTAAAAATATGCTTTGAGTAGATTATTAGTTGTTAACCACCACTAAGTTGTCCCTTTAGGTCACAACCACCTCGTATCCATTGCCTTCTAGAATGGAGAATCTGGCCACTTAAACATTCTAAATGCAGCTTGAGATGTGGAGTGCTAGTCCTTCCTTGCAAAGTTCGAATTTCTGCTGTTTGACTGAAAAGAAACCTGAAGTGTCGAAATAACTGCTCTTCCCATCCTTCCAACTTTTAAAAATACTTTAGTTGTTTTGGAATCTAGGTCTTCTTTTACAGTTTTTGGAAAAGAGAATTTTTTTTTTTTTGCTTTTTTAGGGCCGCACCCGTGGCATATGGAGGTTCCCAGGCTAGGGGTCAAATCGGAGCTGTAGCCTCTGGCCTACACCACAGCCACAGCAATGCCAAATCCAAGCTGCATCTGCGAGCTACACCACAGCTCACGGCAACGCCGGATCGTTAACCCACTGAGCAAGGCCAGGGATCGAACCTGCAACCTTATGATTCCTAGTCAGATTCGTTAACCGCTGTGCCACGAAGGGAACTCCCTTTTTTTGTTTTTGTTTTGCTTTTTTATGGAAAAGAGAATTTTAAAAATATAGGAAGCCATTGTCAGGAATTTGTTCAAGATAGCAATTTTCAGGTCATGACATAAAGTCAGTTCAAAGCTTCATACTCTGTAGTTGCTTGATTGCATTCTTAATCACAAAAGAAAAACTAAGCGATGTCTTGAAAATTTTAGGTTTTTTTTCCAGTAGATCTATTGGTGCTTAGCATAAGAGATCTTCTGAGTCTGCTTGTTGAGATTTTTTAATAAAGCTGACAGAGCAGATGAAGTAAATAACCATCACGAGTCTTGACATCAGCATGAGCTTCAATCATGGTCTGCTATTTTTTTGACCATAGAATACATTTTTTCATAAGTAAAATTCATGCCACAGAAGTTAGTCATGCAGTTTTCCCCCCTGAACATCCTCAGTAATTATCCTGAATTTTCTAAATTCAGCTTAATCATTCTGCAGATCAGTGAGGCTCATTTAGAAAACCCAACCCTTGAGGCCATCAGATCAATTTTAGTTCTTGAGTCGTTGTGATTAGTGTTTTTCCAATAGTTCTCATAGCTGGTGCTTTCACATCCTATCAATTTTCCTTGGAAAATATATCAATCACTCTCTTCTTGGCTCCCTTTTTGCCACTTTCCATAAGGTTCTTGTTCTTGCCAATAACTATGGTGCTGCTTGGAGAGTCAAAAGGGTATGTTTCCTTTAAAATTGATAAGGTTCAGGTTAAGCATTTTTGGCAAGAGTGTATTATAGCTGATACTGTCTCATCCTTTGTTGCTTTAACAGATGAATAGAATTCCATTAAGTGGATGTGTGATTGAAAAAATACTGTCAATGGATAAATATTTGGGTTATTTCTTAAAACCTCTTTTTAAACATATAGTAATGCACTTTGGTGGAAGAGAAGGGAATACCTAAAGTTTGCTCATATTTTCATCTTCCTTGTTCAGACCTATTGAAGTGCTTAATATTTTTATGTTTTCTTTCATTCTAAAGCAGATTCAGAAAGTTTGTATTCACTTGTGTGAAAGATACAATTTAAGACCAAGGCAAATACTTGAATCTCAGTGTGATTATTCAAACTGTTAAAAGGATTATCACCAAATAGCCCTGTTTTTACATGGGCTCTGCTCTGAAGGCTTCTGTGAGAATATACTTGCCCTAAAACTGGGGTTTCATATCAGCTTGTGGACAAGCTTGAGGAACCCTAGCTTCCTCATAAGATGATGTAGACTCTTTTCTGGCTGCTAGACCCTGCCCCACCTTTCAGTACCCTTATAATTATTAGATTGGGACTTCTGTATTACAACTGACTATTCATGTTTGTACCTTTAATTGTAGGGTTTTCAGAACCAGTCTGGCCTGCAGGAAACATGTTTTATAAAATATCTTTATATTAGATTACTTGCTGGATCTTTATATTAGATTACTTGCTCTTATACAATTTTCTTTTACTTTTCAAGAGCTCATAGTTTGATTCTAATTATGAGATGGATATATTTTTCAGAAATCATGAAGTTATTTTCTTAGTGGCTATACACTAAATCAGTTGCATTCCTTGGTCCTTGATGTTGAAAGTCTTAGAGCTATAATTAAAGTAGAATTTGAACTCAAATATTAAACTACTTGTAACACATTGGAGGATTAGTTTACTTTCTTAAAAAAATCATTTGTCACAAGAGTTCTTTAATGGAGGTGAACCTCTTGTCCAAGTCATCAAATTCTTCATGAAAAGAATCGAAACTGAAAGGTGTTCTCTGGGGAAAATATTCTTATTTTAACTACAACATTAACAGAGGGCAATTTCTCACAATTAGCCAGACCTAAGTATTCAGTCCAGTATATTATGTTTTCACAAGAAAAGCATTTCTTATACACGTGATAGTATATTTAGTTCTTCAGAACACTGTAGGAACTAATAAATGGCCATTCAACTCTACAAATATAATTTTTGTAGGGAAGACATTAAAAACATTTCCCAAGGAATTTCAGGACTAAATTCAACAAAAATTAATAGTTTAAGCCATTCGGGCTTTTTCTTTGGTGATGCTGCCAAATATTTATTTTAATATACTATTTCAACATATGTGAAATATGAATGGTAGACAAAGGATATAATTATTGTTCATTTATAAAGCTCCATAGTTGTATGTTGTCTGACTAGTAGATTTTACTAGGTATGAAATTATATAAATCAAGTTTTGTTATTATGCTGCAGAGAGGTGGCCCAAACTGATGAGCTGATTTAATTCAAGTTCATAAATGTAATAGCACATAATGCTATCGAAAAAATATTGAGTTGAGAAAATACTAACATGCAAGTCATGGTGTAACATGACAATAAGATAATTGGGCCAGAAAACCCAAATATTGGACTGTAGGAGCAGAATCAGAAACACAGAATCTACATTCTATGAAAGATTCCTAAGGTATTTAGTAGTGAGTGAAATTTCCCTGTGATCTATGTGTTAATATTTTCAGTAAACACTCTTATTTGTTGTTTCATGTAGGAAAGCAAATTTTTTGAGACATTGTTCTGATATTTTCATGGAGGAAAAAAATCCAAATTAGTTGCTAGGTACTTTGGGAAGAGAAAAAAAAATTAAGTTTTAAAACTGAAGAAATCAGTAAGATTGTCTCTCCTCCCTCTCTTGATCCACTCCTGCCTCTCGTCTTTCAATCAGGTTAATTACTTGAAGCAACTGTATATAATCATGGACTTTTAAGAAAAGCTCTAAATTAGCACAAATGTGTTGGTGATGATGGAGTTTATACATGGGTTTCCTGTCTGTTTGGTTAAATACATTGTCATTGAGAAAACAGAGGTCCTAATCCTATTGAAGTTTTCTATCATCCCTTTCAGAAGCATGGATGGAAGGACACTAAGGAGAAGGTATAGTGGGACTTACTGTGCCTGGAATAAGCAGGTGGTAGTTCTACTGTGCAATCCACAGTTTGAACCACGATGCAGCATTTTGTTTAGATTTAAAGGAAATACCGACAAATTAGAGTGGTTCCAGAGGAAAGCAATCGAAGGTGGAAAACATCTAAAATTTATTTTGTGGGAATAGCAGCAGAAGAAAATGGGAACATTCAGCTTTGAAAAGAGAAGAGCTAGAGATACCATCTAGTGATGTTAAGGCGAGCAGGGTGGCTGTCGTCGGGTGTGTGGTGGACCGTGTCTGCTTAGAGTTGCAGGGCAGAACTTGGGTGCTAGTGGAAGTTAACAGGGAATAAATCTTGGTATCCCCACCACCCCCAACAATGAGGTTCTTTAAAAATGGCTTCCTTTCTAACACAACATTGTAAATCAACTACACTTTAGTTAAAAAAAAAAAAATGGCTTGTTTTTGAGCTGGTGGGCTGTCCGTCATCAAGTAATTTCATGAAATACAGTAAAATAGTTATTAAATACCTGCTATGTGTCAAGAATTGTCTTAGGTATACAAAATAATATGACATAATCTTTCTTCTGGAGAGTGTATCACCCGGTAAGAGGAGACACATGTAATAAGCATAATTAAATGTCATTGGTTCTATGAGAGCATATATATGGAGGAGAAGAGTGAGCCAGGAAAGACTATAGGAGAGATTGTCTTTGAGTTTAACATTGAACAGTGTGTGGGTGTTTGGCCTGTGGAAGGAGATTGAGAGGAAGAAAACACTTACATGTCTTCCTGTTACAGGTTTGGTAGGAAGGCTTTTTCCTTTTTGGCATCTGGGTGGTGGGTAGATAGCCTCTAGGGCCTGTTGTAATCCTACAGCTCTAACAGGTAATTGCTTTCTAAAAAAAGTTTACAGAGAGAAACCTAACATTGCACTATATTCTTTATTTGGCCTGGGGTTGAGTAGAAATGGTCTTTTCTATTAATATTTCTTATAGAAAGAGTGAAGGAGACAGAGTCATGGAAACTTGGGGAGAATGCCTGTCGGCGTTAAAGACCACTTGTTTCACACAGTGAAGACAGGGTCCCTCTCCAATCCTGTCTTCTCCCCCAGGCGCCTCTGCATGTGTGTAGTTGACTACATTCCCTGTTCTCTATTCCGTGTGGCAAGAGGTTACAAAGGGGGTCCCTCATATCTCTATCTTGCTTTGTGCCCAGACACACTAATCTTTTTGTTAGGCTGTGGTTGGTCACCTCAGACTAAACCCCATGAAACCTCTGGGGAAAAGTGGTTTGTGGTGAACTTTTGTGACAGCCATTGGTTCAAAGCCTGTGCAGTGTTAGGGTTAAAGGACACTATAATGGTCCATGAGAAGAGGCTCACAGGGGGTCCTTTTTCAGGGCAAAAGGACAGATGGTTTTCTCCACTTGAACTCAGACACAATGCACAATAGCTCCAGTGCCTGCTTCCCAACCATGCTCCATGGCCTCCTCCTTCACGATGGGAACATACACTTTTTATAGACCCAGCGGGGGGACTTTTACTCACTGCTACTGTTCTTTTCAGCTGTTTTGTTGGTAGGCTAAGCCTGCCCTTCTGTAGAGTGACATAAAGGGATTTAGTAAAACATTGGCTCCATAAAGAGGGCCATTGTGTATACATGTACCTTCTGTGTAAAAACTAATTTTGTATTTTAAACAAAATCAAAGGAAAGTTCAACAATCAGTAACTCTGGGTCTCAATTATTTGTGGTAAAATATAATCAATGGTTTTTACTGTGTTAACACATGCTGAAAATTTTCATAGAGAAAGTTAATCATCTGTATATTATATAAGTTACACAGTATAATGTTTCTAGACAACTTGTAAGTATTATAACCATATGTGCTATACCAATCTACTTAAATGTGCGTTGTACCAGTTTTACTTGCTGAATTTAGTATTTATTCCAGTTACATATAGAATATGATTTTTCCAGTTATATTTTCAAGAGTCTTGAGTACTTAACTTTAAAGAGATAGTTTAGTATATTTTTCTGAGTTCTTAAAATAATTTAACAGCAATTAATTAGCAAGGTAATTTTTTTAGCATTTTAAGTAATTGCTTCTTTCCCTTAGGATTTGGCATATTTCCCACATATTCAGCAATAGTAGTACAAAATATTAGATGAAAGAATCTTTATGTGTATTCACTATGTGGAAGATAATAATTTGCTTTCCACAGTTGTCAACTAGTCTATGGAAATGATTTATCCCTCTGTAAATTAGTCTAAAGCTAAAAATAATAGCTGCTTAACTTATTAGAATCTTACTAAATTAGGTGTTTTTTTTCCATCTCTTTTTGTGATATCCAGAATTGGAAATTTGAGAAGAAAATAATCTGTACACAGAAAATTAGGTTTATCTTTAATTAGAGAATCAGAAAAGCAGGTTTTGAGTTGTCGCTTGTCAAGACTTTTTAAATTGAAAAAATAAAAGATGCTTTGGAAAATTTGGGATCATGTAATGTATATACAAAGAAACACTACATAATACACAATTTTTAAGGTGAGTGGTACTGACTATCTATGCTATTCAAAGGAAAGAAAATTCAGGTCTGCTGTCAGGTAATCCTGCTTTTTTGGCACATAAAGAAGAAATGTCCTTTAAAAATTCTTTGGTTTATTTTTATAGTCATTTGATCTCTATAGCAACCTTGACAGCAGATATGACAGGCATACTATCACAATTTGCATAGACTAAAATTGAGACCCAGAGGTAATGTCACTTGCCCAAGATGAGGGTGTCAGCCTTTCCTTTTTCTAATTATTAGATGAGTCTTCTGCTGATGTACAGAGTGATAATTTCCTTAAAATGGGATTGCTGACACACTGAGAAAGATGACCATTAGTACTTTTGATAGTATGGCATACCATTGGGTCAAACATAATTGCTTTAACCAACTAATTGTATCTATTCAGGAGAAATAATATGAACACATAGTATTTTGAAAACTTGGCATTCTGTTATCTTCTGGCAAGCAAGAAATGCAAAGGTGACATTAATTTTCTGTGTGTTAATGATTATTCAGCAGCCCAATTTGCTGATGTTCAGTGCTAATTTAGTTTTTCCACAAGAAGATATAAAATTCTGTGTGGCACTAGGCTAATTTGAGGTAAATTTAAAATTTCAGTCATTAGCATTTAGTTTAATAAAAGCCTGAGGATTTATTTCTTACACAATCAATTCACTTTTAGTTAAAAATATCTCATCACCTTTTGTTGGAAGACTTTTCCTTGGTAATTCAGAAAAACACAATATCTTTGTTCTTATATAAATTGAGATTCTGGTAAGCATTGGCTATTTTAGTGGGCTGATGGATATGGGAGGGTTATAATGGAAGTAATCCCACACGTGGCATCTGATTTCTTGTCACCCTCTCTCTCCTGGACTCAGTTCAGAAATCACCCTCTCTTCCACCATCCTCCTCCCCAGGTGATTCTTCACATGGGGACATTTATAAAATGCCAATCTTATATCATGTTCAAATATCTTCATTCACTCCCCATTGCTTTTAGGCTGAAGCCCACTAGACACAGTGCTTAACTTAGGACTTGGACATAGGAAGCCTTCACTCCCTCAGACGTGCTGAGCTCCTGGTTTGTGTCTTTGCCTGGCATGTTCTCCGTTCTCCTTCTCTGCCTTGTAAATTCCTGTTCATCCTTCAAAACCTGCTCAAATGTCAGCCCAGATGATATGCTTCCCCTCAAATCTTCCAGGGACAGTTAGGAGCTTTTCTGAGGACTTGCTATATCACTCTCACACTAATACCTCTTCACATCTCTGGTATTTATTGTTGGGCCTGTCTAGCCTACACAGTGCCTCCCTCATAGTACATACTCGATGTGCGTTTGATGGAAAAAGCTCTGCTTTCAAAGAGTTTTATAAAGAGTTAGGAAACAAATATCAGTGTACTCATATTACAAAAGAGATTATTTGGCTGATCCTAGATAATGCTCTCATAATTACCTTTGTCTCTACATCCTTTAAATAATGGAGTTGGATTAAATGATTTCAAAGTTTAATCTTGCTTTAAAATTTGGCCATGTAAGGGCAATAACAATTTGGTGTATTTTAATAATGGTGTGTAGAAAGTGGTATTTCATTTGCACAGTGTTGCACTGTTTAATGAAAAACTTCAACCCTCTCCATGATTTTATTGTGATAAAGCTGGAAAGGGACTTCTTGATTCTTAAAAAAATTTTTTTTATTATAGTTGATTTACAGTGTTCTGTCAATTTCTGCTTTACAGTAAAGTGACCCAGTTATACACATTTATATACTTCTTGAGTCTTAAACTTTTCAAAAATTTACCAAAATGCACTGCATGCTAAGTTGAGTGAGGTCTTCCAACAAAAAAGTGTTTACAATGAAAACACTGGTAGAATTTTGAGTGCCATTTGAAATCCCCCCTCCCCCGCTAATTCCTTGAAAAAGTGTAGCATGAATGCTGTAAAAGTTACACACTTTCTCCCCAGGTTCTCAGTCCCATCTTAAAGTTTAAAAAGGAGCTCATCAGTGTGAAAAATAACTATTGTGTCTAGGGTTGAAGTTTTTTATATAAAGAACTCCCTGGAAAAGTGCTGGTCAAATTTCTCTTCTACATAGTTCATAGCATGTAACTGGTACTCAATAATATTTAATATAATGAATTATAGAGACTGAAAATTTAGGCCTCTAAAGACCAAATCCAAGATGGTAGGTGGGATTTTCGCATTACTGTGAAGACAAGGTAGAAGTTGACATAGTTGGTCTCCTGGGGGTATTTTATCACACAAGTGAAAGAACTATATTCACCTAATTTATTTTGGCGAGGGAAAGGCTATTCTATTTAATAACCACTATTTAAGGCCACAGAGAAAAGGATGCCAGAGAAAATAATATCACTTTCAGTTAGGCAAAATAGAATATAGTACACTATAAAATTAGGCATTTTCTCTCCCAGCTTCCTTTAGCAGCCAACATTATTTTATTTCCCTTCATTAAATTTACATTTTAGCTTTGCTTTTCTGTGCTACTGGGAATTTTGTGTGTAAGCATTTTTGAGTAAAAATAACAGTACAAAGGAAAAATAGTATTGTATCTAAATTAATGCAAAAAGGATGTTGGTTATTTTCCACTGAGGCAGCAGAGCTCCGGCTTTGGAACCAGTTAGAGCTGGTTCTAATTCGGACTGAGTTGCTTACCAACTCTTTGACCTTGAATGAATGGCTTACCTAGAGTTGGTAAGCCTCAGTTTCCTCATCCATAAAAGAGAAATATTAATATCCACTAAGAATTAGGAATAGTATACTGTAGGCATCTAGCACAATGCTGGCATTGTAAGGTGTCAGATAAACGGAATGTAAGAATTGAGCTGGCTAAGTCTTAGATGCCTCTGGTCTTTAAATTCTAGTTTTTTATAGAAAGAATTACACGCCATAGATTTTTCAGTGCCTAACACATGGGCCAACACGTGACAGCATCTTGACAAATATTTACTGAATAAATGAACTAGTGTAATTTTATACAAAAAGGGCCTGGTCATGCATACTTCTGGTGTTATGTAATATAAATAGGAAATAGGGATAATTGAGGAAAACCTCAAGAGTGGAAAAGTAGCTCTAGATGCCTGAGGTGTCATGAAACAGAATTGGACTGCATCTTCCAGGGGAAGGTTCAGGAAGGGGTGCTGCCCCTCAAGACTTTACAGATTTATGCTCAAGACTTTACAGCTTCAGTGAAATAGAGAACCAAGAGGAAGTGGTCTCCTTAGCAAGGAGAGTGTCCAGATCTCAGAGGCTGGGTAGCTTGACCTCCTATTGAATCAACTCTTAGCTGTGAGGCCCATTTTTTGCTGAGGCTCAAATATCTGGATTTGTGCCCCCAATAATGGAAGTAGTCTTGTTTAGCAAATAGCCTTTATGGTTCATACATATCAGGTTATCATGACTGGCTTTGTAATCTTTTTCTGTTTCATAAATTACAGTATTAAATGTGTACGTGTCTTTGGCTCCATTTATTTCATTTTAGAATATCTTTTTTATTTTGAATAACTTACACAGGTTCATTGTTCAAGAATATAAAAATAGGAGTTCCCTGTGGTGCAGTGGGTTGAGGATCCAGTGTTGTCACTGAAGTGGCTCGGGTTGCTGCTGTGGCAGGGGTTTGATCCCTGGCCCAGGAACTTCCACGTGCCATGGGTATGGCCAAAAAAATGTAAAGATAAAATAAGTCTTTTCTCCTAAGAACTGCTTATCTGTCCAGAAGAAATCCAGCAACCCATTTCTTGTGTATCTTTCCAGAGCTGGTTTTTGCATGCAAGTTATACACTTTATTTGCTTTATTAACTTGACGATGGTCACCGCTTTCCAACCCCACAACCTCAGTAATTTTCAGCATAAAATATATACAAACTCGGTGACTAAATGTGGATAAATATGTTCCCTAATTGTAACAGTCTCTTGAAAAGAAAACTAAACAAAGGGAAAAAAACTCAAATAACTTCAGACAGACAGCTTTTGGTTACCCAAATCTCTTAATGCATATGCTATTACCTGTAGTGAAAATAATTGAGCTTTGTTAAAACAATGTTCTCTTTGTGATGTATTGCAGATATTCACTCCTTTAAAAAAAAATGTTCCAAGGTGAGTTTTAATCTGTGTGATGATTTACCTGCAGTCTGGAGTTTATGGTAAATTAAGTTCAGCATTTTAAAGTTTGAGATTTTTGCCCAAATAATCTCTTACAAAATGCAAAAATTTCCCATGCTAACAAAGTGAACTTGATGAATGGATGTCATATGTAAAATAAGACAATATGGGCTAAATCTAAACCTCAGATGAAGTCACATTAGGCTGTTTGATACTGTGTTATCTATAAGCACATATACAAAGCTATACTGACTAAATTAAAAACAAAACAAAACAAAAAATGAAGAGTTAAAATTTCTTGTTTGATTATTATGTTGAAAATTGACAATGGAATTTCTTATTTAGCTTGATTGGGGACATTGAACATTTTTAAAAAATTGGGTTAGTTTTTAGTTTCTTTGATTGAAAAGACATTTTTTTTAGATCCCTGCATCCTTGTAAATAAAATTGAATAGGAAAGAACATTCAATCTTTTGAATGTGAAACTATTTTTGTTTACTGTAAGTTTGGAAAACTTTTATGCAAATAATGGGTAAGTATTGGATTTAACTTGGTGAATTAGCCTGTCGAATTTTGCCAATTATAAGAATGAAAACTTGTGCTTGTATTTGCCATCTCAGTAGGGCTAGATAAGTAGGGGTTTCTGATAGTATATCTGGAAAGGTGACTAAACAGACAATTTTTTAACAAACCCACAAAAAACTCTGTAGACATTTCCCACTGATTTGAAGAGCTGTAGCTCAGCATTTGGGTTCATTAGCTTCTCTACTATGTTATTTAGGATGAGCTCAGATTCCAGTGATGCAGTTTAATCTAATTAAGACAATGCAGAATAAGCTTGAAGTACAATAGAGAGGGCTTTCAGAGGACTCCCAAAAGGCTGACACAATAAAAGTCGTGGGTTCAGTTTATAACTGTAATTGCTACTTGGTTTTTGCTTGAAAGAGACATATAATTCAACTGTACAGAAAAAGATTTATACCCACATTTTTATGTCATTTTTCCTATGATTGAGAATAATCTTTATCCTCTCTTTTACAGTGAATACCCATTTATTTATTTATTAATTCCCCCAGAGAATCCCTTTTTTAGATAGTAGTAAATGGGTGTAAACCTTATGGACTGAGGAGGTCGTGCTGACTGGTCAGGAGGCAACCATTTATTTGTGAAAGTCTGTTCTAGACTATTAACACATTCTTTCCTGGCCTCCTTATCTTGACAAATTTAATGCCAGCAACATAAACAATCTGTAAAGTCTATTTTTGGGTGAATGGGGCATTTTTAGGATACTGGATATAATAAATATAATATCAAACATAAGCTTGATGTTGGCATTCTTTAAAACATTCCATTGTCGTGTGTAGATTTCTGAAGGGCATTTATCTTCACCTCTTTATTTCCAGAGAATAATTGTAGCTTGTCAGCTTCCTCAGCTGCTCTTCCATAGCCTTCCAGCAAATAATAAAAGTAATAGCTGATACTCATTATACTGCATACCAAGCATTAAGTCTTTTTCATGTGTTATCTCTGTTAATCATTTCGATAACCTATTATCCTAATTTTATAGATGGGATAAAGAACCCCCAAAGAGGTTAAGTAACTTTCACATATTATATAACTTTTATTTATTTTTATTTTTGTTTTTTTAGGGCTGCACCCGTGGCATATGGAAGTTCCTACGCTAGGGGTCGAATTGGAGCTGTAGCCTCAGGCCTACACCACAGCCACAGCCACGGCAACAATGTAGGATCTGAGCCTGGCATCTGTGACCTACGTCACAACTCACTGCAATGCAGGATCCTTTAACCCACTGAGCACGGCCAGAGATTGAACCCGCATCCTCATGGATACTAGTCGAATTCGTTACTGCTGAGTCGCGACGGGAATTCCCATTATATAACTTTTAAAATGGAGGTTAGGGAGTTCTCATAGTGTCTCAGCAGTTAATGAACCTGACTAGTATCCATGAGGATGTGGGTTCGATCCCTGGCCTTGCTCAGTGGGTTAAGGATCCCGCGTTGCCGTAAGCTATGGTATAGGTCGCAGACGTGGCTGGCATCTTGCGTTGCTGTGGCTGGTGCAGGCCTGAGGCTACAGCTCCGATTCAACCCCTAGCCTGAGAACCTCAATTTGTTGCTGGTACAGCCCTAAAAAAACACAACAAAAAAAATGGAGGTTCTGTTTTATTCTAGAGTCCATATTTTTAGCTCTTAACTATAATACCTATTATTCCAACATGCCAGACTATTAAAAAAAAGCTTTAGCAAAGGAAATGTTTGGAGGCAGTATTAGCAGGAAGGATGGATGGGTAGGGAAGAGAAAAATACCTGGGAGAAGAGAAGGATTGTGGAAAAGTGTTATGTTAATATGAGAGGAATCCTGAAAAAGGGCTGTATTCACTGTTATGACTTGTTCGTAGTTTGTCATTTTAAACAAATATATCAATAAAATTGGATACATCATTTAATTTTTTTTTTTTAGCTTGACTTCTGAGTACATATTCTCTTAACGTTGCCTCTTTTTAACAACCATTTAGTGGGTAGATAATCAGAAAAAGCAGATCAGTTGTTCTGAAAGTGAACTTTAAGAAGGTCTGGTGGTAGGTAGCATAGAGCCACAACAGTGGCTATTCTGGAGAAGAATCCTGACATTCATTCATATTCTGCTGTTACATCTTTAATTCCTTGTATGGTTCAAATATTTTAAAGATGCAAACACCTCCTGCTTCTCTTTAGTATTTGCTGTTATTACATCAAAAAAATACATGTGGGAATAGTTATCTATTGCCTTAAGCAAATTAGTTCAATGAAAAGATTATTTGAAATTTATTTTACTGTTAATTGAAATGCTAAAGAGAAAGCGAAGTTGGTTTATTTAAAGAAAACAGTGCTGTTTTAATTGTCCTTTGGCCTTCAGCTCAGTGTTTTTTGCAATATGTCCTTAGTCCAAAGTTTTAGTTCATGCTGACTACTTTGTAGGGTTTCAGTTCTCTAACTTTGATAGGTTAATAGATTTGAGCAGGAGATAGCTCATGGTTTGCCCTTAAAACTTGAGGATTTTCTAATTAAATATTGGATGATCAGTGAGCGCTGTTCAGCTTACTAAATCATGAATTTTTCCATCTTAGTGACATGGTTAAAATTGGAAATGTCAAAAAGGTCTGAACAGGAGTGTGATTCATGGACTTGAACTCGAACTTGCTTTCAATTTTTTTTTATTAAAAAAAGACTTTATAAATAGATTAACTAGAAATTGTGATGTATACCTATTAACCCTGTCTTTTAGCAGGACTGTGTTTCTATGTTGGCAAACATTCACTTCCTTCAACAAAAGCGATGCTAGTCTAAATGTAATAAAATTCATTAAGTAATAAATAAAATTTAATTAAAAAATAAATAAAATTTAAAAAAGTGATGTCGGACTCAATAAAATGCAATACAGTTAATTAATTACTCAATATCGGAGGCAAGAAACACGTGTTGCTGGATTGCATTTGAAATCTCTTTAGAGGGATTGGTTCAGCCTGATCTCTGGTTGGACATCTCCAACTCAAAGTAGCTCAGACTGAATTTATTATTCCCTCATAAATAATGAAACAAAAGCTAACTTGCTTCTCTCTCTGTACTTCTCTCAGTGAATGGTGCTCATTTTCCGAACCATACACTTGAGAACTACCCTCAACTCTTTCTACACAGTCTGTAATTTTTCATTCACTGAATCCTGTCTACTCTCAAGTCTGTCTGCTCTTCTCTGCTCCTTCTGCTACTACTCTTCTCTGGTGCTGATATCTTTCCTGGGGTGATGGTAATAGCCTACTGCCTGCTTTCCCCTACCCCGTTATTGCTCTCCTCCAGTCTGTTTTCCACACTGGAGCCACAGTACTCCTTCAAAAATGAAACCTGGCAAATCCTGAAACAACTCCAGACCTGTGAGCATGTTCAGCAGGACCTGTGACGGGGCCTCTGTCAGCCTTCCAGCTTCATCTCTGCTCTTCCAGCTGTCCTTGTGCACATTGCACTGTCTTCTGTTCTTTCCTAGAGTGTGCTCCTTTCCGGCCTCTGCGCCTTCACCCATGCTGTTATGGGGACTCTTCACCCTCCTCAGCCTTCAGTTCCAGCTTAAGCTTCCCTTTCCTCCTTGAGTTTTTCTCCTGCTTATGTGCTTTTGTCTGGATTCCACAGAACTCAGTACAGTAATTTTTTTTTTTGCACTTATAATCCTTTTTTGTTATTTCTTGTTAGATGGTTTGTCTGTTCCATTTGGCACATGCCAAGAGTTTCTCATGGTGCTTGGCCCATCGAGGACACTTTATTTAATGAATGGATGATTGAGGTGTACTTTTTTTTTTTTTTGGATAGAGCCACAATAGCCCTTATGTTACTCTGAAAAGTACATTCTCAAAGTAGCACAAAAGAAGAAAATTTAGAAAATGTAAGCGGTAGAGCCCACAGGGCTCAGTGACAGAAAATAAGGCAGGAATATAGTATAAAATTCCAGAGGAAGAGAGGACTTTGTTTTAAAAAAACAATGTTCAGATCATCATTCTATACATCAACCTCATAACAATTTCCACTGGAACAGTCTGAAGTTTTCCACACAAAGAAA
This sequence comes from Catagonus wagneri, assembly GCA_004024745.2. Classification (NCBI taxonomy): domain Eukaryota; kingdom Metazoa; phylum Chordata; class Mammalia; order Artiodactyla; family Tayassuidae; genus Catagonus; species Catagonus wagneri. Next base: position 7,358,434 of record PVHT020000254.1, on the reverse strand, counting down.
CCTAAAATTAGACATGTCTTTCTAATGTCTAACCTAAACTTCTTTTTGCTATAATGTAAACTCACTTTTGGTCTTTCTTCAGTAAAATTAAGAGCTGTATATACTTACTTATGTTAATACCAAGTTTTTCTTTTCCCCCCAAGATTTTCCCCCTTTCTTTAATATCATATCTTATTTTAAAATCTTTTAATTATTATTATTGCTAGTATTTGAACCTGAGTATGCCATCCCTTTATTGTGTCCTTTCCTTTCTGTTTTTCTTTTGTTGTTGCTTTGAAACTAGCATTACTTTAATGGAGTTAAATGGAGAATGATGTCAGAGATAGCTGTAAAAAAATAGAAGTAAATAGTAGCTCTCTGCCTGCACGTACATCAAAATTTGTTTATAAGAATGCAAATACTTGGTAGTATAAATATAAATATATGTCTTGTATTTGAACTGATGTATTTGAACTGATCCTATCTGCAATCCTTGGGGGATTGTTCAAAAGTATTTGAAAGACCCTTTTTTTGGTAGCTTAATATAGAATTCCTGTTGCATCAGAACTAGAGCAATGCCTTATGTTATTGAAATTAATCAACATAACCTTTGGGCTTTATATAGTAAATCAAAATAAAGATGAAGGAAAGAAAAATAGCAATCAGTGACATAATTGTAGTTCCTGTCTACACACTTTTAGTCACTATGGCATCGAAGCCCCATTTTTCCAGTAGTTAAGAAGTATCAACAGTGTATTTGGAAGTAACAGATGATAGTTTGCAGCAACAGATATATTTTAAGTGAAAATTGATTATTTTGAAATTAGAAAGTCATTTCTTGAAGAGAAATAGAACTTAGTCTGAATACCTTGACTGATATTTCTCATTGTGAAAATTAGTTTTTTTTTTTTAATTTTCAGTCACTCTGTTGAAATTGCTTGTGCATGGGTAACCACTAACCACACAGGTATCTGCAGGGATCTCCCCTTTGTAAGGGACTGTACTAGGGTATGCTGAGGTGACTCAGAAAAGTAAATCCCCATCCGCGACCTTAAGGACCTTAGCCGGGGAAATAAAACATAAGTAGACGTATTTAAAAGTGGTTTATAAACCTTCAAGTAATATGAAAATATAGTGTGTTATAATGTAATATTTTAGTAACTGTGAATGAATGTGACACAAAAATTAAAGATGAAACTACAAATGGAATTTAAAATTGGTAGGCCATAATTTTTGGCTGGTCAGTTCAGTGAAGATGTTTTGAAAAGGGCCCTAATTGGACTAGATTTTTAATGATGTGTTTAAGAATTTGAAAATTTGAGAATGGGAAGATCCTTTAGATAGAGGAAATAGTAGGAACACATGTTTGGAGTTATACTTTATCTGATAATTTCTTCATAGCATTATAGCATAGTGATTAAAGCATAACTAGAGCCAGATTATATGTGTTCAAATTTTGGTGTCCCCACTGCTATTACTATTTTCATTACTATTAATAATATTTATGTTGTGGCGGTGTACAATATTTGGCTGAAAAAGTAATTAAAAACAATTTAAAATGATAACGATCGTTGATGCTATTTAGCACTTAGTTGTACAGCCACTGTTTCAAGTGTATTACATACATTAATTCATTTTATTCTCAAAATGATTATATGTGGCAGGTGCTATTATTTTTCCCCATTTTATAGATGATAAACTGAGCCCATACAGACTAACTTGCCCAAAGTCCAATAGCTAGTATAATGATCACAGAGCTCATAAGGTTGACTAGGGCCATATTGGGGGGGGCAATTATATATTTATGTATTTATTTTTTCAATTTTTTAAAAAAAATTCTATTTTTTCCCAGTTTTATTGAGATATAGTTGACACAGGTTTAAGGTGGACAGCATAGTGGGAACAACTAAATATAAGACTGTGTAGGAGTAGTGGAAAAGACTATGAGGATGAATGTTGTATGGTTAGTGGAAAACCATTTCGATTTCTGTACAGAAGAGTAATATGGTCAGACAGTGTTTTAGGGTGATTGAGCTAGAGAGCATAAAGAACACAGACTGGAAGGCATAGTATCAAGCTGCTGTAGTTTTCTCTTCTTTCTTTCTTTTTTTTTGTTACAGTGGGTTTTTATTGAGATAAATTAACAAAAAAAATTAAGATTTTTATCAACCGTCTTTTCTGAACTGTATAAACTCAGCAGAGACTCCGGTCCATATATGTGTACATAGGGTATAACACACTCCAACAGAAACAGAGCCACTGTGGAACATTTGCCAGTTAACAGAAAAAGCCAGTTTCCCTTTTCCCCAAATATTTTCAAAATTCAGTGCCCACTGTTCATTTCTTAGTGGAACTGGTCCCTTGTGGCTGAGGACATTGGAATTCTATCCTATTTTAACTAAACAGAGAATTTCTTTTCAAGTTTTAGTTTTTTTTTTTTTTTCAAAAAAAGGGAATAGTGACTTTGTTTTCTCCAGGAACCTCTCCCTTCAGTTCAAGTTGCTTCCCTCTTGGAGGCTCTTCCTGCGTTAAGAGGAATAGTCATAATTTTCTTTTGCTTGCCAGATGTTAAGCTGTACATTATCATCTTTCATGTATAAATAGCACAGTGATTGTCTTTCTGTTTTAAACGTGGAGTGAGTTAATACTCTAAAAATATAAGGTATGAACTACAAAGAGATGTAATAATAAACTGTTTTATGTGACATTACATTTGAGACTGGGGGTGAAAATTCATCTTCAAATTGGATTCTTAAGTGCAATCTGAAGAAAAGCTGTGGGAACGTGATGTATGAAATAGCAAAATTTCCAAACCCCTTATATATCTAGAAGTTTTATTTGTACAGATGTGATGAGTGATGCAGTGATTGATCTTTTATGTAGCAATTAGAATAGGTATTTCATTGCATGGAAAATACTATTGTGAGGAGAATGTATCTCAGCTAAACACTGACTCCCATAGAGTAATAGGAAGCACTTTCTTTGTAGATAGGTGACTCTTGGTAATATTTGCTATGGAAAACAAGTCAGTGTAATCAAGTTAGCTAAGTTCTTATCAGGGATTTGGAAATGACCTACAGGAGACCTGCCCTTGATTCAGTTAACTTTTGTGGACTCCAGTGTCTCAAGGGCAAAATATAAAACATAGTCTCAGAACATGGAGTGGGAAGAGGTTTTGGGTATGATCTAATATCCACTCCTTATTTTGGAGAGGAGGAAACTGAGGCCTAAAGATTGAAAGGAACTTGCTTAAGACTTCTCCTCATAATGATAGTGCAAGTCAAAGGTCAGACTTAGATCTCTTAATTCCCAGTAGTTTTGCCGCTCTGCCACAGAAACCCCATGAGCACTGGCCTTATTTTAACCAAACTGGTCAAGAAATGAGGCTTCTGAGAAACTGGAAAAAAAATTTTTTTTGAAGTTATTTATAGACCTGGAACAAAAACTTCTCCAATTGTTATTACCAATTGCTTTTTCTACTCCAGTTTTCTTTAAAAATACACATTAAAATCTAGGATCACAAACATTCAGCTCTCCCTCATTTATTCACTTGAAATGGATGCTTCAGGAGTATGCATCATGTCGGTACTCTGTGCATTGACATTTCACTGGGGGATGTGAACTCCAATTAGAGGAAGATGCCTCCAAAGTTGTTTACGGTCAACTGCAACTGTACACAGTCACCCTAGGCGAATTCGTTCTGAAAAAATTAATTTAATTGTCTACACATTTTCCTAATGAAAAAAATCTTGCCATTTAGCTGTTGATCAAATTTTATTTTACTTTGAAAATTATTGGAAATATAGTACCAGAAGGCCACTTTAAAAGAATATGGTGTATGACTGGGGTCACTTTGCCGTACAGCAGAAATTGGCACAACATTGTAAGTCAACTATACTTAAATAAAAAAAGAAAAAAAGAATATAGTAAATGCTTTTGGTTCCCTGCCTAGGTTAAATCCATAACAACACACACACACACACACATCACACACATAGACATTTGCATATGCATGTACACACCTGTGTATAGTTTCCCTGTGTGGCTAGTTTCCAAAAGGCTTCAGGTTCCTGTGAGAGGAGGTGAGACCAGCATTGATAGACAGTGTGGGAGCTTGATGTGCTCTGTTGTAAAGCCCGGTTGTGACTTGTTTTACTTATTAACTAAATAGAGATACAAGAACAGAATGGATGAGTACAAAACTAAGAGCAAGGTTGGATAGAGTGTATAACAGATGCAATATTCACTGTGAGATAAATCTGTATGAGATCAGAAGGGATCAATATTTTGAAGTTATCAGTGGTTTTAATGAGAAGAATTTATTTGTTGTTTCTATTTTGATTATTCATCAGTTTCTCACTCCTGTTTTCTTACTTTAGAGCAAAACCAGAAAAAAATGTATACAGGTTTTCTTTCTTTCTTTCCTTTTTTTTTTTAAATAGTCTAGTAGATAATAATAAAGGTTATTTGGGAGTTCCCGTCATGGCTCAGTGGAACCGAATCCGACTAGCATCCATGAGGATGCAGGTCTAATCCATGGCCTCTCCCAGTGGGTTAAGGATCTGGTGTTGCTGTGAGCTGTGGTGTAAGTCACAGACATGGCTCAGATGCCACGTTGCTGTGACTGTGGCATGGGCCAGCGGCTGTAGCTCTGTTTCGACCCCTAGCCTGGGAACCTCTATATGCCGCAGGTGCAGCCCTAAAAAGACAAACAAAAACAAAAACAAAACAAAAGATTATTTGAATGAATGAGTGAGCAGTGGTTCTCATTTGGGATGGGGTGTAGTTGAGGGAAGACAAGGGGCTGCACATAAGAGTTCTCTAGGTAACCTTCCCAACCACAAATATTCACCCTGTTTCTCATTTGGAGATGCTCTGTTTCGGGTAGAATCATGGCTTTGGAGCAGCAAGTTAAATTTGGAAATCACCCAAACATGAGGTCTGTGAGCTTGGCACCAAATTTTCAACTTCAGTGGAGTCTGAGTTTGTTTTACCAATGTGGCACTTTTTTGGTTTGATGATTTAAGTTTTATTTTTAAATTAAATTGTAGTATAAGATGAAGTTAGTCTTGAAATATGTGAATTCAAATGTTACAAGGATACTGTATATGAGCAAAGTAATTTTTCATTATGGCTAAACTCAGAATTCTTGAAAAGTTGGAAAGGTCTTTTTTTTTGGTCCAAGTAACAGAACTCTCCCATGAAGTAAAAATTTCATTGAGAAGAGGCATTTTCCCACTCAAACAGGATACTTTTTTCATTCGTTCAACTGCCAAATTTCACCTCATAGAAAAAGATAGCATATTCGTTGCCCAGAGACTCCAATTCAGCCCTAACGAAAGAGATTTTGTAAGCTTTACATTTGCATTTGTGCTTTTTGAAACTAAGATAATTCTGCATAAACACTTTGCACAGTGTTTGATGCATGGTAGAAGCTTGAGAAATGCTAATTTTCTTTTTCCCCTTTTCTTTCTTCTCAAGAGATATCCAGAAATATACAGAATTCATCTTAAGGAATTGATATGTTTATTGGCTTGGAAACCCTGTCAAAAAATTAGAAAAATGTCTCTGCTCTTTCTCATTTTCAAGCATATTGATCAAAATGTAGTAACAGGCAAACTTATTAAAGGAGTTTCAGCTCAGCTCAATTTAATAAAAACTTATTTACTAACTACCATACACAAGGCATCTGTATAGACATTTTTAGGAGGTATGAAGATGAGTACAACACAATTTCTGTGTTCAGGGAGCTTATAATCCAGGGTTGGTGAAAATGAAGGGGGCATATATTCAATATCATGTAGTGTAACACACACACACAGACACATATACACATACACCTTCACATATATAATATAAACACATGTACGTGCATATACAGCACCTTGTAGAATCCAGGTCTCCAGACTTTAAACCCATTATTCTTTCTACAATACCATACCCAGCTTCTCAAGAAAGGAAGTGGGTTTTAATTTCCACCTTCCATTTACTTTAGTTGGTTTAGCCCATAAGTGCTTCAGTATATTTCTAAAACTTTAAGCTTTTTCTCACTAATTAGAGCATTTGAAGGAAACAAGCATGAATTAGCAAACTCTCTGAATTATAGGTTATTTATAAGTAAGCATAAATTTAAAACATTATTTCAAGTACACACAGTAACCCAGTTTTCTTGCTAACAAATGTTTTGTGGAGAGAGGAAAGTAAAAATATTACTGGGCCTGCTTTAATGAATATTTAAGACTCAAGTGTAATTAATGTTCTATAGTACTTAAAACAGATCATCTAAAAGTTTAAATAGGCCATGCATATTTACTTTGGTAATTTTTTTCTTTTAAATGAACACTTTCTTGAATAGATGAAAGGTGAAGTTAAATATTGTCTTGATCAAAGTGTGATAGATTCATTATCGTTGGCATTAAAATTGATTATAACTATATTGTGCATATAATATACTTTTTGTTTATTTTGTCTCTCCATCTAGATTTTAAGATTGTTTTTGGCTGTAGAGAATTAGGCAGTTTTCTCTCCATCTAATAATTTGTGTTGGGCCAAGGTGGACAGTAGGTAGCTCATGAGTAGATTTATTGTGCAAGAAGCTGCATTACGCCCTGAGAAATAAGAAGATGATGAAGTTGTTAGGATGACCTGATTCTTGGCTTCAAGGGACTTATAGTCCATTAGGAGGTGACATGGAGAAATAATTACAGTGGGTGATATCATGCACCATAAAGGAGGTACAAACAAAGTGCTATGAGAATTTAGAGAAGATAGTTGTTACTTTTGCCTAAGAGATTCAAGGAAACCTTCCTAGAGGAGTTGGTATTTGAGCTGGGCTCATAAAGTCAAGGGTGCATTGAACAAAAGGAAGATATTTCTGAATTATTTCTTCCATGGATATGAATTAGTTAAGGTGGTTAAAATATCTCATTCTTACTACAATATCTGGTACCCAATAGATGTTCAGTAATTTATGCTGAATAAGTGTATGAACCAGAAGGTCAATTGTATGCTACTAGCTGTCTTCCTTATATGAAAAATGGCAGAAAAGGAATTGGAAAATTTTTGCCCAGGTGCTGACTTGAGTAGTACCCCTTTTCTTATCAAGGTCTTAGTTTCCCTGCATTCATCTTTATTAACCATCATGCTTTGTCCCTGAAAAATGGTGCAGCTGCTTGGTGGCTATTTTACCCACTCCTTACTAATCAGCTGTTCACCAGAGAGCTGGGTTGATGTCTGACAAGCAGATGATCGTCTGCAGGGAATGAGAGGAAGAGGAGCCCAGCAGCTGGGAGGTGACTGGTGTCCTGGTTTGGCTTTATTGCATATCATGAGTGGATGGATGCTTATTTTCAAGTTGTGAAGACAGTGAGATACTGATAATTTTTGCTTGCGGCAGCTCTGAAATGCTGTGTTCATGGAGTTTACACACTGCTGCTGATGGAGTGAGTAGCTGGAACAGAGACTTGTTCAACACAACTGCCTGGATAACAGAGATTTCCCCTGCTTTTTAGGATCAAGATCTATTCTGGATACAGATGTTAAAAAAATAAGCCTTTGCCTCGATTGAATATATACATGTTTATTGATAGAAATAATGAAAGTCTAAGAAAGGAAAATATTAATCCCCTTTTGACTGATCATCACTCTGAACAAGCTAGGTGAAGAATAAAAGGTTTCAAATTACCCTGGCTAAGGACTAAAAATAATAGTAACTATATTCATAACAGTAAATTTATTTGGGCTGTGGGGAAGGTAAAGATTTTCAGGTATTATCTTGACCATGGAACAAGATGGCCTGCTCTCTGTTCTCATTCTTTTCAACTCTCTCTTAGCATTTGATTATATCTCCTTCTATAAACTTCTTTCCCCCCTTGGCATCTGTGACAAATCACTCTTTTGATTCTTTCTTTCTCTGATCTATCTATTCTAGATTCAGTTATTTCTTCTGCTGGCTAAAAGTATCTCATGACTTTTTGCTTGGATCTTGTCTCTTATGTCTTTATTTTCTTTCTCTTGACATCATCTGTTCAGGTGAATCCTATGCTTTTACTTTCAATTCTTATCTTTTGAGCTGATCCCCCCTGTTTTTACCTACCTGGTGGATACCCACACAGAATGCCTTAGCTTTACTTCACACTTAGCATGTCTAAGATTAACTTCATCTGCTAAATCTGTTCCTCCTGTTATCTACTTACTAGTTTTTTCTTATTGATATCTAGGTTTTCCTTTCTTTTTCTTTCTTTTTTTGTCACTATAAAATATTTACTGAATGCTTGTTTTATTTTAGGTATCAGTCCATATTGATAAGCAAGTTGGGAAAATGGATATTAAATGAATAATTACCCAAATGGAAGTACAGTTATAATAAATGCAATGAATGAAAGTCCCAGGCAACTACATAAATATATATACCATGTTTCATAATTCTTGCTTATAAATCACATCTCTATTTTATACTCTACTAAGAGAGATTAAAAACCTGCCAATTAAACTAGAGCCCTAAACATTTTTTTTTCCAATTAAAATTTTTTTATTGGAACATGGTTGACTCACAAAGGTGTAGAGCAAAGTAAATCAGTTATATATTTACATATATCCATTCCTTTTCAGATTCTTTTCCCATGTAGGTTATTACACGGTATTGAGTAGATTTCCCTGTACTATACAGTAACCTTGTTACCTATCTATTTTTTACATATGGTACTGTGTATATGTCAATCCCAACCCCCTAATTTATCCCTCCCTCCACTATGTTTCCCCTTTGGTAACCCTGTTTTGTTTTGTTTTTCATCTTTTGTCTTTTTAGGACCACACTCGTGGCATATGGGGTTTCCTAGGATAGGGGTTGAACTGGGTCTGTAGCCACCAGCCTACACCACAACCATAGCAACATGGGATTCGAGCTGCATCTGTGACCTACACCATAGCTCACGGCAATGCCGGATTCTTAACCCACTGAGCAAGGCCAGGGATCAACCCCGCGTCTTCATGGATGATAGTCGTGTTCGTTAACCACTGAGCCATGATGGTAACTCCTAAGTTTGGTTTTGAAATCTTTGAGTCTATTTCTGTTTTGTAAGTTCTTTTGTATCATTTTTATTAGATTCCATATATTAGTGATCTCATATGATACTTGTCCTTCTCTGTCTGACTTATTTCACTTAGTATGATAATTTCTAGGTCCATCCATGTTGCTACAGATGGCATTACTTCATTATTTTTTATGGCTGAATAATATTCCATTGTATATATGTACTACATCTTCTTTATCCAGTCCTCTGTTGATGAACATTTAGGTTGCTTCCATGTCTTGGCTATTGTAAAGAATGCGGCAATGCACATTGGTGAGCATGTGTCTTTTCAAATTATGGTTTTCTCCAGATAATATGCCCAGGAGTGGGACTGCTGGACCATAAGGTAGTTGTATTTTTAGTTTTTTAAGGAACCACCATACTGTTCTCCATAGTGGTTTCACCAATGTACATTCCCACTAACTATTATAGAAGGGTTCCCTTTTCTCCAGTAGGTCTTCCTTTCTTGTGATTCTCCTATTCATTAGTCTTAAAGTCCCTGCAGTTTTATATAAACAGTATTACATCTACCCTAATTCAGTCTCTTTTAATAATCTTTTAGTGGGCTGTGATTACTGTCTACTTTGCCATGTAAAAACATTAACTGACTTCCTTCCGTGAATCTTTCTTTACCTAACATTTGGAACCACCTGTGGTCCGACTCCTTTCCACTCTTCTAGGTTTATCTCTCTTTACTTCTTTTCCCCACAAACCATATGCTGTAGCCGACCTGGACATTTGAAATTTCTCAAACATGCAAACATCAAACCTTCTCATTTTAGGGCTTTGATTACATTTTTTCTCCATTGTTTCTATCTTTTAGAGCCCCTTTCAAATGCAGGTCCCCTAGTTAGAAATAATTTCTTCATCATCTGAATATTTAGAGCACCTGTTCTGTTTTTTTATTAAAATTTTTTAAATTGAAGTAACATTAGTTTATAACATTATATGTATTATGTATATATCACTATATTTAACTTCTACTACAGTGTATTGACTAATAAAAGATTAGCTTACATCTGTCCCGTACAGTTGATCTCCTTTATCCATTTCTCCCTCCCCCTCCCTTCCTTGCTGGTAATCACTACTCTATTCTCTATATCTACCTGTTTGTTTTTGCTTGGTTTGTTAATTTATTTAGTTTTTTGTTTGTTTCTTCTTTCTTTCTTCACCTGTCGCATGTAGAAGTTCCTGGGCTGGGGATTGAACCTGCTCCACAGCAGTGACCATGCTAAATCCTTAACCACCAGGCCGCCAGGGCACTCCTGTTTCTGTTTCTTTTTAATGGGAGTGATTATAATATGCCTTGCACTCCAATGCCTATTTATGTGAATTATTTTTCATATAAGCTTTTTAAAGTAAGACTCATATGTGGTTTTATCCTTGTATCTTTCATAAATTCTGGAAGGCCTCTTCCTAGATGATTTAACAAGTTTGTAAAATAAATCAGTGATTTAACAAGTTTGTAAAATACATCAATGAAGAAATTTAACAGAGATAATAAATAGAAAGAGGATAGAGTCACATATGGAAAAAAATGAGCACAGTAGAGTCAACTCTATAGAAAACTAAGTTGGAATACAATTTAATCCTAAAGTATTTGTAAAATTTTAAGATATGTTGAGAGTTTATTCAGACCTATTTTGATTTAGCTATAAAGCTACATATATGGAGGTATACTAATTATAATAAATATGTTAAGAAAGTTCACACAGTATGATCTTGAATCACTTCTTTAGAAAATAAGAGTGCCTTGAGATATGATGGAATATTCACTTACCACCAGTTAAAACACTGGTTCCTTTCCTTACATTGTTTGAATATCCAGTGATCAGAATGTCATTGACATAAATGACAATGATTTATTTTCTACATTTACTTTTACTTTAATGACTTGCTGCTGGAACTAGTAGTTCCCTGGCTCTACCGTAATGCTCACTATAAAGGTTTATCATTTGCATTTAATATCTCTGCTTGATTTTATAATAAAGTATGAGTATTTGCATGCAAAAATATTAAGGAAAAGCTCGACATTGATCATTATAATCATACTGTTTTAAAATGTTCCTCCTGAGCAGACTTAGGGAATTTGAACTATTTGCCTGTGATAATGTCTATCTTCCTTCCTAGAAAATGATCTCTTGCTACTCTGGATGCCCTTCTTGCTGCTAATATTTTCATTTGTTATTATGCTTTTCCAGCAAACTGTTTTTTGTTACTTAGAAAAAGAAGATCACCTATTAAAAAAAAACTCCAGTAACTCGGATCCAGCCTCCATGTGCCTCCTCTCCCACCTTTGGCATAGCTCTTAACATAAGGCTTTCTTATCTTTTTCTTTTAGATTTAATCCTTACTTTGTGCTGGAGGTTTCATAATTATTATCGGCTGTGTTTTTGCTTAATATTCTTTCTCGATTACCACCAAGTGCTCTAGTTCTCAGTCCCTGTAGCCAGGGTTAATCTGGTCTGTGTTCATTTACCATCTGTGTAGTGTTGGATGAATGGATCCAGCTCTTGAATTCCCATCAAACCTGCTGCTGGCTGATTCTGTTCCTCGCTTGTCTCAGTTTTTTTCTGCCTTTTCTTGGCCTGTCACTATGCTCTACACATATGGTAGACTATCTCTGTTATTTCAGGTTGGGCCTCTATCATTGCTGGCTGCTCTGGAGTGGCCTGTCAAGAGAGGCTTTGACTTTTGAAATAAACTTTCTCAGAGACATGGAGAACAGACTCGTGGTTGCTAAGGGGGTGGAGGGAGGGAGTGGGAAGGACTGGCGTTTGGGGTTAGTAGATGCAAGCTATTACATTTAGAATGGATAAACAATGAGGTCCTGCTGTACAGCACAGGGAACTCTACCCAATCACTTGTGATAGAACATGATGGAAGATAACATGAGAAAGAGAGTGTATGTTATATGTATGACTGGGTCACTTTGCTATACAGCAGAAATTGACAGAACATTGTAACTCAACTACCCTTTAATAAAAAATTAAAAAAAAAAGAAATAAACTTTCTTTCCACTTTTTCATATCATCAGTTAATTATCTCCTGCATACCAGTTCCAACCCAGAAGGCCAAGTCCTTGAAGACATTGCAGGCTTCTGTCTTTGACTATAACCAACAGGATCATGTTGGTATAGGAGAGGGGTGGGTATCCCTGTTTCCCGATTTGCCTAGAAGAGTTCTGGCTTTTTGCCTGCTATTCTGGTTTAATTATTAATAGAACTCCTTTCACTCTCAAAGGTAAATTATATAATATAGTCACCTAACCTCTTCCTAAGATGTGACAGTAGCTGAACTTTAAACTTTTGTCTTGTCTGTTTCAAATTTAGTGCCATATTGAGAAACTTTGAGGTGCAGTTTTTTTTTAAATCAGATAATATAAGCTATTTGTTTATTAAGTGATTTTGAGTTTATAGCTATTTGAAAAGAGATTATAAAATACAAAGATGTAAAATGGGCAAACCAAGACACAGAAAAATTTTTTCAAAGCCCACACATTTAATGTGTATTGTATTATAATAGACTCAGGAATTCCTGGGTAGCCAATTTTAAAAGATTTGTTTCGTTCTCTTATCAAATATTCTGTAAAGCAGCACACTTAATTTTGAGTGCTTATAATTGTATATGTTTAGTTATATAAGCTCTTTTGGGGACCACATAGCAAGTACTGAAGTTATTGAATCACTCAAGTGAGGAATGATAACAATTCTAAAAATACAGCATCTTGAGATTTTTTTTTTTTTTTAACAGTGATAGCATGCTTTTCATGTGCAGTGTAGCAGAAAATGACTAGGCCCTGGTAATTATTCTCAGGACTGCCGTCTGTGAATTAAGGCTTAAGTGCCTTGAATTGTAGATGCTTCAGTTCCTTTTTATTCACTTTGTAAAGTCCCCTAAAATTACTGCAGATTACTGCAACTGAAAGGGAACAGTGGGGTCTTGTGAGCACATTTAAATGAAACATAATCATAGTAAGGCCTGCAAGGTGACAACAGCACTTTCTCTGATAAATTCTGTGAACTTTACAAATATTATTGTCCTGTTTTTCCTAATACTTTAGCGGATACTAAGATATTGGAAAAAAGAAAAAGGTAATCTACAGTATAGATACTATACTTTTCCATTGTGCATGCCTAATTTACCTTGACTTAGGGAGTTCAGGGTCTAGTTTGGGCTGTTTTTCATGATGGGGAAATGAATCTGCTTCTGTTTCTTTTCTTCTTATATCCTTCTGCCTGTTCCTGGATGGGTAAAAGAAGATGGTGTTTTGGTGTGATTGTAAAGTCAGGAAGGGGAGGGGGTGGTTTCCTGCTACTGGGGCTGCTTCGTGTAAGTTCTGAGAACCTTTTATGTAGGAAGGAGGCTTTATCTTCCAGACCTCTTTGACTTTGACTTCTGACTTCACTTCCATCAACAATTTTTTATGTAATTCATTGTGTATTCAAATAGATGTGAGAGAATCTGACTCAGAACCATGTGTTTGCAAGTATAGAAGGAACATGGGAGGATTTACCCTCCTAGCTTTCGATTAGCACCCTACCTCCCAGCTCCAGAGCATCTACATCAGACTCCAGGACTTCTAGAGATGACTGTCCATTCCAATATCAAACAACCCCACTCTCTGAGAAATCTTTCTTAGCACTAACCTAAGTCCTTCATATTGGAATTTAAGCCTATTTCCTTTGGTGCTGTCCTCCCTATAGATAGAGAACAGCTGGTCACTGGAATAACTGATCAAATACCTGAAGAATGTTATTAAATCAACTATCAGTCTTCCCTTCACCAGGCGCAATAATCTCAGTTCCTTTAATCTTTCCCCATCGATATTACTTTCCAACCCTTTAATCATCTCCGTGGCTCTTCTCCACTTTAGTGGAGTTAAATTTGAACCCCACAAATTGGGTACAGGTTTTAAAAAACTGTTCCTTTTAGAATTAAGAGTAACTATGTGGTCCTATGAAGCTTTTGGCAGCTTTACAGCTGCACCCAGAGGCCCCTTTCATCCCAGAGGCAGAGTTGGTCCCTAGACCTTTTCCTCCCAAGTTCATAGGACAATTTCTTCCACGTGTGTTGATGGCATGAAGACTCATGGGGTCAAAAAGAGATGAAGGCTTAATTTTAAGGTGATATCCCTTCTACTCCTATTTTCTTCCCTCTCCTACATTGAAAAACTTTATTTAGTTTAAGAATATAACTTTTAGTTGAAGGGCCATTTTAAGTAGGCTAGTTAATATTAAAAAATTGAAGTTTAAAACCAAATATCAAAAACTACTTAGAGAGGAATTCCTTGGTGGCTCAGTGGATTATGGCTCTGTTGTCACTACAGCAGCTTGGGTCACTGCTGTGGCACATATTCGATCCCTGGCCCAGGAACTGCATGCCATGGGAACAGCTCCCCCCCAAAACTACCCCCCCCAACCTACATTTTTAAGTTTAATGAAAGAAATGTAAATATATTTGCTGAGTTAACAATGAATAATTACTTTGTGTAAAGAACTTCTAAATCGTGGAAGTGAAAGAGTTAAGAAGGTTTTCATGAAATAAAAAAGCCAGTTACTTAACATTTGCTTTTGTCAAAGTGTGTCTAAATGCAAGTAACGTCACTATCAAGGTAACCTTGGCATCAAATGCAAGTTCTGAGTAACAAAGAAGAATAATTTAATGTACTATGTGACTTTTGGTCTACTGGATTTATACTATAAGTCTTGTCCATCTTATGAACACTAATATTGGCTAGTCTCCCAGACCATAAAACTACCATTCTTAATTTGACCTTCAACCCCGCCCCATCACCTCTTGAAAAACTTTGACAAATTGTGTGTTGGTGTGTGTGTTTATTGCAGGGAGTGAAGTGGAGTGCATATGGGTTAAGAACATTCATTATTCCAAGGTTAAGGTTTGCCTTTAAAAAAATGATGCTAAAGAATTTCAAGGAGAATAGACTATTAGAAAAATTGTTGGCGGAAAATGACTAGTTACACAAATGATATAAAGCTGAGGAAATGTGGCTGTGAAACACAGCAGCTATTAGATTTTTGTAGAAAAAGCTGGATGACAAGCATACAAGCATGTGAAAAGCAAGGAGTATTCCACTTTATAAAGGCTCAGGACACTGATGTCACAGTTAGAAAATGTGGCCTCTATCAGTCATTAATAATCGAGACTCAGGGTTCTTGGTCTTTGTATTCAGCTCCTGTAATGCAGGCTTGACACAACTTAAGGATACAAGGTGGAAAGAAGTCGTCTTGATACGGAGTCTTTATGTCAACTTTTTTTTTTTTCAGTTTAAGTGCCATAGAAATGTATCATACTTGTAATAAAAAAGACTTATGAACACATCAGGAATCTGTACAAATGAATTAAAGTCATGGAGGTAGTTGTCTGGGAGTAAGACTGGGGTTATTAGGTTCCACTAACTCTACTTCAGCAACAAATTCTAAATGTTTCCTGTGTTGTAAATTAGAAACTACTTGTTTTTAATTAAGGCCATCTGTAAGTTCAAAAGGACTTGAGGACCAAAGGAGTGCCAACGTGAAAACTGGTGGTGTTTATTCCTCAGGCTAAATATTTTCTGCTAGGGAAATATTTTAGGGATTTAAGTTAGCACATGACCTATTTCCTCTAAAGGTCTCCCCTTAAGTAGCTCACAGGTGATTTAATGATGGTATGTTTAGAAACCATCTAGAAAACAAGACCACCCTCCCTGGTGTATATATGACTTAATACAATTTTTTTATGACAATACAATTTTTAGCAATAGATCTTGACAATTACAACACAACATCTGTTATTTTAGGAATTGGACAAAGAGGGTGAAAATGAAGAAACATGGCACTCCAGAAAATATAAACCATATAAATGACATTTTGGAAAGCAAGAGGGCATTTAAGCGAGAAGGCAAAGAATGCTGGCAAAGCTGAAAAGGAGTAGCTTCAATGCAGAGCAAGAATTTAGCTCTAATGGATATAACAGGTTTCTAGAGGATTGAAAGATATCTTAGAGATTGTATAGCTCAATCCCTTTAAATTTATAGATAAAAAACAAACAAAAACCCTGAGTTGCAGAAAGGTCCTCTTTCCTTTTGTTCATGTATTCAACTGAAAGGCTGGTGGGATGAATACTAAGATAGTGAATAGTTACTCAACAAGTAAATGTGGGAGGCATTGTGTAGCATTCTAGAAGAATTAATCTTCATTCAAATTAACAAATAATAAGACATTGATTTTAGGAAAAGAAATTAAGTACTCTCAAGGAATTATTTATACTCTGTATTATTTCAGGAAAGATTTATAATTTAATATGAGATAAGATGTGTAAGTGATCACAGTGCAGTAGCAGTGATTGAACTTAATGGACTGCCAAACTCCTGGGCAAACAAACGTCTATCTCATTAAATTTTTGCAATGATCTTATAAGGTACTGGTATCATTATCCTCCCTATTTGACAGCTTAATAAACTGACACATAGCGAGACTAAACCACTTGTTCAAGTGACAGACTCAGGATTTGAACTCAAGTCTGTCATTCTGCAGTCTGTTCACAACCATGACACTCCTGTGCCTTTGACTGTATAAGGCACAGTCAAAGAAAGATATAGATGGACTTACACTGGAGAAAATCACTTAATAGGCCAAGGTGGCAAGTAGGGTTGGAGGTAAAGTAGTGGTCTTTGTAATGGCCTTTGAAAGATGGTGGGTTTTAGATGGATATTAATGAGAACTATGTTCCTGAAAGTTTAAGGATGCCATGTTTTCTTTTAGCAATGATGGGATGAATTCCAGAATAGTGGGTTCAGAAATTGCCATTAAACCATTCCTTTAACAGTGTACATTCTGTGCATTGATATGAGTGGAAATTTGCAAATCTTGGCTTTAAATAATCCTTAGAGTAACTCCCTTGTTTACTCATATAATTTTTATTTCCCTTTTTACTGCCTTGGTTGAAGGTTTATACAATTGTAAACTTTGCATTTGAAAAGTTCCATCTGTGCGAAACATAATTTCTCCCCAAATATGTTGGATTCCAAAAGAGAATTTTTCAAAATGCCTCAGGCATGAGCTATTTTATTCATCTCCATTGACAGTTGAATTACCCTTGTTTTCCACTTTCCTGGATGTGCCATTTATTTGAGCAGTCATGTCTCAGCACTTATTTGTTGTAATGTGTACATCACATTAGAAATGTTTTTATAGTTCCATTCTTATTATCCAGAAGGAGAGCAAAGAACTGCTACTAGGATTTTGGGATAATATCTAGCATTTTTTATAAAATGAGGCATATTGTAAATTACATCTCTTGTACATAATTGATTCAGATCACATTTACTTGGCTTTTTAGTGTGTTTCAAGTGACCCATTAGTAGTGTAGCTGCTAGTTAAAAAATGTCTTTATCAATTTTAATGTTACATGTTTCTAACATTTTGAAGGCATTCCTTCACTTTCAGTGATCATGCCACATAATTTAAAACTATATAACAATGTTCCTAGAAAATTTTCCTTCTAGACTTAAGAAAACATTTTTCTGAAGAGCAAAAAGAGCCCATTGCAGTCTGGTTATCTTCCATATCAATTCCTGTTGGGGAATGAATATAATAAAAAGGATTAATATCCAATATGTATAGCTTTTTTTTTTTTTTTTGGTCTTTTTGCCTTTATATAGAGCCGCACCTGCGGCATATGGAGGTTCCCAGACTAGGGGTCTAACAGGAGCTGTAGCTGCCGGCCTTCGCCACAGCCACAGCAACGTGGGATCCGAGCCGCGTCTGCAACCTACGGCACAGCTCACGGCAACGCCAGATCCTTAACTCACTGAGCAAGGCCAGGGATCGAACCCGCAACCTCATGGTTCCTAGTCGGATTCGTTAACCACTGAGCCACGAAGGGAACTCCCAATATGTATAGCTTTTAACATGGTCTATAAGTTGATATTTAGAAAATATAAAACATTAGAGGGAAATATTAAAGAATGTTCTAAAAACAAACAATATTATTTTTTTCAAACAAGATTATTTTAATGTGTTGTAAGACCAAAAATAATAGGCATTTCTAGAAAATAGTTATTTGGAGGGGACTCAAAGTTAAAATGTCTTTCTTGGATTAGGATAACTTTTTAAATATAAACACTATTTAGCAGTCAACTATATTTTGTGCCAGGGTTATAGATTGAACATGATTTATTCATTTCCTGAAGTATTGAATGGGGGAAGTGGCCATTTATGGTTCTACCCATAAGTTTTATGAAAGCTTTTAAGAATGAATTGGAGAAGTTACAGGTGTTTGGGGAATGGCTTTGGATTTTCTCCAATTCAGAACTAATATTCTCTGCTAGGTTCTGTGGCTTCTGATACCTGGCAAACAAGAAAATTCAAAATAGTTCTTATGTACACAAAACCTATCTTAGTTTCTTAGGTGTCTCTTGCTTTATTCAAGAGATGTATTCTTTTTTTAAAAAAATTATTCTGTTTGTTTGTTTATTTATTTATTTATTTTTGGCCATGCCGACGGCATGCAGAAGTTCCTAGGTCAGGGACTGAACCTATACTGCAGCAGTGACCCAAGCCGCTGCAGTGACAATGCCAGATCCTTAACCCACTCTAGCACAAGAGAACTCAAGAAATGTATTCTTAAAAGATTTTGTGTAACAAAGTTTTATAAATTAGGTGTTTTTTAAATACATATCAGAACTTCTCAAGTGGTACTATAAAAGTGAAGAAAATATTTGGCAAAATTTCTCCAAAATTTTATATTCCAAATTTTTTGTTCCTTGCTGATTTTTTTGAGCTATTATCATTTCATGGTGGGCGATAACTTTTTATCTTCAAGCAATTTTATGAAGAGTACGAGTGAAATAACCACAAAGTACAAGCTATACAAGAAATTAGTGTTATCTATTTAAGCACATAGAGAAGGCTGTACGTAGAGCTAACTGCCCAGTTTGTGTCAAGTAGCAGGTTATACTTAGAAATAACTTTGCCACAAGTAAATAATAAATATCCTTGCCGTAGAGGAGATCACACCTTAAATCAACTCTAAAAGCTGTGCCACACAAGAGAGTGAAATAGAGAACTCATTGCACAGTTTCTGGCATAGACTGGGTTGCACCTACTTGTTTATTTGCTTCATGATTTTACTGAATGAATTCTATGAGATCTGTACTCTTTGTCAGATGCTACCCCGAAGTCTCTGCTCGGTTAGCCTAGTTGTCAGCTCATGACTGAGCAGATTCCCTTAACGACTAAGTATCCCTTTATTTTGAGACAAGTTTTTCTTATAATCTAAGATGGCTTCCTGTAGCTACCGGGACAGCACAGTACCTGGGGGGAGGATGGGAAAAGAGAAATAGCTTCTCTGTGCAAACCAAATTGACATAAGACTAACTCTTCCCTGAAGCTAAAGTTAATTGCTGGCAAAGGAGAGAAAGTGATTATAGTTGGCTTGATTTAGACAGTCGGAGGTGGAATGGATGTTGAAGAGCTAACCACACGGCTAGTAGAGTTGGCTCTGGAGAATTACCTTCAATAAGGGGAAGGTACAGTCTTGAAAGATAAAAAAAGCTCAGAAAGGGAAGATGGGAGACAGTGACTGAGAATTGTTGCCCAAGTCTCAAAAATGCATTTTGTTGAAAGAAGAATATTTACTTTAGTCACACCAAGATTAAGTTAAAAATTTGTCTATAATAGGCTTCTACTCACTTTTTAATTTTCCGTAATGCAGTAAGATTTGAATGAGGTTGCTTCAAGAAATAGTGTAGGGCGATGGATGGAACATTGAGAAAAAGTTTGTGAGGAGTGAGTAGGTAGGAAATAAGAAAATATTTGAAGTTGAGGAATATTCTATCATGTTTCTGTTACTCAGGCTGGGGACCATTATTATGTTTGGAAGCAGTAGGTATGATCTGCAGAGCATGAAATTATTCAGTAGCTGGAGAAGGGTGACAGAGTTATACCTATCAAGTGGTATTAAGTATGGTGCGTTATGTTCCTTAGCCCCTAGAATATTAAAATTATCTACTCAGAACATTGCAGCATGAGTAATGGAGCTTCATGTTCCGTATAGTAATGTCAGATGGCTCATTTATTAGTCATTCTTCACAATATCTTTGTGAAGTGGATCTGTGTTACTATAATCATTACCTGTCTCCTACATGATGAATACACTGAAGTTTAAAAAAAAAATGAATCCCATTACTAAAGATCACACGCATAGCTTATAAGTGTTTGAATCCTTTAGTCCAGTGTTTGTTCATCGCTCAGTGAGCTTCCTTCAACAAATTCCCTTAAATATTATTTCTTCTAATAGTCAGGAAAAGAAAACTATCCAATGCTGTCTTTTAATAGCCTTTGTTTCCTGATGTTCATGATGTGAGATAGTTTCGGACTCACTGAATATGGCAATCAAAGTATTATAGAAAGGAACCCGTGTAATTAATGCATGGAGACAAGAAGAGAAAGAGAACATGGATTTAGAAGCTTCAAAATAAATTTATAAGTAATACATTTATTAAGTACTTATGAGAGTGATTATGTTTTCATTAGGCAGCACATTCCTCTGTCCTGCTAAGTGAACTGGAATGCTATACAGCTGATCGGCATTAAAAAGTTGTGACTCCCTTAAATAAAGAAAAACAGCTCCAAATCTTTCAGTTCATAGTATGTAGGTTAAAGCCTTAATTTGGGAGGGAAGAAGGAAGAAGGCAAAATTCATTAAGTATCCAAAGATAGTTGATGCTAATGTTTGGTCTGATTCCAACATTTTGGACTTCCTCTTTTCCACTGTGGATAGCAATTATCACTTTTTAATGTGGCTTTGAAATTTTAGAACAGAATCCTTGTGAAGTGCATCAAACATTCTTGAACTGTTTTCAGAACATTCTTTTCATGGAGCCATGGAACCAGCTGCTCTTCTGCCTTAGTCAGTTAGCGTTTTGTCATTGATGCTTTTAAGAATGTGTGTATAATAAAAGAGAATCTGAGACATTGATCCCATTGCAGCTATTTTAAGGAGGCAATTATAGCAAAATGAGACACTGATTTATAATGTATTGTTCTCTGGTCTAGATCAAATTATGTGATTTGTCACAGAGGTTACATATGTATATCACTCAGAAAAAAAATGCTGTGGATGTAACTGCAGAACAATTGAATGGACTTTTTTGGTGCCAAAGGAGAATGCAGTCTACATTAGGGAATTATTATAGGCTAAGGTGCTTGATGTCTTTCTTGATAGCTACACAAGTGCACTGAAATGATGACACAACTATTAGGATAATTATGTCTCAAAGTCTTTCTGTTGAAGACAAAGTTCTAGTCATTGTATAGGTATAGTGAATCAAAATTTCAGCCAAAATTACAGGAGTGTTTAGCACCAATAGTTTTAGATCCAATATCTACAGTCATCTTCTAATTTTCATTGACTAACGTATTTAACCATCTCTCTTCTTTTTTTGTGTGCCAGAAACTCACAGGGGAAAAAAAAAAATGTCACCATGGGTTATATGTTCTCTTGCTCAGAGTGTGGCTTATTGACGAAGAAGTATTGATGTTTGTACTTATGAGGTGAAGGTACATTTCTCTCTTTTTGTCTGCTTATGCTACAAATTGATTGCATATAGAGCTAAGTGACTTCTGAATAGCTCTCCTATTTGGATTTTTAGTAACACCTAGTTAACCCAAGAAATGGAGGCGATGATTTCAGATAGAATTCTTGGACATTAATAATTCTTTGCCAAAGAACTTTCATGCTTTGGATAATTATATATAGCTAAATTCTATGTTATGTATTATTTATACTTTAACCTGTATAACTTACACAGCAAAACCACTTAATTTAAGGATCTAATTTCCTTATTTTGCATTTGAAGGAACAATCTTAGTAAGTTCTCACTTGCCTAATTATGCATTTAGTAATTGGGGAGAGCTGAAGTTTAAACCAGGTATGTTTGAACTGGAAGGCCATGCTTTTTCATTGTGTCAAGTTGCCTCTTAGCCATGGAGAAACATCCATTTCTATAAACACTAATAAACCTGATTAGAAAATCCCATTTAGTTTGGATCATCAGGGTAGAAGTCATAGTATAAAAAAATAAAATAAGCAGACCACAATGCCCCTCTAAATAGTCTTCTTTTATCATATCCCTGACCACACACCTCATGTCATGTAAAAAGAGCCACTGTCTCCCTGCAGTTGTCTTTCCTGGATTTCTCTGTGAAATTGTGCCCTCTTTGATATATAATATCACACACCACAAACAAGAATGTGGTGCAGCTTAAGCTAAACTTGCAGTTACTAAAGTCATGTGTAAAGTGAGGAAGTTGAATGAAATCATAGCTAAAACCTGAAACTTCTATATTGTAGAATTCCAAGATGTAAAGATATGTTTGTCTCGACTTGATGATGAGTATTCACTAGTTTTTGACGACTGAAATGTAATTAGTATGTAGTAAGAGTAGTTAATGTTGTGTAACTCTCACTAACCATGGATAACTTTACTGATTATCTTTGAATTGTTATCAACATTTTTGAGTTTACAATTCTGGTAGTAGAAATACATTTCTAAATCACCTACCCTCCTTTTTTTTTTTTATCTGTGCCACTGATTTAAGTAGTCTTTGATTGTACTTTTTCTATTGTTTGGATTTTTTTAAGTTAAATGCCTTTGAAATAGAACCTTTGGATTAATATACTGACTTTAGCAAAGATCCTTCCCTTTTTGACAGTTTAAACAGCCTATCTGTGGCTATTAACATATCATTGGTAAACTTTATAACATCTTCTGGGCACTTAATGTTAAACACACATGTAGTTAAGACTACTTTAGAAACTTTTAATTAAATGCCCTAACTGTTGAGTGTCCTGAGGCAGGAAAGATAAATCATTGAAAGTGTTACAAATAACATCAATTATGGTGCAATAATATATTTTTCCACAGTATTATAATACTGAAAAAGGACTTTAGAAATGCTACCGTGTCTATGTATGAAAGCTAAAACAAGGACTTTTACCTTGATAGTGAAAGTACAGTAGATCCTTATTATTCACAGATTCCATATTTGCAATTCGCCTACTTGCAAAAATTTATTTGTAACCCCCAGATCAGTACTGTGGCATTTTTGCCATTACTCATGGACATGCAACAGAGTGATGAAAAATTTGAGTTGCCCAAAGCTCACCTTTCCAAATGAAGACCATCAGGACGATGGCTGGCCATCTTGGTTCAGCTCTTAAACAGTAAACAAGTTTTCTTTGGTAGTCTATTTAGTGCCGCATTTTTTTGTACTTTTGTGTTTTTCATTGGTTGTTTCACGGTTTGATAAGGCTCCTAAGTAGAGTGCTGAAGTGCTGTCTAGTGTTCCTAAGCAAAGAAGGTGGTGATATGCCTTATGGAGAAATTATGTGTTAGAAAAGCTTTACTCAGTCTTGAGTACTAGCAGTGTTGCTCATGTGTCCAACATTAATGAATCAGAAATATCTATGAAATAAGGTATCTTAAAACAGAAACACTCATAAAACAAAGTTATATATTGAGCAGTTAACAAAAAAGATGTTAATCAAAGGCTTACAGGAACTTAACCCTGTATTTCCATTAAGAACAATGATTCAGAATTTGCTAATTTAATGTTTGTGGTGACTTTATAAAACTTAACCTACTGTAAATAACAAGAACAGACTATAGATAGAGTCACAGCAAAATGCCTCTAAAATTATTAGTATGATTTTTCAAATGTAGCTATTTTGAAATCAATTTTTCTTAAGGGGAAGGGGAATCCCCACTTTAAATAACTTAAAGCTATTTTATGCTTTTGTTAGATGTTTCTCTGGGGATTTCCCTTAAGATATTGGCATTACTCTCATACAGTTTTGTTCATTCTTGCTTTCAAATTTTACTACATCTTTAGACCCATACTCTAAATTATTGTGTATTTGTACAAAAATGACATTTTGGTTAGTTAAGCAGTTGGGCTTTTAAAAGAGATTTTGTTTCAAGAATGATGCAAGATAGGCTATTCATAAACAGACAGAAAAAGTCTTCCTTACAGCCTACTCAGCTGCTGAGCTATGAGGAATTCCAGCGCTGCAAACTTTAGTGGACTCTGCACATAAAGGGATGATGGTGCTACCATATTTGGTCTCTGGGTAGGAAAGGGAACCTTGAAGTGTACAGCAAGTTTTCACACTATAGGAAAAGCCTTGGTAAAAAAGGAGGGCAGTCCTGAGCTTTTTTTTCCCCTTTGGATTGATAGGAGATGAACTTGATTAACATTGAACATGTTAGTTTAGCCTATTCTATCGGGATTGAATGGTGCTTTGCATAAATCTCTGCTATTTTTCTGTAGGCATGTTAATATTAAACATTTATTTCACTGAAAACAGTTCTGTTAAGTTAATTAAACCAAGGTGGCTCTGATGCTGTGGGCAGCCCATGAAAGCAAACCAAAAATCGAAGCCCGTAAATGCCTCAAGGTTATGAAACCAAAACCTAAGGACAACCCATCACAGTCAACTAGGCTTTAAGTTGTAGTCAGTTAATGATTTCTTTGCTTTATATCTGCCTTTTCTCTGTAAGTCTCTCCCGTGCTTCTGTTGGTGGAACTCACCTAACTGCTTTCAGTTTGCTCAGTTAGAATCAATTTTTGCTCAAATAAACTCCTAAAAATTTAATATGCCTGAGTTTATCTTTTAATAGTTCTTTGTGGAATATTTTAAAGGCAGTTGTCTGACCCCTACAACTGTGGTGGTATGATTGGAGAGTCTAACCTTTCTGAGAGCTGATTGCTGTGTTCCTCAGCATGTGGTTCCAAGGTCACCTGAACCGTGATCAGCTGGGGATTGTGAAGTTTGCGTTTTTTTCTGCAAAACTGGCACCCACTCTAGACTGATAACATTAGATTTGCTGGGCGTATTGCCCAATTATCTGTATTTTTTAGCAAACACACTGGGTACACTGCAGTTTGAAAGAATCACTCTTCTACTGAGTTGGTAGAAAACCAGAATTTCTCTCATAATTTAGTCAAGTTATTTACATTCTTTGCTTGAAATAGTTTTGCTTAAAAAAAAAAAAGCAAAACTCAAAGGAGCACAGATATCATCCCAATTACGTAACCCTAATATGTGAAAAACACTCTAGGGAGATATATTAAATTGAGGTGATATTTAAACATATATGCCAAAGTTAGAAATATAAAATCTTGTCTCCTTCAGTACAGTTGCTCAAGAGACCTCCACATATGGGTCTTTCACATGTTCATCCATGCATATTTCAGTGGGCAATTCCAATGACTTTTTTTTTTGACGTTTTAGTTATTCAGAAGCTTATCCATAACACCTCCAGACCAGTCTGATTACTTTTTCCCCTCCAACTTCTCCTTCTTTCCTTTAAAGTAGAAATGATATTATTCATCAGGTTCATTACCATGATCACAAGTCCTGGCTTAGAATAACTGTGACTATTTCTAAAAGTCATATATATTCTTAAAGGGTGAGAAAGCACTAAGGATATTCACAATAGTAAAAATTCCAAAACAGGAGTTCAGAATATGTTTAGAACAATGAAATAAATATCAAAATGACACCTTCAGGTGTTTACTTGAAACAGGATTATATAAATTCTGAGATATATACTGCAAAATTAGTAGCTATAGGTATACTTCCTAGATATATAACTCATATATCCTTATTGATATAAACATTAGCCCTAGTCACAAATTAGTTTGTATGATATGCCTGACTGTCAAAGACATTATTTGGTAATAAATATGGAGGACTTCATCATTTAATACCTTTACTGAGGCCCTGTTAGATACACTTTGTGATGTTTGAACTAATAAATACAATAAGACTTAACTAGTAAATACAATTGTCAAGACACAGTTTCCTGTGTTCCATGGAGTTTTGAGTCTACTAAAGAGTTTATAGTATTGTAGGAAGAGAACTATCATCTCTACCCAATTAAAGATAAAATTTAATTTCCCTGTTAATTAAGATCAAGCCAAGGTAGGGGAGACAAGCCCTGCTCCCTTTCTCTCAGAACTCGTTTCTGACTCGGTTTTGGATGCTGCTAGTTGTCAGGAACTCACACGAATCAATTCCCCCAACTCCTAAACTTTGGGGGTTTAGGGTTTTTAAGTCAGTATTTATGACACAGAATCATCATTAGTACGGTTTGTTGGTGGACCTGTAATAACGACGTCTGATGTTTTGATGTAAAAATGCACTCCAAATTTCTAAGGTAAAATTTAAGAATAAGATTGAGGCTTACTTGGTTGCAATTGATACATTAGAATTGTAATGTTTATTTTGGGGTAAGATCTGCTATGGTGGCCTGATTAATAGGTGGATACAGATTAGAAAGATGCAAATATCTGTAACAGCATAACGTGTACATTTTTATTTCTATATATGACATGGAATTTAAAATTACAGAATGAGGGGATTTAGGCTGGAGATGAAGCACTTCCTGGTAATGTATGGACTTAAAGCATCTTTAAGAAAAGATACTGAAATATCTTTCCAAGCATTAATCCTTGGTTTATTTGAGTTGGTTTATGTGTAATATCAACTGAAGGCAAAAGGATCAGCTCATTTAGCTCTCTGAATACAATATGCATGTATCTACATGCTCCCTACAGGCAACCACTCATTTATTAGGACTGTTTTTATCTGACTAATGATTTTTATTTAATTAATGAAACTAATCACACTTCTTTCCAGATGTGTACAAGACAGAGTTATTGAAACAATAAAGTAGATCTGTAGAGAATCTGTTTAGTCAGGGAGTTATTTAGAATACTGCAAAACCAAACCCAAAAAGTAACTTTTTTTTCCCATTCAGCAATGTAGATTTACTTCATCCTGAGCCCAGGACTGACAGTCTCCTTTGGGAACATGTCTGGTTTATAGCTGTGAAGACAATATGACCTTTTAAAACTCTCTCGGGTCACTGAGGAAATAGTTGACTAGGTGTGTGAAGTGAGGCTTCTAAATTATACATCTAGCATTAATGTAAAGGAAGACTTAGAAATCAACGTATTAAGATGTGTACTTGTGTAGTAATTATTAAGCTGATTATTAAATAGCTCAATATTAATTACTAAGAAATAAGTTCTTATAAATACTTAGTAGAGGCCCAAAGCTTATAAAGTTGAGGGTTTTTCTTTTCTTTTCTTTTTTTTTTTTGCCACACCCACAGCATATAGAGGTTCCTGGGCCAGGGACTGAATCTGAGCTGCAGCTGCGACCTTTGCCACAGCTATGGCAATGCCAGATCCTTTAACCCACTGTGTGGGGGGCCAGGGATCCAACTTGTGCCTCTGCAGCAACCCAAGCTGCTGAAGTTGGATTCTTAACCCACTGTGTCACATTGGGAACTCCTGGTTTTATTTTAAAATTTTATTAGTTTCTCCTGAAGCTCTAATTTTTGCATGCTGAGATTTGTACCCACTTTATTCCACCACCCCACCATCTCTTTTAGGGATTATGATAGCAGCAACATTGGCCCTTGACTGTACCCTTATGAGGGTTTTTTTTTTTTTTGGTATACAAAATCCTTAAAATTTATAACACCGAAAAGACTGACATAAAAGACACAGAAGGAATATTGAGATATACCTACTGAGTAGTGAAGCTTTTACATTTCATATATGATCACGAGTCATACATGTAGTAAATTGATCAGTGAAAGGAAGGTAGAAACAGCCAGGTGTTTAATGACATTGGTGTAGAGCCCTTTATACAGAAGGTGTGGTTGGATCTCCTAACTGTTAACAGCATAGCAGTGCCCTCAATCTGATATTCAAAAACGATATTGCTTAAAGTAATAGAAGTGTTAAGAGAGTTATTTTGTAGTTAGGTCTCAGTTGCCTTTTAACCCCATTGTCTTGTTATAATAGGTATGAATGTATGTTTTTGAGTATTAAAAATGAAGCACATCTATAATATGTTTTAAAGACAGCAAAAGCCTGCTGGGTTCAGATATACTTCTGCAAACTCTCAAAAACATTACCAGAGATTTCATCCGTTACTGTTTCAAACAAGTTTAGTAATTTACTGTGATTCCTAACAGGTACAGATTTTAAAACTAGGTTGATGCTTTCAGAACTCATCCGAGAAATTCACTAGAATTTTCATTCTACCCTGATTTAATGGCACTTAGACGAAAAATTTTTTGAAACTGCCTCAGTTTTCAGTGGAAATTTATTCACACAAAGGGTAGCATAATTTTCCCCAATAGAGTTTTATCATTCACCCTAAATTG